>CM051836.1:1200000-1565000 GCA_028451465.1 Erethizon dorsatum | reverse complement strand
TTTTTAAAGTTTCATCACTAATTCTTTGACCCATAAATTATTTAAGAAGTTTGTAATTTCCAAAAAATGCTTTTTTAAAAAAATATTTTTGGGAGTAATTAATTTCTAACTTCAAAGCATGATGGTCAGGAAACAAGATCTGCATCATAATTATTCTTTGAATTTTCATGAAATTTGCACTTAACTGATAGATATCTGTAAGTATTGTATGTGTGCTTGAGAAAAATGAGTATTTATCAGATGCAGAATTTATTTCTGCCCATTGAATTAAGCTCCTCATTTGTGCTGTTCAGAACTTTATCTTTGCTGACTTTTTATTAACAGTAATTGGAAAAAAATAGCTGAAATCTCCCCAAAATAATGATAGGTTTCTCCATTTCTAACAAAGTTTACATCAAATACATAGAGTTTGTTTTATTAAATGACCTACCTTTAGAACTACTATACCATCTTGGGGAAGTGAACCTTTTCTCATTAAATAGTGACCTGTCCTTCCCTAGCCCCATCTCTGGTCTTCAGCCTGTGACTGATATAACAACACCAGCCTGCCCGGGCTGCCTAATATTTCTGTTTCCATACTTGCATTTTCAACCTTTTCTGGCCTTCACACTTTATTTGTATCTCTGGTGACTGCATATTGCTGGATTTGGGATTTTGGCTTCATCTTGTTTATCTATTGCAATAACCTCTGTCTTTGAATTAACGGGCTTAATCCATTTACATTTATTGATTATTGGTATATTTGGACTTTGTTTTCCTTTTATTCTATGATTTCCATTTGTCTTGGTTTTTCTGCTTCCACTTTTCTTATTTAAAAAAATGAGGGCCGGTGAGATGGCTCAGCGGCATAAGCGCTTGCCTTGCAAGCGCGAGGGCCCGAGTTTGACTCCCGGATCCCACATACGAAAAAGGGGCCGGTGATATCGCTCAGAGGCACGGGCGCCTGCTGGTGCGTGAGGTCCTGAGGTCGACCCCCGGTACCCACAAAAAAAAAAAAAAAAAAAAAAAAAATGACCTCCTTTTTCTCAAATACGTCCTGTCATAGCTGTGCTGGCTGCAGCCATGGGCATACGTGCACACCCATGTACACAAACAGACACAGGCATACCCATGTACACAAACGGATACAAGCACACCCAGGTACAAAACAGATACAGGCACACCCATGTACACACATGGATACATGCACACCCATGTACACGAACAGATACAAGCACACCCAGGTACACAAACAGATACAAGCACACCCAGGTACACAAACAGACACAGGCACACCCATGTACACACATGGATACATGCACACCCATGTACACGAACAGATACAAGCACACCCAGGTACACAAACAGATACAAGCACACCCAGGTACACAAACAGACACAGGCACACCCATGTACACACATGGATACATGCACACCCATGTACACGAACAGATACAAGCACACCCATGTACACACATGGATACATGCACACCCATGTACACAAATGGATACAAGCACACCCAGGTACACAAACGGATACAAGCACACCCATGTACACAAACAGACACAGGCACACCCATGCCAGTCTGAAATCTGAACATCAGCTTTTCCTCACTCAACTCGGGTGACCATGGGGTTTTATGGAGGGGGAGGAAAGATCGGCGCTACTGTGTCCCACACTTCCCAGTTCAGTGCTGCTCTGGGGTACCAGAGACCCTGCAAACATGCTGCCTTGGGCAGGGGACAAATGTCATATCCACTTCCACACCGAACTCATTTCAGGAACTGAGAGAAAGTCACCCCTTAGGTAGAGGTGAGTGATAAGATTTTTTTGCCATAGTCTTCAGCATTTCCTACGCCTTAGGCCTCTGGGGGTCATAAGTGCACACTCCTGCTGTTAGGAGGGCCTGTGGGATGCAGCCCCCGTTCTCAAGAGACACAGAAGCCCAACACATCTCGACCTTGGCTCCATCTCTATTTGGTGATGGGGCAGGCACGTGGGAAGCGCCCAGTGCCCGGAAGCCAGCAGGGACTCCCTGCTGCCCCGCGTGCTGGTTTGCAGAGCTGGAGTCCTTGGAACTGGCGTTACTCAGCGTTTTTACATTCACGTCACTGGGCTTCTGATGCTCCATGCAGAGGGAGCCACACTCCCTCGATGGCGTTCTGAGGACTGGCCTGAAAAGCGTATGTGACATGGCCTAAGACAAAGGTTCTGAAGACAGGAGCAAGGTCCCCTCATTTCCAGCTTCTGGAAGGAACCTGGGGCTAAGAGAGAAGTGATCACAGCCGTAAATACTCAGAAGGAGCCAGGGAGCTGGCTCGCTGCTGTGCAGGAGGGTGAAGAGTGGGCCCCAAAGGTTAGGGCAGTGGCTTGGGGGGCGGCTTGGGCACGTGTCTCTGGGAGACACAGTGTAGCCAGCGGCTTGGCAGAGCCAGGCGCACAAGGAAGGTAGAAGAAGGGCTCCTGCAGGCCCACTGCGACCCAAGGAGGGCCAAGATTGAGTCAGCACAGGCACAGCGGTAGAGAACTGCCCAGTGCAGCCACATGGGCAAACCTGCGCTTAGCAAGACTTTTAAAGGACTATGGGATAAAGGCAGACTGAAAAGGCCACTGGCTGTTACAACTGAATTTAGGGGAAATACCCAGAACAGGACGATTTATAGAGACAGGCAGTAGGTTCGTGGTTGCCAGTGCCTGGAGGGTAAGGAGTGACTACTAATGGGCATAAGATTTCCACTTACCGTGATGAAAATGTTCTGGAACTAAATAGTGATTGTGGTTGTACAGCATAGTGCAAATACTAAGAACCACTGCATTATGCATTGAATCTGATGTTATATGAATTATAGTAAATTAAGTTGTAAAACATCAGAGGTAGCAACTCAAATGCTTATAGGGCCCCAAGGGGACATAAATGAGTAAAGCCAGCTGGGAGGGTGCAAATTAAGCCCCTAGGAATATTCTCTAACCATAGGTCACACACACTCTCCCTCTACCCTCCCTTGAACCCCAGGCCCTCTCTGCCTGACTCTTCTCTGTCAGAGTTTGATAGCACCAAGGATGCAGAGAAATGTACTTTGACTAACATAGAGGCAACAAGGCACAATGCTGAAGGATCGAGGAGCCCTGCTCCAAGCCAGGCACCCATGCAGGTCATAGGGATGGTGGGACAGGCATGCGTCCGCCCTCCCGGGGGAGCAGCTGCTCAGCATGAGCCCTCAGGGCCGCACAGGAGAGTAACGAGCTGGGTGCTGCCAGGTCCTGGTTTCTTACAGAAAGCTGGAAACCCATCTGGGTACCTGAACCTCCTCAGTATTAGCTGCATTCGTTCTCTTTGTTTTTTGACACCATGTAAGAAAAACAAAACACACAATGCCCAGCAAGGGCTGTGGCCAGCAGTTGTCACTGTCGCTGAGCCCTGGGAGGTCCCTGGGTGCATAGTAAGGCTTTGCTGCAGAGGGTCCGAATTTGGAACCCACAGTAACTCTGAGAGACAAGGCAGGCCACCTCCAGAGCCTGGAGAGGGTGCAAAGGCCTGCTCAAGGCTTAGAACTAGGGCTTAGATTTGCATAACTTGGAGCATGTGATCTGAGACAGAGCACCATGGCCACCTGGGGAAAACCAGCAGGAGAGGGTTTGGACTATGGTTTGGGTCTGAGGGCTGGGTCAGTGCTGGCGCTGCTGACATGGACTCCGCACCTCAGAGCACAGAGCAGCCTTGCCTACCTTCCCGCCACCAGGGAGTTCAGACCTTCCTACAGCTCAGCTCGGCTGCCCTCTCCATGCGCCAGCCAGGGCGGGGGTCAGAGTGGGTCAGCAAAGCCTCCAGCAGGCCATGTCCCAAGACCGTAGGGCTGGCTTCAAAGGAGAGCAGGTGGGAAAGCTACCATGTTCCCCCCAGCCACCCTCAGCCATCGCTGGGGCCGCACTGGATACGCACACTGATCGAATGGAGGCCAGTGCTTCGCCCCTCCTGGGACATCGTCATTCACAAGGGCAGGAGGGGTCCAGGCTGACGTGGTGTGCATGGCACAGTTCACCCCACCAGGCCACCAAGGCCTACTGAGCCCCTTTGCACAGCCCTAGAACTGGCTGCTCTCCCACCAGCCAATCTGACGGGCCTGGCGGTCTGCTACAGCCCACAGGCCCTGGCCACTTGCCCACCAAGTCCCCTTTTATTGCCTCGGGTTCCCTCAGGCAGGCACACAGCACCTCCTGCCCGTGAAGCTCCATGAGCCTGAGACCTCTACTGAGGCCCAGGGTGGGGCTGGGGGTGGGGGCATCCAGAGATGGGTCAGACATGAGTCTCCTGGAAGCTCCGCAGGGCAGTGTGGTTCATTCCAGCATTTTCTGCAAGGATGGAGACACAGATGCCTGCTCTGTGTACCAGTGTGTGCACACACACACACGTGTGTAGACATAAGAGAGGGAGAAACAGAGACAGAGCATATGCAAGTGTAACACCTGAGCAGAGGTAACCTTTGTCCAGCAGTCTCAAACTGCACCCCAGAGTGAGTGGGTGGGAAGGCCTGCGACAGCCGGGAGGGAGGGCTTGCTCGCCCTGTCCACGGGAGGTGCGGAACCACGGCCCAGCACTGCCTGCAGGCACGTGCCCAGAGCTGCCACATTCTGATCTCCAAAGAAACCGAAAATTGAGATTTTAATGAAACCTCCTGATTTTTAAGTATACATTCAGCGTTTTTGAAGTCATTCTGTGCATCAAATCAAACATGTTTGGGGGGGTGCAGGGATTCACCTCTGGGTCCTGGGTTAGGCCTGGCCTTAGTATAACACCCCAGCTTTACAAATGAAGAAATTGAGGTCAGGCCAGAGCAGGGCCCACCACCACCTGCCATAGCCCTTGGGGACCACCCACAGTGCTCTACACGCTGAGGACACCGGGAAAGGGCGCCTCGGGCCCTGCCCCCAGCAGTCCATGTCACTGAGGGCCCAAACTGTGGGATCACTGCGGTGGCCCGAGGTCTTCTGGGTGTACAAGGACACAGGGCTCCTTCCCAGTCCAAGATCTCGGACAAACCTGAGCCCGATTCTGGTAATGAAGGCCAAGGATGTAAGTTGCTCCCAGAATTTTGCCCAGAACAAAGGCGACCTGTTGTCTGACCTCCTGGACACGAGTGGGGAAGGGGTGGAATCTCTCGTGTCTACAATCGGGCACTTGCTCCCCAGGCCACAGGGATCTGGGCAGTGTCCTGGCAGGCAGACCCGCCAGCAGGGAGCCTGGGAAAGCCAAACCTCAGACCCCTAAGAGCAGGTGCCAAATGGGATTCTTGCACCCAGCCCTGTGTGGCCTGGCCAGTGGGGTGGCTCCCGCAGGGCTGCCCTGGGCAGGGTGGCCGTGTCCAGGGAGCTGGGGGCTGCTGCCCCAGCCAGCCTCACTCCAGTCCGCCCAGTCTCGTCCATGGTTCTGTCCAGCTTGGACAGCGCCTCCCCACACCCTCCCCCTCACTCCTCCTGCTAATGCCCTACAGATGGGTTCCTCGCTGGCCTCCAAGAAAAACAGGCCGACCGCAGATTTCTCCTCACAGAAATGGAACCACTGGGAAGTTCTCTCTTGACAGTCCCCAAAGAAAAATAAAAATTCCTCTGAAGTGCATTTCAAGTGAGAAGCAGCCCCAGCCACATCCAAGAGGCTGGGTCCCCAGGCTCCGCATGAGCACTACAGGCGTGGGTAAAGGTCCCCGGCATTGAAGCCACCACATGACACCCCTGGTCGGTTCCCACCACCACCCACCTGGGAGCTGCTTGGCTCACAAACAGTTTTCAAAAACTTTAGATTAGCTGCCAACATTTAAAAATGAAGCGGTTTTACATAAAGTCGTGATTTCCGGCTTTTCCTATAACCTCAGAGGCCCTCCTGCTGCTGGCCAACCCCATGTCCAGCTGCACCCCCCACCTAGCCCGCTTTACCTGCACGCTGCCATCTGCTCCCACCGGTGTCCATGTGCACAACCGCTGGCCTCCATGACTGCCTGAGCCCCAGGCTCCTGGCAAGGTCACAGGGACATATGCTCCTGTCCTTGGACGCTCTGACCTTCAGAGCTGGGTGCTGGGCCTCAGATCCCCCTCGCCTCCTGCAGGTGCTCCAGCCCATGACTGCTCCAGGTTGGGGGTTCAGAACTGAGCAGCCCATCACTCCCCTTGTTCCTACCCTGAGCCCCCAACCCGAACAATGCGTACTGAACTTCTGGTCAGCTCAACGCCCTGGATCGCACTCCCCACAGACCACTGAAGTGTTTGTGCCTGATGTTTGGGGATCTCAGGGTGGCCCCTAGTCCTCTGCCCTCTCAGAATCATCTGTCCTCACTAGCCTGACCCATCACAGCTCTTTGTCCTCCTAATGCCACTGTTTGCCAGGTCCACTTGTCCCTCCAAGCCTGGCCATGCCAGCCCCGGCCCCAGGACCTGCCATGTGAATTGTCAAAAGGCTGCACACAGAAAGGCTGAATACAGGCCCTGGTGGCACATCCCTGCAGTCAGCCCTGGCAGCATTCTCCACCTGCAAATGAACGTAGACGGTCCAGACACGCAGCAGCCTCCCCAGGCCTATGTCCTGGCAAAGGTGATGGCCACAGGTACCATGCTGGGCTCTGCAGGGCCTGGGTAGGGAGCCAGGCTCGAGCGGCAGTGCTGGTTTCTCCCTGACTTTCGGGTGACTCTGGATGAGGCAAACACCCTCTCTGGCCAAGGCAGGGATTGCCTAACCTGACCCCAGCACCATCTCAACTCCGTGGCTCCATGCTGCTGACCTGCCCTCTTCTCTCCATCCCCTCAGCACCTCTGGTCAAGGCCACAGTCTCTCATCCATGAAGCAGCCTCCTCTTCCCAGCTCCCTGCCTTCTCCCCACTTGCCCTCCCCGGGGACACCAAGCCATGCCGATTACAGCCAGGGCTCAGCATCCCCTGCCCAAAGACTGAGCCAGTAAACGCTGCTGCGATCTGCCCCTAGGGCCTCTCCAGCTCTCATTCTGCCCCTTCGTTAAGTCCTGTCTCCTGCCCTCGGGACCGGCCCATCTGTGGTCCCCAGTCCCTCTTCACCCCAATGAGTCTACACCGCAGGTTTCAACCCCAACATCCAATCATGGCGTGGTTACTTCATGGCACTGCTCATCATTTTTTTTAATTGTGCAGATATCTGTGGTCTGAGAAACTCACCAGAAGCTGTCCGATGCTGGGGCTCTGTCTGTCTGTGCCCTGCGGGGTCCCAGAGCCTGGCTCAGTGCCAGGCCCCGCCATGGGCTTCCATAAATATCTGTCCAATGGGTTGAATGACTAAGCAAACAAGCAACCTGGCTTCCATGGGACGCTTTATGTTCAAAGACAATGGATTAGGAACAGTAGCCAGAGCACACTGGGAGTGGCAGGGCCTGACTTACGGGCCCCAGCCCACCCACTGCTGTCCCTGCTGGTCGCCCCAGCGCAACAGCAACCCCAGGGCAAAGGAGGCTGAGAGTCACAGCACTGCTGTCCTCAGGTACTGCAAGGGGCGTGTTTCTGATGTGCCAGGCCTGGTGTCCCATCATCAGCCACGCCCAACCCCCCGTCCTCCACAGGCTTGCAGCTGACGTTCCCAAATAAAGGTCCAACAGATCCCATGGCAAGTCTGGGCTCTTGGGTCTGGAAGGAAGACAGAGGCCACTAGGCACTCCTAACTCTGGCCGCTACGCAGTGCTCACCTGGGGTCTTTAATCTCAGGGTCCGGACCTCAGTTCCAGGAAGCCTCAGGGAGGAAGCAGAGCCACGGATGGGAGAGTGATGCACAGAAGCAGCCACCCACTTCACAGGGCCCAGGGCAAAACAAAAATGCGAGTTCCCTTGTGCACAAAGTGATTAAGAATTCTAAGATGGTGGGGGCTGGGGGTGTGGCTCAAGGTAGAGCACTTGCCAAACATGTACAAGGCCCTGGGTTCCACCCACACACACACATGCTCCATGATGGTGACAGCAGAGCATTACAGCAAGTGCAGGGCCTCCTGGGTTGGAGCCTTAGGTGACAGGTCACAGCCTCTGTCAGGAGCAAGGAGATGGGACCAGGAAAGGCCCCCAGGCCCCTGATGTCCTGCAGCCCAGCAACCTCTCACCTCCAGAAGCCTGAGACACTGCAGCCAGGAGTGACTTTCACATCGCCACCATGCACCCCATCGTCACCATGAAAGTGGCACAGCGAAAGTAGCAAGCCTGCTGTCTGCAGAAACAACTGCTGCTCAGGAATGAGGACCACGTGGCCAGGCTTTCTAGGCAGCTCCATTCATTCTTTCTTTTCACGGATATTTAGGCACCAATTTTGTGCCAGGCACTCTGCCCCAGGCTGGACACTCTACTGCAAACAGAAGCTCCTCCCCACGCTATGCTGCGAAGTGACCTGGGGACTCGTCCTCCGCACCCTCCGCACCCTTGCTGGGCTTCAGCCACTGCATCTGAAGCAGAGCTCAAGGCTCTGGCACTCAGAAGCGTCCCAAGGACGGCTGGCCTTCAGGCGGGTCTGAGACATAGAAAATCAGCAGCCCTGAGCTCTAGGCCTGCTCCTCCTGGCCACATGCAAGAATCCAGCAGCCTGGCTTCCGTGGGAGCCTCAGTTTCCTCATTAGCAAAGTGGGCACAGCGATAGCACCAACCAAGCCCACGTGCTCATTACAAGGGTCCCGTGGGACAGGTGCCTGCGGTGCTGGCAGGGCTGGACACGGTTCCCCTTCTCCTCCGCCCCCGCTGCTCTCCCTTACGACAGCACTCACAGGCCCTGGTTTTCTCAGCTGCTTCGGAGCTGCTGTGCAGATTTAAGTGACCCTCATGCAGGCCCTTAATAAATGTGCTCGTCCCTGAGCCACTGACTGAGTGCTGAGGGGGCAGGAGAAGGGTAACGTCACACCCAGCCACAGAAAAACGGGCTTTGTGCAGCATACACTAACAAAACTAGAAAGGAAAAGGGACTACAGCCCTGGGGGAGGCTTGTATCAGATGTGACAGAAAGTCAATATAAACAAAACAGATAAAAGGCTTATCCCAATCTACCAGGTGAGACCACAGGAGAGAAATGGGCAAAAGAATTTAAACGGGGAAAGGAGACACTCAAAGTCATCACCCATGGGGAGGACAATTCATCCTCGCCAGCAATCAAAGAGGCACAAATTAAAGCAAAAAAGCAGCACTAGATCAGCAAAATATTTAATGGTCAAGGCCCTGTGCCGGTGAGGATTTGGAGAAACCGGGAATGTCGGTGGGCACCAGCCTGGGTCCGCCGAGTGCTGAGCTTGTTTGGCGCTTGGATTCTGCAATTCTTTCAGTCACTCAGCAAGTGCTCCCTGCTGGCTGCTCAGAGCCAGGGCTGCAGGGCACATGGGCTGGCATAGGCCACCCCCTGCAGGGTTCACAGGAATGGAGCCCAAGGCCAGCTGCCTGGGTGTCCCCAAGCCCAAGTTCTGCCGGTTCTAAGAGAGGTGGCACCAGGAGCAGGGAGCACGCAGCTGCTGTGTAGCAAGCAGCTGTCATCACTGTCATCGCTGCCTCTCACAAGCAGGCATGCAGGCTGTCCTGCCCATGCCCCAGGCCAGCTTCCTTTCACCAAGGGTCCCCCCTCAAAGTGGCAGGCTGGGGAACAAGACCTGGCCTACTGGACAAGCAAGGGCGCAGGCACATCCCCCAGACCCTGGTCCAGCACTGTCCCCAGGATCCACCCGCGGAGCAGGGCCTCCGTTCCCTGCGGCAGGAGGAGCTGCAGCACACATCAGAGCCTGCCCGCTCGGAGTCCCACCTCACCACCCCTGTGAGCCCACTGTCCACATCTTCTCTCCTGGAAAATGGTTTTTTCCAGCCAGAGGGGCACAGACAGCAGGAGGGTGTGGCCGTGGGGTCAAAGGCACAGGTCCTCTGGAGCTTCTCTACAGAGCCCCATGGAGATAACCCAGCCTCAGGGCTTCCGCAAATACCTCTGCCTCAAATACCCTTCCCAGCACTTGGTCTGCCCCATCCAGATGACCGCCGTTCCACGGCTGCCACGCTGGGCCTGGAGCACCTCCTCCCTCACTGTCCGCTCTCCTGCTGCCCTCGTTCCCCATCTACCTTTGACAATGGGATTTCCCACTACGCATTGTGTCCCCCTGCTGACGTGACCTTGGGGAGGGGGACTTTCCTCTGGTTCGTCCAATGCTGCATCCCCAGGACCCACTCACACAGTGGACACTCAGTAAGAATGTGCCAAATAAATGAACGAATGAGAACGCATGTATGGCAGTGGGTGAGGGGTCTTTCAGAGCCTCAGTGTCCCACCTGAGAACCACGGTTGTTATTACTATTATTCCTCCTGCGATCTGGGGAGCAGCGTTGCTATTAGGTATTATTGAACCTGCATGACACCCAAGTGCTTGGCCCCTTCCCAACACAGCTTTTCCACACAAGCTGAGCTCCCAGGCCATCTCCTCCACCAGGTCCTGGCTCAGCCTCTTGCAAATTTTGTTCCATCTCACAAGCCCTAAGCTGAGTGTGCACAGGTGTGCATCATCCCAGGTGTGCACCTCCCAGGTGTGCACCCTCATGCTGCCCGGACACTTGTGGGAGACACTAGCTGGACTTCTGTCACTCAAGGCACATTTCCTGAGGCTTTACCCCTGTGTTAATCACCTTTCTGTTACTATGACAAATGAGCTTAAAAGGAAGAAAGATTTATTGTGTCTCATGGTTTCACAGTTATCTGTCCACAGTGACATGGCCTGTTGCTTTGGGCCTGTGGTGGCCCAGTACATCATGATAGGAGCACATGGCAGAGGAGGTTTGCTCATATCATGGAGACCAGGGAGTGAAAGACAGGAAGAGGAAGAGGGTGGTATTCCAATAGCCACTTCAAGGCCACACCCCCCCAGTGACCTCACTTCCTCCCACTAGGCCCCACCTCTTAAAGGTCTCACCACCTCCTAAAGCACCACAGGCTGGAGATGAAGCCTTTAACATAGTGTTCAGGGGACTTATCCAAATCATGACACCCCAGGACCAAGCCCAGGCCAAAGGGCCAGGTCAAGAGCTCTGGGAGAGGCATCCCAACTCAAGAAAGCAGCCCACCTTCCGCCTACTGGGTGTCCACCACATGACCTGGTGCTGAGGATACAGCAGTGGTTGCACCACAGGAAGTCCCTGCTCTGCCCGAGCTCACATCAGCAGGGAGACAAGATAAGCAGACGCTTGCAGGGTGTGGAACATCTCATGGTCAAAGCTGACTAGGGTGGAAGTGTAAAGGAGAGAGGGCAGGAAGGGGAGGAAGGTGTTCCAGGTCGGGAGCAGTGACGGCTGAACTAAGCAGAATGACAGGGAGACCGGTGTGTGTAGCACGTGCCATGCAGAGCGAGCACCAGGTGCGCAGCCCGAGGCTGCTGTTACCTCCCCCATCTGGGCTAAGCACAGAAGCAGGGGGATCTGGGATGGATTCCGTGCCCCTCCTCTCCCATGACTCTGGGCTGCCCGAGCTTGGGTTCAAAACAGAGGATGAGACTAACAGAGAAAAATACGGCTGCGGTGGGAGGAGGAGAGAGCCAGACACTAACATTTCCACCATTATGTGTGACCTTTTCCCGGCTAGAGTTCCTTCAGGGCCAAGTGCACAGCTCTGCTTGGGATTAATTTCAAAGAGAAATGGGTCAAGGAAAATAGGAAATTTTTATAGAAAACACTTCAAGCTTGGAGCTGGCTGAAGGTGTTTGCCATCCTGCCGAGAATTCTGAGAGGAGATGGGGCCTGTGATCAGAGGTCTCTGGCTGGTACAAACTGGCAGAGTGGGTTTTGCAGCCGGTCTCCGAGCCAGGCCTGTCCTCACTGCTCGCGGTGAAGAGCTCTTGCTCCTCTCCCGAAGTCGCTCTCTGTGGCCGCATCACAGTGGCTACCTCGGTGCTAATGCTGAACAACCCAGCACAGCTCCTGCCATCCGGCCCCTGTCCTGGGACCACCACTGCACGCTTTTCCTTTGTCCCCCACCACACAGAGAGCCTTGTCCTGTAAGGGGAGCCTGCCCAGTCCTGAGGGGCATCTTGAGCCGGCCTGGCAGGTCCTGTCCCCAGCAGGCGGGCTCCCAAACCTGAAGCACAAATGCCATAGACATGCACAGTTGCCTGGAGACAGCGTCCCTCCAGGAGCTGGTGTCTCCTGTGCTGGGGACATGCAAGGAGCAGGCCTGCTGAGTCCCCGCCAAAGCAGTGGCCAGGCGCGTTACTGGTGCTCATTAAGTTCTAGACACACCTGCGACAGACCTCGGCTTCACCGCCCAGCTGTGCACTGTCTGGAAGCCAGGCGTGATTACCACGTGCCACCAGAAGAGCCCTTTGGGGGTCCTTCACAACACAGATCCCAGGGAAGGAAAGAAAAGCGTCGATCTATTGTGTCTGTGGAAGAGAGTGCAGCAGAGAAGGGGCAGGGAGGGCCGGGACCGGAGACAAACACCCCTGGGATCACAGCGATGCAGCCCTGCAGCACGGAGCAGGTGCTGGGCTCCACACAAGGTGAGGATTAGCGTGGCCAGCTCCACCAGTGCCTGGAACACTGTACCCATTTAGAGATGGGGAAACTGAGTCAGGGAGGGTTTGAGCATGTGGCCCAGGGCCCCACAGTCAGTAGTGGAACAGCCAGGTGGGGCTCAAGCCACACACCCAGCCCTGCTCCCAAGTGTCTGGCCCTTTGCTGCTGCAGAAGCTCCTCAGAGAGGCACAGCCGCTGGAGATGGGCTCCCTGCACCTCAGCTGGGACCACAGCCAAGCGGGAACCGAGACTGCGCCCATCCAGATCACAAGGCCTCCAAACACCCAGGACTCTCCCGGGGCCACTGTCCCTGCTGTCTCCACTCGAAGCAGATCCTGGAGGCAGAACTGGGAAGGCAGGACTGACAGGGTCAGCTAAACCATGCTGGAGGTGAAGACGGGAGCCTGTGAGCGCTAGACAGGTGACAGGCCAGTCGCGGACCACGGTGGAAGCACAGTGATGCCCTATTCTGTCTCCACTGTGGAAGAGGTGAGCCCCAAGCCTTCGTCCTGGCTGCAAGCATGGCTCCTGGAGGTGCCTGCGGGTGGGGCTCCCCAGCTGCAGACCCCAGCCCGAAAGCAGGCCAGGCCAGGGAGCCAGGCCCATCCAGCTCGCCACAGCTGAATGCTCTCCCCCAGTCTGACCCCAGACAACTCTGCATCTCTGAGAATGTGCAGCTTCGGCTTTCCCAGCGCCAGCCCCCGCCCACCCTTCCCGGCGTGGGGCCACGTCACCACCCTGGCATCTCCCACAGCCATCCCGAGGGCCCGGCCCGCACGACAGGAGCATGGCAGCCCCTGCCAAGGGTGCGCTCAGCTGGGAAACACGCCTCCCGGCGTCGGGCCAGCTGCCTCAAGTTTCACAATCAGCGCTTCTCCCAGCTTTCCTCGGGGCCCAGGCTGCAGGCACAGCCACAGTGGAAATGAGAAGGACCACAGCGGGCCTGATGCAGCCAGCTGAAGGGCAGCTTGGCAGGGTACAGAGCCAGCCCAGGTGCAAGAGCCCAGGGTCACCAGGTGAGGCCGGGACAGCAGCGCCTGGACTGGAGACACAAAGAGAGGCCTCGGCACAGGGACGACAACCATGCCCAAGGGTCAGGCTGCAAATCCAGCTGAAGGTCTGGGCTCTGTCCACCCTGCCCCAGGACCCAGGCTTGTTGCTGAGCCAGGTCGCTGCTGGTCACGACCCCCAGGAGGTCCACATCCCACTCTCCAGAACCCGCGAGTAGGCAAAGGAGACAGCAGATATGATTCAATTCGGGACCCTGAAACAGAAGGACCGTCCCAGTCACCCTATTGGCCCCAGAAGCAATCCCAAGTGTCCTTAGAAGGGGGAGGCACAGGGGACTTGGCTACAGAAGAGGAGGCTATGTGACCCCAGGGAAGAGATGGAAAGGGTGCAGCCGAGAGCCCAGGGTGGCTGGCAGCCTCCAGGAGCTGGGAGAGGCCAGGAACAGGATCCTCCCTGGAGGGAGCAGCCCTGTGGCCATCCGCAGAGGCCCCCAGACACCCACCATGGATTCCTGGCTCCAGAACTGGGGGAAACAAACTGTGCTGTTTTAAGCTATTAAGTGCATGGCAGCCTATCCCTGTAGCCACAGGAAGCCAAGACGACAAGGGCTGCAGGGCAATACTTTCCAATTGCCCCATGTCCAAACCCCATCCTAATTTTCTCCCATCCCCCTCTGGCCGGGCCTCCCCCTACACCCCAAATCCGCTGCGTAGCTGAGGCCCAGTATCTGCTGCCGCTAAGCAGAGCACGCACACCTCCTGCCCGCCGCCTGTCAGAACAGGGCTCCTCTCCCCCACAGCCTCCCCGCCTCCAGCCTCCTGCAACCAGAGCGGGATGCCCAGAGCACACAACTCGCATTCAGGTCCCTTCCCACGCCCTTTCGATAGCTGCCCGCTGCCCGCAGGACACTGTCCAGGCCTGGGTCATTCGAGGCTGCAGCCTCCACGCCGGCCCAGCATCAGCTCTGCCCTCAGTGCTCCGCCCTGCATGTCCACAGAGAGCTCCCCAGCAGCCTGGAAAACTCCTATCAGGCTCAAGGCAAAGCAACAGGAGGAAGTGCAGGCCGGGAGGGCTGGCTGGGCCGCTGGGCGGAGACTCTCTCGCAGCCGAGGGTCAGAAGCACCAGCCACGTGGAGCAGCCGCTCCACGCAGCGCCTCGGATCGCCGCCCGGCAGGCCGGCCTTGGCAGCGGCAAGGCAGAGGCTCCTGCGGTATCGTGCCTGCTCGGCCCGTCAGGGAGGATATTGCAGCCTGACAGCAGCGGGCAAAGGCTTGGGACCGGTGCTTCTGAGGACACGGCAGCAGCCAAGGTCACTGGCACAGGGCTGATGTCTCTTCCCTTGGGCGGGAGCAGCGTGCTTGGCAGGGCTCCAGGGCACAGGAGCCTGGGGACTGGAACCACCTGCCCCTCCTCAGTCCCAAGGTGTGCGTGGGGTCCCCAGGAGGGCAGCCCCAGAGAAGGGCAGAGGATGCTTCTGCCTCTGCATCTCAGAGCAGGGCCAATGGGGACGCCTGCGCTTCATCTGGTCCAGAGGGTGCTCTTCAGAAATTTGAAGCCACACTTCAAAATCAGGAAGGTTCACATAAAGATTACGATGTCTGAATTCTCCTGACAGTAAGATAAGGAGTTTCCCCAGAACTACCCTTCTACCAGGCCAAGCACAAGGGCACCCAGGAAAGGCTGTCCCTTCAGATGGGGCCTCTGGTCTGCCCTGTGCCCAAGGTGAGCCCAGGACTGGGTACCATGTGTGGCCTCATTCATGCCGCTGTTTTCCTTTCACACAAATGTTTTCTCTGTCATCCATGTTTATATCAAAAGCAGGGAAATAAAGCCAGACCAAGGGGTGGATGCAGTTATTTTTTTCTTTTACTGTGCTGCTGCCCTCATGGGTTTTGATGGCCGTACCCTGCAGCTCTCGTCTTGAGATGGCAAGGCCCTCTGCAGATGCCTAGCATTTGACCTGGGGAACTTCGCAGAATTCCAACTGGCCCCTTGAAGGCGGAGACAGCCGGACTGGAAGGCCAGCAGTGGGCCAGCTTCTCCAGCATGTGGTTTCAGGGTCAGCCCAGTCACTGCCTGATTCACCCTTTCTGGGCACAGGGCAGGGCCTGGCTGAGACTAGAGCTGGCTGCTCCCCCACACGGCCCCTCTTGGGTGTCTCACAGACCTGTGCACAATCCACTGGGTTGCCAGCCTCCCTGGGAGGGACGATTCACCTCCTGCCTCTTGCTGCACAGGACCCCTGAAGACACCATCCTATAACCTGTGATTGATACCCTCTATAGGAAAAAAGGACCTGACGGAAGTAATTAGATTAAGAATCCTGAGATGGTTAATCTGGATTCTCGTCCGGAGATGCAACCTCGAGTTCCACATGTGCCTGCCATTGTGACACCAGCACCTGGGGTCCTTCTCAGAGGCAGCAACAATAGGATCACCTGACCTTGGACTTTCAGTCTCCAAAATTATAAGCCGAATAACGCTCTTCTCATTATAAAGTTAGCCTTTCTCAGGTATTCGCTACAGAAAAACCCCACAGAGACGAATACAGCCCCCGTGTCTGTGTCCATCTTGCACCGCTGTAAGAAAACACCTGAGGGACGGTAGGTTGTAAGTCAAGAGTTTTACTTGGCTCATGACTCGCGTGGCCGGAGGGTCCACACAGCATGGCGCCAGCATCTTAGTGAGGGCCCCCTGGTGTGTCACACACGGCGGATAACAGTAAGGGCAACAGCCGCACGCTACAGACCACACGCGCAGGGCGTTCCTGCTTTTAGCACGACTACTCTCGTGAGAACTGACACTCTTGTGAGTCCCACCAACTCCGTGAAATCAGTGTTGATCCAGTCACGGAGGCCGAGCCCGTGACCTAGGCACCTTCCACGAGCTCAAACCTTTTCAAGGTTCTACCAGTTCAACACGGCCACCCTGGGGACCAGGCTCCAGCACAGAACCTCTGGGGAGCAAACCATACCCAAGCCGTGGCAACCCCTCCACACACACACACACGCACACACACATGCACACACACATGCACGCGCACGTGCACACACACACATGCACACACGCACACACACACACACACACGCCCTTCGCTCTGAGGCCCTGGGGCTCCATGCCCAGCAACCCGTGTCCTCTGCTACACCCGGCCACAGGACATGGCTTTTGTGTATCACCAGGCTGCGGCTCTGGGCCCTGACGGCCGAGGCCAATGGGAAGCTGAGCCATCTGAGGTCACCCTGGGCCCTCAGCCCAGCTCCAGTATAAACTGTGCCTGGACCCCTCCAGCCAGGTGAGTCGGCCTCAGCTCCGGCCGGGCAGGAACAGTTACGCACACCCAGGGGAATCGGGCTCTCCGCAAACCCAGCTCTCTCATGCAGGTCAGGCTGATGCTGGGCAGGAACGACAAAGAAAGGGCTCTAAGCTCAGACACTGAGCCTGTGGCCTGCGCCCACGGCCCAGGGCCTATACACACCCACAGCCTGGATGGCCGGCTGGTGATCTTTGCAGCCAGGACTGGAGTCTCAGGCTCAGCCGTGGACAGGTCCATCTCCCGCCATGGCCCATGACCGGCCATGCCCCACACGCTCCAGCCTCACCCTGACCTGACCAGTTGGCCTCACCCACACTTTTCTAAGACCAGTGGTTTCTGGGCTTCTTCGGAGTTTGAAATTCCTTTCTTGTGTTCTCAGTTCCAAGTTCTCATTAAAGATAGGTGGACTGGGGTTGTGAAGTGGAGGGAGGATTCAACAGAAGATGCCAAAACACCAGCAGAAGTCAGAAAGTAAAGTCAGGCCAACGAGGCCATGGGGGAAGGGCTGCCATGTCCAGGAAGATAACCCTATGGAATTTGGGGTCAGAGACTCAGCCACAGGCACCTGGCCAGCTCTGCTGTGTAGGCTCCGCCTCACGCTGCCTGAGCCGCCCGGAACCTTCCAGCAGAGGCCAGCTCATACAGAGTACCCAGCCTGAAATACAATGTGGCCAGGCCCTGAGCTGTCTAGAGGCCAGCGTTTCTAACCCCATCCAAAGCTGTGAGAAAGGAGAGGTCAAAGGCCCAGCACTGCAAGGAGCTAGGCTGGGGTAGGGGCCTGAGCCCAGGTCTGGGGCATGCCCCATTTTCCCTCGTGCCCATCACGGTTACCACACACACTCACACACACACACCGAAAGCCCAAGGTTGGTGGGGAGGCAGGAGGCACTGGAGGCCAAAGCTGGAGAAGGCCAAGCACCCAGCGGCCCAGCTGTTGGCAACCACAGAAGATGGCAATTCATTACCAGGCAAGCAGGGGCTGCCAGAAGTATCGATCGGCTCCATAGCACGCTGGGTTTCCTGACGGAGCAATTCCTCTGCAAAGGTATCTGACACGACTTCTTGAAATTAGAATGGGGCCCTGCCAGGCTGCACCCAATTGATCTGTCAGCTGGGAGACCTAAATTAATGAGCCAGGGCCGCTCTGCACGGAGGGTGAGCGGCAGTAAACCACGGCGCAGGGCTCCGGAGTGCTCACTCATGTGTACGCAGGTGGACTTGCCTGTCCCAGAACCCCAGGCCACCTGCTGGGCTGCCACCACCCACAGGGGTTTTCCACCGCCAGGAGGGCAGGGCCAGAGGCCTAGGGCTGAGCTCACAACTGCCCACACGCACCACAAAAGCCATGCCTGGGCAAGGTGGCCTTGTCCACATGGTCAGACCCTGGGAATGGTGGCCTTGCAGGAGCACAGCAGACCCTGGCCTTGGCCTTGCCACAGTCCAGAACCAGAAACTCCGGGGAGGTTTGGGCCACCACCACGAGGATGCAGCCAGGAGCCAGTTACCCCAATCACCTGCAGCTCCTTTCACATTCCTGGGCCCAAAGCACATGTTCGAAGTTGAAAAAGACAAAACCCCACAAATGTGCAGAGGCTACTCAGGCAGTTGGCAGCACCCCAGGGTCTTTATGGGGCTCATCCCACAGATGATCTAGAAAGAGCACTCGGGGCTTTCCTGAGAGCGGTCAGGTGGCACTGTCACACGGCCACGCAGCACAGAGGCAGCAGGAGGGGCCATGGGGTGGGCACTCGGGCCAAGGGTGCAGGGCTGGTCTGGGCTGGCCCTACTCCCCAACATGTGTTAGTCCCTGGGCAACACAAGGTAGAGCCTTGAACAACCTTTGCTTCTTTCGTGAGGACCCCAGGCCTGTAGGCTCTGGGTGCTGAGGCTGTATCCTGCCCACATGCACGTGGTGGGGGGTGCCGGCCCCAAGCCCCAGCACCCCACTGTACCACGCAGTCAGCCCAGCCACACCCTGGCCTGTTCCCGAGCCTGCAGTCAGGCCGCAGAGCAGTGTCTCCACCCCAGAAGCTCCCCTGGGAACCAGGGACCCGGACAGTGCTTCCCGTGCGGGGCTGCGCAGCCTCACCTGTGTCCAGGGCCTGTGGGCCCCCAAGGAGAGGGCGCTTGGGCGTGGGTGGTCGCCGATACACCACATGCACGCGGCCCTGCTCGGCCTCCTGCGCCGCCAGCCCCTTGTCCAAGGGCTCAATGAAGAATTCCTCCTCCTCCATCCGGATCAGACCAGCCTGCAGAGGCAAAGGGGAGAAGTTCACACTCCCAGCACACAACAGGCCAAAGAGGGGGAGCAGTGGGGAGCTGGAACAGGGCAGTCCCTTCCTCCTGAGGGTCCTGCTCAGCCCCAGCTTGTCCTCAGTTGAGGTGCTGGTGGGCTGGAGGGCACGGGAACGTGTCCCTCCTCTGCTCAGATGCCACTTTCAGAGGACAGGCCACTGTCATTCCCCACCCCACACCTCAACTGTCCTTCCAGAAAAGCTACTACGCTTGTGACACCCAACATGTCCAGGGCAGCCTGAAGGGACTCAAGGGCGGCTGCAGGCCTGTCGGCGGCCTGAGGAGGACACCAAGAATCATCAAATATGGGCCAAGGGCCACCCCTACCCCAGCGGCCCAAAGCTCAAGACAAAGGTCAAAAACATCAGCAAGGGACTGAATCCACCCACAGACATATTCAATTTGGGCCAAACAATACTTATAAAACTGAATCCAACACTCAAAATGATGAAATTTCATCTTTTAAAAAAGCAATTCCAATGCAGGCTCTGACCAAAGAGGGCTGCGCCCCGCCAGCAGTGGACACCTTGGACAGACATATGCCCATATAACCGGCCGCAGTTCCCACTGCACCCCATTGCCTGTCCCTAGGGCCACCTTGGCACAAGACCAGACTCTACAGGCAAGTGTCCTGCTGCCTGTCCCAAGACCAGAATGGTCCTTCCTGTTTCTTCCTGGATTCAGGCTGCCCTGTCCTATGTCATTCAAGGCATAGCTGTCCCTGTCCTCCCAGCCCTTACACGAGCCACCAGGTCACAGGCACACAGCTGACCTGCCAGGCCCTCGGCATGGGTGCCCCTTTTCCCACCTCTCACCCTGGCCACCTGCTAAACACCTATGCTCCCTTCAGTATCTGCCCAGATCCTCCCCATTGCCCCCTCCACTGCGGGCACACAGCACTGCCCTCCCGTGGGCCATCCTGCCACCCTGTTCAGTCTACCTGCCCCACGACTACCTCTCCTGCCTCACTTCCTGATGTATTATCTGTAACCCACAGGTCCCGTGTTGGGGGCTCACACAGCGTCCAACCCACAGATGCAGCTCCTTCAGACCATGCCATTATCACCCACGGTGGGTTTTTAAAAGCTTGAACTCAGACTTAGGAACGAGAAGATTGCACATTGATGACTCAATTCCCAGATTCTCACCAAAAGTGGGAAACGCTGGCATTTCCATTGCCCACCAGACACCTGGGTTAGCTGGCGCCGGCTGGGGTTCGATCCAGGCTGTGCACTCAGCATGCAGCCCCGAGTCACCATCCGGAAGTTAGGAAACCACACCCCCAAAATAACCTGTGTGGCCTCTGCCATTCCATCATCTCAGCTGGGAGAAGGGGCAGAGTCGAGGACAGGCCCTCTTCTCCCTGACCTCAGGTTGCCCGTCCTGTAGCCCTCAAGAACAGAGATGAGTCGACACTGCCATGCTGACCTGTGCCATGAGTGGCGAGCCTGGCGTGGACACCATTCACCAGGCACACTCAGCCAGTGGTGCTTTGGGGCGGCCCGGTGCCAGGTGGTAACGTGGAGGGCCCCCCACGAAGAGGCAGCTGCAGCCAGTGGTGTGGACTGGTGGAGACACAGAGGGAAGCAGAACAGACTTGGGAACAGGGAAGTTGGTGGAGGACGCTGTGTCTGCCCCACCCTCTGCACCAGCCGGACAGATGGCCAGAGAGAGCTGGGGCTCCAGGCAGAGGGAACCACACCTACGAAGGCCCCGAGGCAGGCCCCGGCCAAAGGAAAGAGCTGACCGTGGGATGCCGGAGCACCGAGGGCAAGGTGAGGAGTGGCGCGTCAGACAGTGGGTGTCCAAGGTGAGGACAGTGGGCAGCCGGAAGGGTCCTGGGCAGGCGCACCTTGGGCTGACTCTCCTAGAGGGCAACAGCCTGGAGGGACACGCTGGGTCTGGAGCTGGAGAGCACGTGCCAAGGACGGGGCCGGGTGGGGCCATACAAGGGCACAGGAAGCAGCATACGGATCAGGACTCAGGGGCACATCTGACTCAGGGCTTCCAGGTCTGTGGCTGGCTGAGAAACCGCTCCCCAAATTATCCAGGTCCTCACCCTTGCCCCCATGCATGGCAGTTTATACAGTAAAGAGGGACTTCGCAGACGCAGTCACGTCAAAGGCTCCGCAGCTGACTGTCCTGGATGATCAGGGTGGGCCCTAGATGCAAAAACATGTCCACTCTCCTGCAAGATGAAGGCGGGGGAGAGCTGACATGGACAAGGAGGCACTGTGACCACAGAGAGAGAGACTGGAATGATGCAGCCACATGCCAAGGGACACTGGCAGCCACAGAAGCTGGAAGTAGCCAGCAATGGCTTCTCCCCCGGAGCTCCCGAGGGAACCAGCCCTGAAAACGCCTTGATTTCAGCCAGGCTGTGCTGATTTCAAACTGCCAGAGAATAACTGTCTGTCCTTTTAAGCAATTTGTGACAACAGCCACAGGAAACAAATACAGTGTCCTCAGTGGGGAGCAGGGGAAGGGGGAGGCCATTCAATTCTCTGGGCAACACAGGAAGAGCAGGAGCAGGGGACCCACGAGGACACGCCGATCATGCGGCAGGAACAAGCAGAACAAGGTCACGGAAGCTATGAGAGGACAGAGGAGCCCTGGTGGGAGCCCCGCGGCCCCTCTTCTGACTCATCCCCGGCCCCAGGGTGCCACCAGCCCTGGCATGGTCAGCAAATGCTCGCAGCCTGAGCACCGGGATGACCCCAGAACTTGGGGACATGTCCTCCGAGAGACACAGATGGGAAGGGCAAGGGGTGGTCCCTGTGCACTGCACGTGGTGAGGATATTTACAGCAGCAAGTGACGTGAAGCACACTATCACGGACATTCCCTGTGTGGGTGGCTTTAGGGGAGACTGATGTCTCCAACCCACATTATTAATAGAACTCAAGAAAGTGTGGGAAATAACTCGGCCAGGCAGCTCAGGACTCCCAGCACCCTTTCCGGCTGGAGGGTGACCTTGGGCAAGGTGCCCCACTGGGCCTCGATCCTGCACCTGGAAGTGGAGACAGCAGTCCCCTCCACCCCCTCGCATGGTCACTGTAGCAGCACACACCCTGGACACACTCCAAAACAGGGCACGCCTTGTTGGTGCTTCGCAGCCCAGCTGATACTACCCAGCCCACTGCCTTCCAAATGAGGAAAGCGAGGCCCAGTGAGGGGGAATGCTTGCCAAGGGTCTCCAGGATGGGCCCTGGGCCAGATTGGACCTACTGGGACAAATAGGGACAGACTCTGCCCTGGGGCAGCTCCTCCTCAAGAAGACCCCTGGTACCACAGGTGACATGCACCCCAGGCCCTGGTGACCCTGGTGGGACCTAACATGACCACAAAGCCATGCACAAACTGGTGAGAAGTGGCCTCTTTGGCCGAGTGACTTCCTGCTCACAGGAAGTTGGGCTCCCTTCTCCAGCCAGCCCCTTGGGGGAAGGTCGCTGACTGACAGAGGACACTGGGTCCACTTGACGCTGCCGTGATCAGGAAGCCAGGCAGAGCCAGTGCTGCCTGGCGGGGGCTCTCTCAGGTGTCCGCTTGAAGGGCTCGAAAGCCCACAGAGGAAGCTGTGCAGCCAGTAAGTCAGGTTTTTGCACACTACAGGCCTCTAAGTGACAGTGTTCTCAGACGGAGATTTTTGACATATTCCTTGCCAGAATTGACCCGCCCCCATTGAGCACTGTGAAATGCACACATGTACGTTGTACTGATGATCCTGGGTGGCATGTTCCCTAAGGCCAGGGCCTAGCTACTGTAAGACTGGTGGATGACCACCCCAAGGCCGACAGAGGACCATCGCCAGGTCAGAGGCCTGACCATCCCAGGACCAGTGGGTGAGCATCTCTGAGACCAGTGGGTGATCACCATGACCAGTGAATGGCCATCCCCCCAACTGACGGGTGACCAAGCTGAAGCCGTTCACTAATCACCCCGAGATACCACTGCCTCCCCCAAGGGCCACTGGCCTGAAGAATGCTGGGGGAAGGGTTCGCTGCAAAAATAGAGTTCATTAATAAGGTGCCTCATTTTCAGACATTTTAGTATGCACTCCAAGAACAATCCTTGTAAAGAACGGCAGAAGAAAACTGACAGGAAAAGAAGGCACAAAATATGAGCTGTGTTTCGCTGAGTTTTTTCCAGAACTTTGATTCTCCCGCTGGCGGTGGCAAGTGTATCTGTTTTTACATGTACTCTTTATTAACAAGAATCCTTTTCTGCTCTCAACTTGATAAATATTAAAGAAATCTCCCAAGTACCCTGATCTGAGGAGCGCTTAGTCGGGAGCCTGCTGGTGGCCCGTCTGTCCTTCCCGATGTCTGTCTTGCCTGTGTCTCGCAGAGGGTGTGGTACTCCGCCCCCCCCCGCAAGTCTGTGACTTGCACACCCGGGTTCTCCCCTTGGGACAGAGAGATGCTCCCAGGAGGGGTCTGTCCCAAACCTCAGGTGCCACCGCAGGAGCCCCGAGCCTGGCAGTCCCACCAGCAGCCCTGAGGTCTCGGTGAACTGTGAAATGCCTTCTCTACCTCTTCCTCCTATGCCCTGCTCTTTGCTGCTTGATTTATGGTGAAATGGTCACTAGAAATGGAAACTAAAAGTTAAAAATTTATAAGAATCCAAGAGATGAACAGCCATATGCTGTTCCTTTGCATTATAAAGCATTCAAAACACGGATGCCTCACAGTTAGGGTTCCACGGGAAACACAAGTCGGTGTCCCGCTCCTCCCGGTCTGCGGCTCCACAGGAGCTGGACCGATCTCTCAGCCTTGTCGTCTCCGCAGCCTCTGGCACAAAGACTGGCAGGTGTTTGTCAAGGTCACAGTGGGAACAACCAAGGGTAGCAAAAGCCAGGCATGTGACACACATGTAATCCCAGCTGCTCAGAAAGCTGAGGCAGGAGGATCACAAGTTCAGCCCGGACAACCTAGCAAGACCCTGGCCAAAAAAAAGGGTCTGAGAGTAGCTCAGTGGCAGACTGCCCCTGGGTTCAATTCCCAGCACATGGGAGAAAAGACAGAAAAGAAGAAGAGAGGCTGAGGCTGATCCAAACAGAGGGCACCAGACTTCGACCAGGGTAAGGCCAAGTGCACCAGCACGCACACACGCACACAGCTTGCGTGTACTTCCCGTAGGAACCGCCCAAAATGCCGGCCCCTGCTAAGACGCCTGACCCCAGAACCACTAACTCAGGGAGAACCACGCCCCTTCTCTGTCCTTTGACAATGAACCTGTGCGACTCAACAGGAGGAGGGGCAGTGGCCACCCGCCCCCCCCCGGAGATGAGCCTGGTCTCACGGCGGCCATACTGGGAGTGCTGCACAAGCAACACAGCCTGCCTGGGGACACTGTCAGTGACTGGGGACAGTAGGGCAACCCTGGGGGCATCCCAGGAAGAGACCGCCGGACCTCACCGTGGCCGGGACAGGGAAGTCACACCGCAGCCGAACAGATAACTTGGCAGTGAGGGCTCCTCAGCTCCACACCCCAGAAGATGTCTGCGTATAGGTTTTTCCATTTTTCAAAGGAGTGGCGCCGTCTCTGGAGAAGCTGGCCACCAGCAGGCGAGGGCAGCCCGCAGTCCTGCCCCTGCATCTCGGCCACTCCTGCTCTGCACCTTCTGGAGCGTCCCCTTCTGGAAGGGCCTGACCGTGCCCTTGCAGCAGAGCCCTACCTGCCCAGCCCTCTTGGCATTTAGGGTGGACGCATGTGGTCCTTGTCAAGTGCCAGCCACTCCCTTCCGTCCCCTTGAGCAGGGTTCTGTCTTCTGAGGCCAGGAGGTGCTGTGGCTGGAGCTGGGGCCTCTGGAGTTGCCTTAAGTGTAGTGACCATGGACATGGGTGTCCCTGAGCGCCATGGTACCCTGAAGTCTCCACCTATCAGGCCTTGTCCCTGCCTGGACCTATTTTCAGGCCCTGCGAATCCCTGATTCCCAAAAGTCCCTCTTTTAGCCTAAACTGGCCAGAGTCAGTTTCTGAGCCTGATCCCCAATAATCATATGCGCCCAGGGCCAAGTCCAGTGCCCAGCTGGCGGCTAGGCTGGACCCCGCTTTGACGGGCAGGGTGGAGGGAGAGAGAACAGTGCACACAAAGTCGGGTGCCCTGGCTTCAACTCCTCCTGCTCATGGGCCCCTCCTGTCCCCTCCACAGCCCCCATTCCCTCTTCTGCAAAATGAGGAGTCGGGCCGGGCGACCTGTGAACTAGCTGCACTCTCCCTTCAGTCTTCAGTAATCCCAACAGCACGAAGGCGAACTCTGGAAGAGAACTGAAGCATTCAAACCCGAAGCCCAAACCCACACCTCCCTGATTGCTGCCTCTGCAGGATGAAGGCTAAGAGAGGCGCAGGCACCAGGCCTCCACCCGGGGAGACCAGAGTCCTCCCCCTCCTCCAGCCTCCTCTGCATCTCAGCGCTGCCCACCACCCTTCTCGCCCTTCTCGGGAGCATCCGCATCCCTACTCTTTATCCCCAAGGGAGCTGGGGTCACACAGGGGACCCCAGGCCTTGACTCCTCACTGTGAACCAGATGTTATGCAGGGGTTTTCAAACGCAGTGGGGACTCACACTCCCCTAATGCTCTCTTCAGCAGATGCCCCAGGATAGAGAGCACTCAGGCTCCGAACAGTGAGGTCGCCGGTGCCAGCTTCCCAGTGGGGCTCACACAGGCCTGGGTGACAGCCCTGCTGGCCCACGCCCCCCAGCAGAGCCACTGAGGGTGGCCATGAGGGTCACCAAGCCCAGCATTCTCTCCAGCGCGTCTAATTTCTGCCTTAGCCCTATTTTATTAAATTTCAACCAGATACTTGGACTGTTAAGACTCTGAGCATGAATCTCGATCTCCTTTGGTTATAAAAAAGAGATTGGGAAGTATTAGTGAGGTGTTAAAGATCCGTCAGCCCCAAATGAAACTCCACTTGGCATAAGAGAGAATTTAAAACGTAACCGAGAGGAGAATACTTTTTTCCACTATAAGATTCATTCTTTTAAAATACATAACAGCTCTATGGAGCCATAATTCACATACTACGTAATCCACTCATTTACGTGGTACATTAAAAGTGTAAATTCAATCACTATCAATCTTAGAACACATCACTATCATCCCCAGAAGACACCCATCCACCTCAGCAGTCATTCCCCCACACCCCAATTCCTTCCCTCCTCACCTCCTGGTAACCACGAATCC
Organism: Erethizon dorsatum; assembly: GCA_028451465.1. Taxonomy (NCBI): domain Eukaryota; kingdom Metazoa; phylum Chordata; class Mammalia; order Rodentia; family Erethizontidae; genus Erethizon; species Erethizon dorsatum. The sequence continues at coordinate 1,538,702 of CM051836.1, read as the reverse complement.
ACTTTCTGTCTCAATTTGCCTGTCCTGGACATGGTGACTTATGCTAGCCTGTTACCACTATCACTGTTATTGTGATGACACGAGAGTTGCCTAGAAACACATGACAAAGAATTAGTGATACGGTTTGGGTGAGTTTCACAATTCTCTATGTTTTTTGAGATTTTTCCAAAGGATATGTATCAAAACATTTCGTTCAAAGAAAGGAGCAGAGGGAAAAGGGGCTGGGGGCAGGCAGGCACAGGAAGAGAAGAAAAAAAATGGGGTAAGTAGAGGCCGACGAGGCACCACCCAGGCTCAGCACAGGGCTGGCCGGGCGCCTTCCCACCAAGTCAGGCGACACTGAAGTGGCTCCCACGGGTGTGGCCTGGCCAGCCTGTGAGAAGCCAGTGTCCGGCACTCAGCCTCCTGTAACCAGCTCCCCCACCCGAGGATCCTGAGCACGCCAGCGCAGGGAGATCTCCAGGAAATGGAGCTGGCTGGCTGGCCCTGGCCATGACAGAGGGGTCAGTGGGTCAGGCTCAGACCCTGGGACCTCGACAGGCCTGCCCGTCCATCACGAGAGCCAACACATACCCCAGCCAGATGCTCCGGCTGACATTCCCCAGGTCTTGCTCAGCACAAAGACCACATCCGGGAATGTCCCCGTCACACGTTAACATTCACATCAGTAACAGGGCGCTCTCCACTGAAGAAGAAAAATGACTCTGTACAGAGCATTTGCCTAGCTATCGAAAGCAAGATTTTTCTTTGCGTTACCGTATCTTACCAGCTGGACCATGGCAGACCATGGCCTTGAGATGGGAGGTGGAGAGAGCTCAAGGAATGAGCTCCAAGTCCCTCATTCAGTCGGCCTCCCAATGGCCCCTTGCTGGGCTGGCACCAGGCCCTGAGGCAGTCCATGCCCACTGAAACCCAACACCTCGGTACGCTGTCCCCAGCCAGCCACCATCCGCACACTCTGCCCTGCCCCTTTGCTGCCAGGCCCTGGACACCAGCAGGTCTGAGCTCCCGGCCCCAGCCTGGTCAGACAGATCCTGCATATTCCAGTCAAGGGGCTGGGGTGGCAGGGGCCCTTGTCTAGGAGGGCTGAGGCGTGTTTTTCCCCTAGAGGTATGGGTTTATTTGGGGGGATGCCGAGGAAGATTTAGAGGAGGCTAATTACCCCCAAAACCAACATCACTCACTGGTGGCAGGGAAACGAACCAAGGCACATTGGCCACCTATATCCAGAGGTCCCCAGGACCCACAGAGGTCGCCATCCTCACCATCTGTGACCCCCAGGAGCCCCCCAGGAGCTGGTGAAGCCTGCAAGGCCTGCCGCAGGACCTAAGGCCCCTGTGACTTGGTGCCACCACGGGCACACCTGCCAGACCGAACGCTCCAAGAGAAGCCGCCTGCACACGCTCCCACAAGACCCAGCACCAGCACCTGCTCTGGCGTCTGTGTTCTGGGTGCTAGGGCTGCCATAACCAAGTGCCACAGGTGGGGCTTAGCCAATGGCAGTGCTCTCTGCTGTTCTGGAGGCTGGGAGTCACCCTTCCTTCCAACCCAGCAGTTTTGCCCAAAGCCCGCACTTGGGGCCAGATGCGGGCTGGCATCCTCCATCCTGTACCAAGCCTGGCAAAGGCCCAAGAGGCAGCCAGGGCTCCTGCCAAGGGGCTCCCCAGGTGCTCATAGCACCCCAGGATTTTCTGGGCGAGCCCAAGGTTGCTGGAAGACAGGACTTGCAACTCTAAACAGAATCCTGCAATCCGGGGCAGGGCTGCTCCAAGAGAGGTTCTGGGAGACTCAGGAGGCAGCGCCCTGCTCCTCCCCACGCGGGCTGCCGAGCCTCCGGATAGTCGGCACACGTGTGCTGACCAAGGGTCCAGTGTCTGGCTGGCGGATGAAGCTGTTTTGGAGGGCAGGGGACCTGCAACCTGGCCCCAACCTGGAATTTCTCAGTGCACACGTGGTCAGGGCACAGCCAAGGGAGGCTGGACACGGCCATGGCAGGAAGCAGGGATGCTGGTCTGTGCCACAGTGGCATACGAAGGACATACCGCCCAGGCAAAGTGCCCTGCAGAGGTGAGAGCAGACACCTGAATTCTGGCGGGACAGTGCAGGCGGGGTGCAGTCTGCCTCCCCTCTGTGCCGTGGGCTCGGCTGTACTCTCCATAGGCCTCCCCAGAGGTGATGGCGAACCTCGGAGGGGCCATGCCTCTGTGCCCACGCTGCTGGGGTGCCCAGGCTTGGAAGTTTTCTTAGACAAAGGACTTTGCTCCTGGGGACTGCGGCACCCCGGGGCTCTGGGCCGCAGGCGCCTACCTAGGCCGTCGGGCCTTGCTCGCAAGATCCTGACGTTGGTTTCCTCCCAATCTGCCTTCTTCTCCTGCTCCCATCTCTGCAGCCCACCATGGTATCCGGGACAGGCTGACCGCCAACTGTCCTCTGCCCGCCTGCCCAGCTGCCTCTCCCGGGTGGACAGCTCTGCCAGGGCCCAAGGCTGTCTGCCGCCCCTTCCCGTCCAGATTTCCCAAAACAAAAATCAGGCCACGCCATCTGACAAAGGATCTCGTCTGGTTTATTTCTGGGAAGAAATGGGTCTCTCAGGGCCAGGTCGTCTGGGCCATGGCCAGGCTGCTCCACAGGCCTTTACACGCTTTCCGTCATGTGTCCTCCTCGGCCGGCGGGCTGTGATGGGGAGGGGATAGGCCCTGTCACCAGCAAGTCCTCACTGTCACATTAGGAGGTTTCTTCATTCCAGAGTGAGGACAGCAGCCCATGTGGCCCCGGCCTTCCGCGGGTCAGCAGAGCCCAGTCAGGGACCCTGAGTAGCAAGGCTGGCAGTGATCACAGCGCTTTACCCAGACAAAGACAGGTTCAGTGTACCCACCGCCACTGGACGCCGCTGAGGATTCAAGGAGGCCAGCCACCAGGTCAGGTGCTGCACAGATCCCGCTCCTCACAGGGGATCTGGCCACTGGCTGTCACCCTGGGAGAGTGTGGCAGGTCCCAGGGTACAAAAGGCAGTATCAGGGAGGTATCTGGCAACCTCACCTGCTCTAAGCCCGGCCCCAGGCATGGCATGGCACCTGTGCACGACAACTCAGTCCCGCTGAGCAGCGGCGCTCAGCCTGGACCCTCAGGGCCTTCACTGGAAGCCACATGGGCGGCAGCTCCAGGACGGGGACAGACCGCATGCACCCAGGCTGGTGGCAGCCTGGCTGCTCTCAGCCCTTGGGACTGCCCCCTTCCAGAGGGCCTGGCTCGCTGCAGTGCTCCCAGCTTGGACGGCATGACCCCTGAAGCCACATGAAGCCACACCCTGGCCTGGAGAGAGGACACACCATCCAAATGGAAGGGCAACAGGCTATAACCCACGGAATAAAATAAACACCCACAAGTTTACAGTGGTATAAATAAATGAGCAAAAATAAACAAACAAACAAACAAACAAATAAGAGAAGGTGGAGAAACGATGAAGACAGCTGATAACCACCGCAAACACCATGGTAAGAATGGTGGCGGACGAGCCTCATCTGAGGATGCTACAATGAGTGGGCAAAGGTATGATGAGAGACAAATGCTTGCATCGTCCCTAAGTAGCTCCCTGGGAGAGGTACATTCATCACAAAGAAAAACATCCAAGACCCCCGAGTCCGAGGTTTCCCTTTCTGGGGTTTCAGTCACCCATGTCAGCGAGAAGGATGCATACGTAGAGTAAGTTATTCTGATAGAGACAGAGAGACCCCACATTATGTCATTTTTTACAGTAATCATTGTAATTGTTCTATTTTATTATTAGTTATTATTAACCTCTTACTGTGCCTTGTTTGTAAATTTATGACTTTATCATAGATATCTCACACACACACACACACACACACACACACACACACACAGGTTCCGTACTATCTGCAGTTCCAGACCTCTGCTTCGGGTCTTGGATCGTATCCCCCACAGATAATGGGGGACCACTAATAACTTTACGGGGAAGAGCCCCAGAAGACAACATGTTAACCAGGTAGAGAAGGCCATCGGCAACAGTGTGAGACAACTTGACGCCCCGCCTGCCAATACCCTGTGGGAGGCATCTCGCTCCCATCAGGCTCCCGCCAAAAATGTGTAAGCTTAGCCTAACACGAGGGGGCATCAGACAAACACGCAGAGCCCCAGCCTGCCCAAGCGCTGACCAGGGCTCCTCAGAAGTGCCCAGGTTCGAAACCCGAGACAGGCGTGAGCAAGAGACACGGCGACCAAACGCCCCTGTGTGGGATCTTGCTGGGAATCCAGATCAGAATACCGACGGGAGGTAGTAAACTGGAGACTGAGTGACAATGTTGTGACATCAAAAGTTTCTGGTTTCAGTCCTTGTTCTATGATGACAGAACACGTTGACGTTAGGAGAAGCAGGGTGAAGGGCACACAAGAAATCTACGCTATTTTTGCACCTTCTTCGGTGCTACTTTTGCAAAATAGCATAGAACTACAGTTATTTCCAAATAAAAAGTTTAAAACCATAAACATAAAATTGCACCCCCAGCCACCCTCAGTGCCTTTGGCCAGCTCACTCACGCCTGCTGCCTCTCCCTATAACAGAGGCGCCCAGCTGCATTCCTGGTGTCCAGGGAGGGTGCAACGCAGAAGCTGGGGAATCCCAGGGAAAAGAGCCACGAGCTCTTTCCCCCAAGGGGGGCCTGGTGCATTCCAGGAACACAACAGGAAAGCGTTTTCTTGGTCTGTTCTCTGTCTCCGTAACTGCAGAAGTGACTAGGTAATTTACAAGGAACAGAAGCTCTTGGCTCATGGTTCTGGGGCTGGCAAGTCTAAGAACATGGCCCTGGTATCTGCTTGGCATCTTTTTTTTTTTTTTTTTGTGGGTACCGGGGGTCAACCTCAGGACCTCGCGCACCAGCAGGCGCCCGTGCCGCTGAGCGATATCACCGGCCCTTTTTTCGTATGTGGGTTCCAGGAGTCGAACTCAGGACTTCGTGCTTGCCAGGCAGGCACTTACACCGCTGAGCCATCTCACTGGCCCTGCTTGGCATCTTGAAAGGACGCTGCACCTCGCTGCTCTGTACCCTAGTGAAGGGCCTTCCTGTAAGACAGCAAGTGTGCTATCTCGGGTCTCTCTTCCTCTCTTTATAAAGCCACTGGTGCCATCATGTCCCTTCATGATCTCATCTAAAGCCTCCATGATCCCTCAAAGCCCCACATCCAAATACTGTCAACAGATCACGCTGGAGATTAAGTTTCCAATACATGAACTTTTGGGGGACACATTCAAAACCTAGCAACAACGCAGCCACAGCAGGGCTCTTCCGCAGAGGGCCCGCCTGGATGGTCTCCACACGGGCCTGCCACTCGCTCTGGAACATCTCCACGCCTCTGCCCTACACACGGGGCTCACCGATGCCCAGGACCTCCAGGACCTGTGCCTACGAGGCTGTCCCAAGGACCAAGGCAACTGGCTCCATGGGCAGCGTGCTCCACCGGCCAGTAGGCACTCCCTCCACAATTGTGGGTGGCAATGAGCCCCCAAGGCTGCTGACACAGCTTTTGGTGACCCATTCACATCACACACAGTGTGTCCAGGCTCTGGGCTGCTGCTGCCTGAGCCCTGAACTTGGGCTACACACGTGTGCTACACGCGAAGGCACCAGCTCTGTCCATCCGTGCTCTGTGTCACCTCCAGGTTCTAGCATCCAGCCATGGGGCAATGGCTCCCAGTATCCTCTGCAACATGCGTGCCCTAACCTGGCACCCAGGGTGCGGCCTCGGACTCTTCAAGGCTCTGTGTTATTGCAGAGCAGCCCCATCCGCTTGGAGCACTTGTGGAGCTGCTGCAATGTCACCACCACCTCCTCCGTCTTCTCTCACACCAGGGGTCGCAGGATGCCAAGGGGAGGGGGTCATAGGATGCTGCACGCCCAGAGGGGTCTGCAGAGGGTGGGTGCCTCACACAGCTGTGCTGCTCTTCCACTCACCTGCTGGTGGCCATGGCCAGAGGCCTCCACACTAGTTGAGGACACATTCTAGGGGGACAGAGGTAACAGTCTTCGGATTGTAGCCTTGGCCGGAAGATGTGTGTCCTTCCCTTACAGACTATAATGTTCCAAACAGGAAATTTAAGGTGAACAGAAAATGAAAATGGCTCACATTTTCCTGCATCTCCTCACTTTGATCTACATTGTTGGTCATTAAAGTGCAGGGACAACTTTCAAAAGAGTCATAGGTGGCAGCGTGGGGGGGTGGTGCATGAAGCCAAGGCGGAAGAGATGCTGCTCCCCGAGTTAAACACACGGGGTTAGAGAAGGCAGCAGCACACAAGAGCCACAGTGTCTCACTCACTACAACAGCTTCCGAAGAGCCTCGAGCAGGGAGAGATAACAGCACTGCTATCCGCCCCCCAAGAGGGGAAGACGTAAATATGCAACAGCCAGGAACAGGGCGCTTGACGATGAAAGATCCTCTGCTTTCCGGACCTGCACACTACCAAGGACTTTCACATACACAGACCGGACAATAAACAAATGTTAGCCTTCCTCCCCTGTTCCTCTAAATCTTCATCGATCCTTCTCATCACACCCAACATGGCTCATAAAGTTAATCAAATTCTTTATATAGACAGGAGTCCTGAAAAAATATATTTTCAGGGTCCCTGCACACCCTAGGGAGGCCATGTGTCTGGGAGCCATCCAGAAAGTCTTGATGAGGAGCCCGGGGGAGCGGGTGAGGGTCAACTTACCCAGGGTGGTTCCTTCTCCCTGAGATGTACATCTAAGAACTACAATGTGACCAGTGCCAATCCAGGCCCCACCCTGGAGCCCCGATCACTGCCCAGGCCACTTCCTGAGGATCTGGTTGGGGCCCTCGAGGGAATCCCATTTCCAAGCCTCCGTCTCCAGGCCCTGATAGCTTAGCTTTAATTCTCCTCTGCTTACACAACTCACGACCAGTTTCTGTTGGCCCCATTGAAAGAGAACCCCTCTTGTGTTCCTAGAGGATGTCAGCATCTCGGCTACGCCTGCCAGGTCCCAGGCGAATGAGAACTAATTCCCCTGCAATCCTAAGCACCATGACCTTTCCCAGGTGACAGCCTGCAGCTGTGCTAGCCTGGAGCCTCCCCTCCTCTCCACAGGGAGGACCATCTGGCCCTGCTTTTCTCTGTGCTCCTGAAATAAGGGGCACATCATTGTGTTGCTTTGTCCTGACAAGACGCACACTTGCTTAAAAAGTGCTATCTTCACCTAAGAGGCAGGCACCTCTAAGGTGTGGCTCTAAGTAAGTCAAACTGGTGAGCTGATTTGCACATGTGGAGCCTCTTATGCTTGCAGGCTTGGTTTACAGATCAGAAACTAGACTTGGAGTGAAAGCTGACATCCCAATATGAAGAACATTTTCCCTTTTACCTGCACTGACCCAGGGCCGGGCACTCCTCATCTCCCTTCTCCGTGGGCAAGATGTGCCGACGGCGGGCAATCTTAAGCCCAGGACACACAGGAAGCACCACCTGCCCATTAGCATGCACGGGAGAGTGCCAGTGGCAGCCAGATCACAACCTAGGCCCCACGAGGACATCAACTTCCCATTTCTGTGGACACCTGGGCAAGAAGGTGCCCACGGCTTGATAGGCATGAGTCCAGCACAAGCATGGAGCATCACTTCCCCATTACCATGGACAAGAAGGTGCCAAGTGCCAGTGGCTGCCAGGTCACAGGAGGACACAGAGAAGGAGCTTCCCATTACCACGGACAAGAAATGCCCGTGGGGCCGGTGAGATGGCTCAGCGGCATAAGCGCCTGCCTTGCAAGCGCGAGGGCCCGAGTTCGACTCCCGGATCCCACATACGAAAAAGGGGCTGGTGATATCGCTCAGCGGCACGGGTGCCTGTTGGCGCGCGAGGTCCTGAGGTCGACCCCCCGGTACCCACAAAAAAAAAAAAAAAAGAAATGCCCGTGGCCTGATGATCTAAGCCCAGGACAAGGCCTGGGATTGGCTTCCCAGGGTGGTTTTTTTTTTTTCTGGGTCCTGGTCGGTCCTGGACACTCAGCTTAACAACTGGGAGCCAGGAGTGCAGTGTCGCTGAAAGGGGTACGTCCTGCAGTCAGAGCTGATTGCCCACAAAACACGTGCAGCTGGCCGATTATATTTAAAGAATGCCCTTCCCTCGGCTATTCAACCCCACGTACATCTCTAGAGACCACCCAGGTTCTGAGGCTGCCCCAGCAGGACCAGCGCGGGGGTGCTGAACACATCCAACACAGCCTCAGGCGAGCCACGGAGCTCAGGAACAGTGACACCCCACACCCACAGGCTCTAGGGAGTGCGAGGGCCACCCCAAGCCCTTGTCCCCTTCCCGATGGGCAGCATCCCCACTGGGCCTCACCCACATGCACAGCACAGTGCTCCCTGCTTGCAAGGTGGCCCGTGGCCTGCTGCTGGTAGAGGAGCTTCCTGTTGGTGAGTGTAGACAAACTTGCTCCTAGAGTCTACAGGAAATGTTAACATTACCCCTGAAAATCTCTCAATTTCCCCACTAAGTCAAGTAGAGGTGAGGTTTGTATCCACCCAATATGATCTGGCTTCCCCAAATGCCAACAGCCACTGAAGCCATCTGATGCGGGAACAGAGGGAAGTCTCCGGTGCAGCTACTCTTCCCTGGAGGGACACAGCACGTGGGGGGCCGGGAGGGTTTCTACAGGCTCACTGGTGTCCACTCCAAACCAGGCCTGGAGCACCCTACTGGAGGTCGCTGTGTTTGTCAATCATCTTGAGGCTCTGACATCAGCCAGCACCAGGCCCCACATGCACAGATGCTGAGCAAATACGTTCTAGGTTGGAGAGGAAACTTGGGTTTCAAAAGACCCAAGGACCATAGCTTCTCCTCTTTCCATGGCATTCTGGGCTGGCTGGTCTCCATCCACACCACACGCCTCATTCACCTCATCATGCCCTATACTCTCAAGGCTGATGCATCAGACCGTCTCTTCCTGGCTTTTGGAGCAAAAGAGGCACCAACAACAAACCCGGGACTGAGGAGCCAGGGGGGCTGTCTTTCCCAGGGGGTCACAGCTCCTGGCATCTGAAGCCACCAAGTCTTGCCTGTGGGTGGATTCCCTTATCTTGCTTGCAGATCCGTGGGCCGGGCCTTTGCCCAACCCCTATCACTTGGTTCCCTGTGTCTCCAGGACGCTGATTGATCCAAGGGAGCTCCTATGTCCCAAAGAGCAGCTGTCTCTCTTGAGGGCCCAGTGCTGGTCCCATCTCGAGGGTTTACAATGGTGCTTGCCTACTCCGCCCCAATTTCTGCCCCAAAGCACACAGGGTTACCCTGCTCCCTGAGACCACAGACAGGCTTGGTGCACAGAACCCCATACCAGTCCAGAATACTGTGCTATAGGCAGTCTTTGACAAGTGAGTACCACTGCTGAGGGTGTCATGTGCGCCCTTCGCCTGTTAGGGCTACCATAACATAATGTCACAGACCAGGTGAGTTATAAGCAACAGAAACGTGTTTCTCAGAGCTCTGGAGCCTGGAAGTCCACGACCAAGGCACTAACAGATTCAGTGTCTGCGGATTCAGTGCCCACTTCCTCCCAGCCATTCTCACTAAGGCCTCACATGACAGAGGAGACAAGGCAGCTCGCTGGGGCCTCTTCCATAAGGGCACTAATCCGACTCAGGAGGGCCCCACCCTCTTGTCCTAATTACTTTCCAGAGGCCTCCTACTACCATCATGTTAGGGCTTAGATTTCAACAAGGAAATCTGTGCGGCACACCCCAGATCTGGGGGTTCCCACCACCACCAGGAAGGCTCTCCAGCCAGCTGAGGAAGGAACAAAAATGCAAATCACGTGGACAGAGAAAGCTCAGGCCAAAAGCAACAATAGAAAGGACTGCCCAGGACCAGCTTGGTCAAAATCATCCAGAATACATTGTGAAACTTAATACAGAAATCAAAGGCAACTCTCAAAGCAGAAGACACACACTATTTAGAAAACAAACAAACAAACAAAAAAACAAACAAAAAAACGCAGTAGTTATAACAGGGACAGAAAAGCCCAAAGTCTATCCACAATGAAATCTATTCCATTTCTGTGTCACTGGGAGGGGTGGGTGGGCAATGACAGACAGAGCCCACGATGCTGATTCTTGGAGAATTTTAACATTAGGAAGGTTTTAAATCTGAAAGGTAACAGCTAGTAGGATAAAAACAAGATGTTTATCTTCCAAGTCACTGCAGAAGGAAAAAATGTAGACACATCTTATAGTAAAAATATAGTATATAATGTAGATAACAAAAGATGATAAGAAATTGTGCTACTAATTAAGTAAACCCTTCCTGAGACCTGCAGAAGAGCAAGATGTGGCCGCAGAACCAGAGCAGGGGAGGCCCGGTGGGAAGGCGCTGGCAGCTCCTCGGGGCGAGGGTGAGGGCGAGGGCAAAGGAAGGGGTCTTGTGCGGATGAGGCAGGGACCGGGCCGCTAGCCCCACACAGGGCAGGGGGTTCCCCTCCGAGGGCCATGAGCACCACCAGAGCACTTGCAGGAGGCAGAAGCGTGACTTGGCTCCAAGATCCCCTTGCCACAGGCAGCATGAGGCAATGCGTGGACCAGAGGTGAGTGAGGCGTGGGCAGGGGTCCCACCCAGGGAGGCTCTGCACCAGGGTGGGTGAGAGCTCAGCTGTGAGGCAGCGCTAAGGTCTTCTTTCTGTGTGGCCTGGGGCTGAGGAGCAAGAGCTGCAGTTCAGAGTGGTCACCCTCGAGACACCTGTGTGCGGGCCACACAGGCCGTGGGGAGATGGTACGAGCATCGTCACGCTCTGCAAAGGCCTGAGCACGCTGGAGTCGCCGCAGCAGGAGGACGTGGGGGTCCAGACCCGGATTCCCACCCTGAGGAGGGCACGGAGGACCAAGTGGATCGGGAGGAAACCCCGGAGCCAGTAGTGCAGGAACAACGCAGTCACAGCCAAGCAGGGAGAGCAGAGGGAGGCCTGAGCATGGGACAGACAATGCCCCAGCACCGAGTCCCCATGGTCTGTGGGGACACTGGCGGACACCCCAGATGATGCAGGAGGCCCCAGAGGACGCAGAGGCCGGAGGCAACAGCGTTTCTGAGACAGAGGTCTACAAAGGCGACTGGGGCGCAGGCAGAAGCGAGATGGCCAGACAGGGCCACAGCATGACGGGCAGCACCAGGGACCAACTGTGCACTGTGGGAGGGAGTAGCCTTCAAGGGAGCAGGGAGAGCAGGGGTCCCCCTAGGAGGGGACACTTCCATCCAGAAGCCTGAAGTCAGGAACGAGGGAGATGTCCCGTGGCCAGGCCAGGAGACCTTCTCTGCTAGGAGGCAGGAAAGCAGGGGAAGAGGGTGGGGTGGGCCCAGCAACACACCCAGGAAGATGGGGGTGGGACAGGGGAGTGCTGGCAAGGACAGCACAGCGGAGAGGGCTGTTGGGCAGGGAAGGACAGGGAAGGACAAGAAGATGGGCCACAGCAGGCAGTGCTCTGAGCGGACAGCCTGGGCAAGGGGCAGGATGCAGAGGAGGGGCAGGCAGAGTGTCTGGGGCTGAAGCAGGGGTTGGGGATGCTGTGTCTGGTGAGACCAGCTCCCCTGCGGCCCAGCAGGGTGGGCTGCCAGGCCAGGGGGCAAAGGGGACGGGGACAAGGCTGACATAAATCCGCAGAGATAAAAACCAAACAAACTATGACATCGCCACTGAGGTCTGATGTGGTTTATCCCCTCCAAGCTCACATTGAAATTTAGTCCCATTATGAGACATTAAGAGTCAGGACCTTGGAGAGGAGACTGGGACTGCACCCTCCTGCGCCGATTCATTCATGGATCCACGGGTTAGTGGGTAATCTCAAGAGTGGTTGCTATCAAAGCCAGTCTGCCCAGATCTCGTGATGTGACAACTATCACTGCCGTGGAACATCACCAGCAAGGCCATCATCAGATGCTGCCCTCTTGGACTGGAACTCTTGTCTAAACTTAACCAGTCTGCGGTATCATGTTATTGGCAACAGAAAACAGCTTAAAACAATCGCAAAGCATTCTTAACACTAACGACACCATCGGTGGGTTGACCCTTGCAGTTAAATATGGATCAGATTTTTAAAATTATGTCAATGCTATTTATACATAAAATCAGGTGTGGTGGTGCACACCTGTAATCCCAGCACTCTGGGAGGCTGAGGCAGGAGGATCACAAGTTCAAGCCCAGCCTGGGCAATCTAGTAACACAGTGAGACCGTAATCTCAAAATAAAAAATAAAAGGGCTGTGAATGTAGCTCCGTATGTAGGCCCTGGCTTCTAAAAAAGAGGCAAAGAAAACTACCAACATGGAAAGCAAGGTATCTTCAATGCCATAAAACAGAATTCTGAATGAGAAATATTAAATGACTTGTGGACCCCCAGTTTATTGACCATGCATGATGAAAATACACTGCCATTACATTTCGCAAACCAAGTCGCATTGCTCTGCCCCTGTTAGAAATAAGAAGAGAGGGCCAGGGATACAGCTCAGCGGCACAGCGCCTGCCTGGCAAGTGTGAGGTCATGAGTTTGATTCCCGGTACAAAAAAAAAAAAAAAGAAATATGAAGAGAGCAGCCCATGAGGGAGGTACTGGGGAAACACGAACAGGCCACTCATCCCGAGGCCAAGCCAGGGGCATTCGTTACTTTCATAACAGAATGAGTGGGGCTGGTCTACTTCAGAGCAGATGGATACCTTTACAAACGCATGGTAACACTGTAAACACTGGAGCGCAGCCTCGCCTGTCTGCTCAGGCCCAACCCCGCCCGTCACCTTGGCCCCTGCCACAGGCCAGCAACGCCCCAGCCTTCCATCGCCGCCAGACTCGCGGCTCCTGGAAGCAGAAGGGGAAGCGGGTGAGGTCCCCACTTCGTGCTGGCCCCGCCCTGCTCTCAGCCCCACGTGCCACCGGCTTCCTCAAGAGCTCAGTGCATCCTCCGTCCTCGGCCCTCGGGGTCCTTTATGTCAGCCCCGCAACAGGCCTGGACTTCCAGTCCTAAGCAGGTAGAGGGGCTTCCTCCTCTGTTCAGGTACCATCGAACCTCTCTTCCCTGCACATCTGTCTTCTCAACAGGCTGCTGCTGCCCCTCCTCCAAGACCAGCACCCAGGCCCTCTGTCCCTCATCCCCGAGCCACTGAGGACCTCCTCACCCTCCTCCTTGGCTTCTCCCCAGCCCCTCCTCGGTACCCGTAACACCAGAGACCACCAGTCCCCACGCACTGCAACAAGCCAGGAACGCAGCACACGTGCATCCCTCAAAAGACCGCCTAACATTCACAGCAGCTGGACAAACACAGGGCGCGACGGCCCCCTGAGCTCAGAGCACCCCGAGCACCTCTGCTCACAACTCAAGGTGTCTGGCTGGACCAGGGCCCCCCAGCCCAGTCTCCATGGAGACCAGCTCTTTCCAGTCCACCAGGAAGTGCCCAGGGAAGGTGCCTGAGGCCCACAGTTGTGTATATCTCCCCAAAACCCATACGTTGAAATCCTAACCCCCAGTGATGGTATGAAGACCTGGGTCCTCTGGGAGGTGACTTGGCGACATGAGAGTGGAGCCCTCGTGTGTGGGATTAGTGTTCTTATAAAGGAGACTCAAGGGGGCTTGTTCGCCCCTTCCACCACAAGGGCAAAGTAAGAAAGTGCCACCTGTGAGCCCGGAAGTGGAACCCACTGGACAGCAAAGCAACTGACACCCTGCCCTGGCACTTCCAGCCTCCAGAACTGTGAGAAGTCAATTCCTGTCACGTGTGAGTCCCCCAGGTCCTCGTAGGTCGTTACCGCAGCCCACAGACTGAGACATCCTCAGCGCCGGGGATGCCAGCTGGGAGATACCCGAAGCCCAGACATACCCCCAGCAGGAGGGTGCAGATGGGCTCGACAGAACTGACAGAACCCGAGGATGCCCGCAGCACCAGGGGACGGAGCGGTGCTGGGGAAGCAGTCCTCATGGGACACTGAGACCTGTGCTGGTCAGGGAGGGGCTGCCACTGACACTGAGGGGGTCGCATATTAATGCTAACAGAGTCTGGCTTAAACCCACAAAAGGCACTGAGTTCTGAGAACAGGAGGGCTGTACTGGGAATTACCATTAACAAACTAAAGCTCAGCTGCTTGAAAGTTTAGAAACTTTTCCCTCAAATAGCTCAAATCAAAAATACTTCCTCAAATGACGGTAGTAAGAATTTAGCAAATCAGATGTGCAGGTGCAGCCAAGGCTACACCAGAAGCAAACTGTCAGCTGGAAGCACCTCATAACACAGGACGAAAATAAGTGGAGAGGGCATTCACATCAGGAAGACAGAAGAGGCACCAAAACGAACCTAATGCAAACAAGATAATAAAAATAACATGAACAGTGAGATCTCGGTTATAAAAAGTTACGTATGTGTCACAAGACAGGAAGTGGTCACCAAAATATTAGTGGTAGCCACGTGAGCTTCTAGTGCTGCTGTATTCGATATATCCGAACTTAGTTTTTTATTACCTTACGGTTCCAGGGGTCAAAGTCCAAATGGGTGTCACTAGGCTAACACGACGTGTGCCTCAAGGGAGCTCCACAGAGAATTTTCCCTCGCCTTCTCCGGCCTCTCAGGGCACCTCCCTTCTGTGGCTGTAACTTCTTCCTCCACCTTCAAAGCCATTAGCATAGCAACTTCCAGTCTTTCTCTGACCTTCGACTCTGACCTTTGGTCTCCTTCCATTCTAAAGGGTCTCTGCAGTGTCACTGGGCCTGCTGGACAATCCAGCAGCATCCTCTTATTCACAGGCAACTAAGTAGAAGCTTTCACTCCACTGCACTCGTCATTTCCCCTTGCCAGGAACAGAACCAGTGCACAGGTTTGGGGACAAGGACCTGAAATCTCTCAGGGAGCATAATTATGTCCCCACCATGGCGCTCTCCACATGCACGGTAACACGTCATACTGTTGGCTTTTTCCTTTCTGCTTTTCTACACTGCTTGATATTTTTGCTTGATATTGAGCAATCTGTGCATATTTGAAGAAGAACATTTAATTCTGCACGTAGTGGAAAACTAAGGAAGTCACAGCGCCCTCATGCAGCATGGCTCCTTTCTCCTTGTTGACTCTGGGCTTGGTCTTTCGTCCTCGTCCCCCTGACTGCAACCTGCCTGAGGACAGGAAGAGCTCTTTCACTTCTGCATCCCAGCCCTGAGCACACAGGCGTCAGCATGCAGGCTTTAGAAAATGTTCCTCGAACTTAGGACAAATCCCTTTAAAAAGGAGGCCCTGGTCCTGGAGCAATGATGTGTGCACTCAAAAATGCTCTTTAAAGCAGAGACCCAAACAAACACAATATTATTTAGGAATCCTCACACATACAAGTTAATTCGGAAACAGCCCGGGAAATGAAAGCCAGCAGACAGATAAAACATTATTATTCCGGCCCCGGAGGAGACAGCTGGGAGTCGGGGAGGCCCCATAGCCAGGGCGGGAGTGCGCCCCCCACGGGCCAAGTGCGAGCTGCACATGTGGCCTCCTCGGGCTGCAGCCAGCTGCTGGCAAGACCCCCTGGCTGGGGAAGACCCAGAGCCTCACCCCGCCCAGCCAGACACCCCAGAGACCCTGGGCAGAGGCTCTAGGGGCCTCCCCTGCCGCTGCCCACAGCGGAACCCCAGGAGGCAGAGGCCGAGGCTCAGGGGCCTGATCTGGCCTCACCAGCCTGAGCCTCCTGGACTGAAGGAGACTTCATGAGGGCTCCGTAAAAATACGCTTTTAACTGATAAATAATAGGTACATACACTGTGGGGTGCAGTGTGAGGTTCCTACCTACGTGCCCATCAGAGAAAGAGGCGGTCCGGCTGATTAACACAGTTGTCGTCTCGCCAACTGACCGTTCTTTTAGGCCAGTCTCTGCGCAGTCACTTCCAGGCTCCGTGGCCTCTGTCAGGCTCTTTCTTTCATCTATAAAATGGCACTGTACAGTCATGCACCACTTAATTGTGGCGTAACAGAAAATGCCCCCCCAGCCAGTGTACTTCAGTTTCTTAGTTGCCCAGGTGACAGTTCCTGTTCCAGTTCCCGTTGCTCCTGTCTCCTAGAAACGGCTGGTCACCGTGATGCATAGCTGGTCACTGTGATGCATCTTGTAAGAACCAATCCCCAACTGACCAGCCATTCTGCCTCTGTACTTCCTGCTTGCTGAACCCATATAAGCCCGAGACCACCGGAGATCAGGGCCTGATATTCTGGGGATGATCCCGATCAGTGCCCGTCGACGTAAATAGATCTCCAAATCCTGGGTGTCGTTTCGGTGTTTCTGCTTGCTGTTGCATCGGGACACATCCTGAGAAACGCATCAAGTGATCTTATGATTGTACAAACATCAGCAGGTGTACTTATACAAACCAAGACAGCTATGAGATCGCTCGGCCATATAACTTTATGGGCCACCATACATGCGGGCTGTTGTTGGCCAAAACTTCACCATGCAAGGCATGAGTGTATGCATAGTTTTCTGTACAGATTATACTACAAACCACCTCTCTAGGTTGCAAAGGAAATCTCAAGTAACACCACAGATAAAATTCTATCTTCCTGACGGTCTCTTCCTATACCAGTACTAAACTGTGCTTATTATTAGAGCTTCAAAGCTCCAACATCTAACATATTAGGTACTTTGAAGCCACGCTGTCCAAAACAGTACTAGCTTTGAGTCATGGGAGGTCATTAAGCACTAGAAATGTGACTGGTCTGAATTGAGAGGTGTTCTATGTGTAAAATACACACCAGGTTTCAAAGATTTAGTGCCAGAAACAAAACAAATCAAAGAAAGACTGTCAAATATCCCACTGATAATTGTAAAGTATTGGTAACAGGTGGAAATGATAATATTTTGATGCACTAGGCAGTGCACAATAGTATCACCCACTTTATAGAGTTGTCAAAGGATTAAGAAGATGAAGAAGGTAAAGTAGGAGCTCAGGATCATTATTTCCATTTGGCAGATTGGGGAGTGGAGACTCGACTCAGGGCTACACACTTAAGGACCAGGTGGCCCCACTCTATTGCTTCCAAATCTGGGGCTCTTCCTTGGCTGCCACTGGGATGGGGGAGTCCCCACCACCTGCAACTGGTGCACCCTACAGGGAGGAAGCAGTGCAGACCTCTCCTGCTGCCCCATGCAGCAAGTCACCGAGTGGGTGAAGCAGTCAAGCATCTCCGTCACGGCGCACCAGGTTTGACAATGGAGTCTGAATTTAGTGCACAGCTTGCAGCCAACCTGACCTCCAGGAAAGGAACACAACTTTCAACAGGCTCCGCACCGCCTATCCTGCAGCCCTAGCACTGACCGCTCGCCCAGCACAGCTTTTCAAGGGAGGGGGAAGCCAGAGTGCAATGGCGGTGGGGGTACAGGTGCCCTTGCTCCCCACAAGCTGCGCCAGGAGGAGTCAGGCAGCACACCTGGCCCACGGGCGCCCTTCCAAGGCGGCCCTGAGGCTCCAGAGGCAAAGGCTCACTGCAGGGGAATCTGCAAAGTTTCAGGATGGGAAGCACAGAGGGAACTGGGCCAGGGTCTGGGCTGCAATGTCGACCTCTCCTGCCGCTGAATTTTTTAAAATGGAGGAGGGGTCAGCACAGGGCACCCCAAGCTGATACAGCACAGGGCACCCCAAGATTCTCAGTGAAGACAGAGATGACTTTTACTGTGTCCTCTGAGCCAGGAAGGAACCCTCAGGATGAGTGGTCCAGCCCCCCAACCTCCACCTTGCCAGCAACACCATACAGATGTGGCCACACACGTGCACTCAGATCGCCAGCACCTGCAGCCGGAGCTGGACGCAGACCAGAGGTGCCTCTTAGTAGGGCAAAGGGGCAGGAGCCAAGCAAGCAGGAAACGAAGAGGGAAACATAAGACAGAAATAGGTTGTGAAGATAACAAATGAGGGCAGTATGATGGGGCATGGGGGTCCAGAGGGGCTCCGGGAAGAGGAGACATTGGTGATAAGGCCTGAATGAGGTGGAGCCAGCCATTCAGAGATGCACATGAGCAGGTTTCAGGCAGCCAGACAAGACGGCAACTGCAAAGTCCCAGAGGTCTGGACAAACCTGTCGTGTATGAGGAAGGGAAAGAAGGCCAGTGTGACCGGAGCATGAAGACCGAAGGTGGACAGGTGGGGAGACACGAGGTCAGAGAAGTGTGTGGGAACAGGCTGCACAGCCCCTTCTGCTGTGACTATGAGTTCAGATTTTCTCTTGTATGCCATGGGAAGCCCCTGGAGGACCTTCGACAAGGGCTGATGAGACATGATTCCCATCTTCACTGCTCTGGGCATGTGGTGAGCATTGTAGGGGCTAAGTGTGAAGCAGGAGGTCTCCCTCGCCTCCCTCTGTGGATTGCCTGGGTCAGGTGGAAGCCAGCAATGCCTGTATTCCTGCTGTTGCCTGGTATGGTTTGAGTGTGTCCCCCAAAGGCTTATATGCTGAAATGTAATCCCCACTGTGAGCTATTAAGAGGGTGGAAACTTGATCTAACTATGTTTAGGGATGGGGTCTTTACCAGGTGATTAGGATTAGAGAAGGTCATTAGAACAAAGCCCCCATAATTGAATCTTAGTGGTGTTACAAAAGACGGATGGAGATCAGAAGACACACATGTGTGCGTGTGCACACGCACACACACGTGCAATGCCCATGCTCCCTGTCTCGCTCCCTGTGATGCCTCGTGCAGCCACAGGACTCTGCCACCAGATGCAGCCCCCGACCTTGAATCAGAACCATGGGTCAAGAGGAACCTCTCTTTAGAATTATATGGTCTTTTGTACTGTGTTACTAGCAACAGAAAACAGACTACGACACTACCCAACATGTAAGAGCCTCACCTGCCGGAGTGAGGTACCAGTTCCACGTAAGATGCTGTGAGCACACGCCACTTCGTATGCCCCACTAAAAGAAGCCAGAAGATGCGGGCTGTGTTGCAGGATCTGAAAAGTCAGTCACAAGTAGATTAGGGAAGAAGAGCAGAACTTGAAGTAACACTAAACCAGCAGCGAGTTTACTAACTTTTTACCACCCAGTCTTCCTTGGTCTAGGTACAAGACAGTTTAAACCGCAGAAGTAGGCACTGGGTCAGACAGGGAGCAGTCAGGAGATGACTCTCGTTGTGGCTCATGGAGGGGGAACCATTCCTAATGTGCAGAATGGCGTGGCGGGGTGCTGTATTAAGTCAGCTTCTTGTTACTATAACAAATCCCTGAGATAACCAACTGATAAAGAAGGGAAAGTTTACTCTGGCTCAGCCTTGGAGGTTTCAGTCCATGGTAGTTTGGCCATTGCTTTTGGCCCTGTGACAAGGCAGCATATCATGGTGGCTGGGTATAGCAAGGCAAAGCCACTTACCTAATGGCCAGGACATAAACAAAAAAAAAGAAGAGGACAGGTCAAGGGCACGACCCCAGTGATCTAAAGACCACCCATGAGGCCCCACCTCAGAAGGCTCCACCACCTGCCTGCAGCATCACACTGGAGACTACGCCTTTAACACATGGCTCTTGAAAGGCACTGCAGACCCAAACCATAGCAACACCCATTTTTTCCTTTTCCTTTTCTCCATTCTCTCACCCTCCAGCCCACGGCTGCCCCCAGGCACCGAGAACTCTGAAGGAGGGGACCCTGACTCTCCAACTGGAGGATCTATGGTCTCAGGAGGGTGGAGTAAAACCCCATTGCTTTTACCCTTCTCTATCTGCCCAAGAGTGTAGTAGGCAAAAGATCAGGGTAAATAAAACCTCAGCTTTCTGGCCAGAGAGTCTGGACAGGGAGCGTTCTGCTCCAGGAAACTGGACGCTGCTAAAGAGATGGCAGAAGCAGTGAAGCCTGGGAAATTGATCTCAGAAATTGTTGATAATCTCTGGGTTCACCCTTGAGCTGTGCATGTGTGAGTCTGGCCTTACAACACCCTGTCAGCTCTGGAGCTGACTTATATGTAGACCAATGCCCAGGGCCCAGACTTGCCCTTGGATGGTGCATACCTGGAAATGACCCAAGTATCACTGAAAAAAATGGATGGAACATTGGAACCACAATCCATAAGCATGTTGGAACTTGCAGCCTAACTCAATAGAATCAATGATCTAAGGAGACAAAAATATCAACCTCCTCCATAGCATTTAAACAAGATCCAAAATCTCAGGGTAATATCACAATGTTCAGGATACACCAAAATTACCTGGTGCTATAGTTCGGGTCATGACTATCCCCCATAGGCCCATGTGTCCAAAGCTTGGTCCCCAGCCTGTGGTGCTTTTGGAAGGTGGTGGAACCTTTAAGAGGTTGGGCCTCGTGGGAGGAAGTGATGTCACTGGGGGCATGGCCTTGAACAGGATACTGGAAACCTGCCTCCTTCCTTTCACTCCTTTTGCTTTGTGGATGCCATGACACCAGTAGCTTTCTCTACAATGAATTCCCTGTCATGGTGTGAGGCTAAGCAACCCCAGAAAGTAACTTTTCCTCCTTGTAAGTTGATCATCTCAGATATTTTGTCACAGTGTTGGGAAGCTAATAGACCTGGCAATGAATAACCAGAAAAATCACTCCTCGGAGAAAAGACAATCAATAGATACCAAGGCTGAGACAGCACATATGTTGGAATTATCTGATTATTTTAAAGCAGCTATTATAAAAAAAAAAAAAAACACTCAAAAATAAGAGGAGAAACTCTTGCCATAATGGAAAGATAGTCTCAGCAAGAAACACAAGACATTTTTTTAAATAAGCAAATGGAAACTTTAGAACTTAAAAAGACAGTATTAGAAAGTTAAAAAACTCACCACATAGGCTCAGTAGTAGAATAAAGATGGCAGAGGAATGGGTTTGTGCCTGACAACAGATCCATAGACATTATCTAATTTGAACCACAGAGAGTAAAAACATGTTTTGTGAAAATAGCAAAAGATTTAACACTGAAGTTCCAAAAGGAGAAGAGGATGCACCACGGGACAAATGTGTAAATAAATGGCTGAATACTTCCCACACTCTGTGAAAGACACAATGCTACAGATAAGACAGCACAGCAAACTTCAAACGGAATAAGTTTTTAAAAACCGCTCCCACATGTAATCATCAACTGCTAAAAACTATGGACAAAACAATATTGAAAGTCATCGGAAAAAGAGTGCATTACTTCTAGGGGGAACAATGATTCAGATAACTGCGGATTTCTTATTAAAGCCACAGAGTCCAAAAGAATTGAAAAAAATGTTGTTAATATGCTGAAAGAAATGAATGCAGAATTTCATCTCCAGCAAAAATACCCTTCAAGAATCTAGAAACATTATGCATTGTATACATGTATAGAATTAGCACATTACATCTTATAAATATGAAGAATTATTATGAGCCAATAAAAAAGAGACATAAAAATAGGTGACAAAAAGTTAAGAATGTATTCCCAGCTTACTTCCCCTAAAATGCTTGCTAAGCAAAGTTCCTCAGAAGGACAATGGTACTAGAACATTTTGAACATCAGGACCAAAGGAAGAGTGACAGCAATAGTATATATCTGGAAAAATATGATAGGTTAGCTCTTGAGAACTTCAAAATAATGAAGAATAATAACATTCTCTGATGGCATTTCCAATGTTTATGAGTGTATATAAGTCAACTACAACCCAAAGCGGGAGAGGAAGGGGTCCGCATGATGGTGAGGGCTCAACTTTCAATTTGAAGTGGTGAGATCCTGATTCTAAGTAGACCAAAATGACAAGGACGTTTATTTGAGTCCCTAGAGAAGTCATAAAAAACACTACCCAAAGAAATACAGTCACACAATAGGTGAAATAAAATGGAATACTAAAAAATATTCAAATAGTTGGAAATAAAAGAGCAAAATAAACCCAAAAGAATGAAGAAAGTAACAAAAAATGAGTGTAAAAAAATCAATGAAACCAAGTACAAAAAATACAAGAGAACAATGAATCCAAAAGTTTGTTCTTTGTAAAGATCAGTAAAGATTGATAAATCTCTAGTGAAACTGACAGAAAAAAAATATGAATATAAAGATTTTAAAAAAAAATCATTCACAGGCATTAAAAATATAATGGAACATTACAGACAACTCTATAAATTCAACAACTCTGATGCAATGCATAATTTTCTACAAAATGATGAACTACTAAAATTTACCCAAGGTGAAATAGATAGCCAGAAAAGTCCTAACAACTATTAAAGAACTTGAATTCATACTTTAAAAGCTTCCCCCAAAAATCTCCAAACCCAGATAGTTTTACTGGAAAATTCTACTAAATACTTAAGGAACAAATGACACCAACTCTACATAATATCTTTTAGAAACTAAAAGAGGAGGAAGCACTTCCCATTCATTTTATGAGGCCAACATTACCCTGATACTAAAACCGAACATAGATATAAATAACTAAAGAAAAATCAGGGGCCGGTGAGATGGCTCAGCGGCGTAAGCGCCTACCTGGCAAGCACGAGGGTCCAAGTTCAACTCCTGGAACCCACATATGAAAAAAGGGCCGGTGATATCGCTCAGCGGCACGGGCGCCTGCTGGTGCGTGAGGTCCTGAGGTCGACCCCCAGCACCCATTAAAAAAAAAAAAAATTAAAAATCAACTTAGAAACCAGTATCTCTCATGAATGTAGAAAAAACAAAATATTGACAAGTCTAAGCTAGCAATATATAAATAAAGAATAATATGCCACAAACAAGTTAAACTTATCTTGAAAACACAGAAGGGAATGATGTTCAAAAATCAATGTGCTCCACCATATTAACAGACTAAAGAAGAAATAAACACATGATCACATCAAATGATGTAGAAAAATTCAAAATTCATTCATAAGCAAAAACAAGACTCTCAACTACTTAATACAAAAAAGAATTTCTTCAACCTGATAAAGAGCATCTACAAAGAAAACAACTAAAAACTACAGCTAATCTAAAATCCCACCACAAAAATGACTGTTTTGCCCTAAGATTATATACATTTCCACCATTTTTCAGCCATGTATTGAAAACTTTAGATAGTTCAATAAGCAAAAAAATAATAATAAACAGAAAGCATATGGATTAGAAAGTGAGAAATTCACTATTTGTGGGCAACATGATTGTCCCATGTAGATAATTCCCAAAAAAGATCTATAAAAGGAACTTTTAGAACTAATAGATGAGTTTAGTAAGGTCAGAGGACACAAAGTCAAAACACAGAAATCAATCATGTTTTTATATTCTGGCAATGAACTCTTAGAAAATGAAATAAATTTCTAAAGTATTTACAAAACTGAAACAAAAACAACTACTTAGGTATAAATCTAAAATCCATGCAGGACTTGTATGTGAAAAACTACAAAATTCTGATAAAGAGAAATCAAAGAAAACCTAAATAAATGGAGTTATACCAGGTTCATGGATTGAAAGAACATTTAAAAAATATCAGTCTTCCACAAGTTGTTATATAGACGTAAGACAAGTCTAATCAAACTGTGAGTGGGATTTTTTACAGAGGCAGACAAGATGGCTGTAGGATGCACACGAAACAGTAAAGAACTAGCACCAGCAGAACAGTTTTAAAAAGGAAGAAAGAAGTAGTGGGAATTCCACGTGGTATCAACACCTAACACACAGCCGCGGTAATCGAGACAGTGCGATGCTAGCACAGAGACCAAGGGAGCCGAGATCGATGGGACCCTGAGGACACGTCCATGTGTGTGTTCTTAGTGTGTGTCCCCAAGGCGGATGTGCTGGAATGAGAGGGTGATGCTCAGCCTTGTTGGTGACGACCACAGGGGACACATCTGAGGATGCCCCTGGGATCCCACCACACCTGCCCCCTGGCTTTCCAAGCGCCGTCCTGAGTAACAGGAGGGGAGAATAAGGGCTCGGTCACAGACGCCCCGCGTGGAGCCTGCCTGGGAGCTTCCTGGGTGCCTGAAAGAGAGACATGGAGGCTGCAAGTGTCTGGAGAGCACGGCCAGTCTCCCCGCCTCTGCCCAGTGAGGCCTGCTGCACTCCACACGCCTCCACACTCTCCTGCTTTCCAAGGACGAAACCTCAGGCCTAGACGGAAGGACAGAGGGCAGAGGGCAGTGCAGAGGAAGTTGGAGACAGCCAGGAGAGCCGGCTGGCAAGGCCCCGTCCACGGCCCCGAGCCCCCGGTATGGGAAAGCTACGCGGGCAGGAACCGGCCCTCCGCAGCACACGTCTGGTCACTCAGGACGCTCCCACCCCCTACCTGACAGTCCCACTCCGTGGACACCACGTCCACCCCCACCTGGAGCTCTCGGAAGCAGGTTCGCCGAGCTTTGCTTTCAGTGGCAGACGCTGGAAAAGGCCCAGGCACCCAGCCTGAGGGGAATGCTCAGCAGCCCATGTGGTCTCGTGCAACGGTGCCAGGAGAGGGATTACAAAATGAGCCCAGTCCCTGCACACTAACATGGCTAGAATTCCGGGATGTATTTTGAGTGAAAATGCAAATTATAGGATGATAATTACAGTTTGTGTTTCAAACAAATATATGTAACATTCTTTAAAGAAAGGGAAGAATACACAAACAGAACTCTCTTACTTTCTCTAAGTACATTTACATACATGCAAACACATAGGAAACGGCCTAGAAGGGTATTTTGAATGCCACCGTTCCCTCAGAAGATTAGAGCCAAGGGAGCCCGGGTAGGGCCCCCAGGGCTTCCCCTTATCTGCATGGCTTCAAGTTTTATAAGAAGAACATATTCAAATGACTTGGGTGATTAAAATAGAATGAAAGTAGATGAATTTGTTGAAATTAGATATTTTTTCAAAAGAGAAAAATCTGCTGTGAAATCTTCAAGGCTGATCCTGAAGCCCAGGGGCCCTCTGGGTGAGGCTTGAAGAGAGACAGGCAGAGAGGGGCCAGGCAGCAGCCAGCCAGGCCTGGACAGGTCTCTGGAAGAAGTAAGGTCGCTGGAGCACAGGGCGAGAGAGAGGAGGGCTCGGACGGGCTCTCCCACTTCAGCCACTGCACACCTGGGAGTGGGCACAGCCACACACACACTCATACACAATCCCACTTGTGCACACACTCACACACATGTATAGATGCACACAAACACATCCTCACCTGCCACTCACCACCTTGGAGTTCTGTGGCTCTTCAAGATGGAAGGGGCTGTAGACCTCAGCTACTAGGGATCGTGTACTCTCTACCTTGGGGCACCGCGTTACATGCCACTCAAATCCACAGACACATGGACATGATGATAGCTTGAATGTGTCCCCCAAAAGTCCATGTATTGAGAACTTAGTCCCCAGGCCCATGTGTTAAGGGTGTTTGGAAATGGAGTCTTTGGGAGGTAATCAGGGTTAAATGAAGGGGGGGGGGGGCCCGTGATGGTATTACCGAAAAGGAGTGACCTGACCTAGCATGCTTGCTCTGTCTTGCTATGTGATGCCCTACACCATGCTATGGTGCCACAAGAAAGCCCTTACCAGCTGCCAAGCAGATGCCAGCGCCATGCTGGTGGACTTCCCAGCCTCCAGAAGCGTGAGCCAAACAAACCTCTATGCTTGATACATTACCTGGCCTCAGATATTTTATTACAGAAATAGAAAACAGACTGAGACAGACAAATGCCACATGGTCAAAATGCCACTCAAATGCACACACAAACACACACATAATCAGACTCATACATACATCACTGACACACTCAAACACACAGTCACATGGCCATACATACACAAATATACAACTTATACACACCACTCACACACACAAATGTACACTCACACCCATTACTCAAATGTACACTGTTATCGTTTATATCTAGATGTGCTCAAAAGCCTCGTGTGCTCCTAGGTGGGACTTCTGGGAGGTGACTGGATCACGGGCGTGTGTTACTGGATTAGTCCACTGATGGGTTTAGAGCTGGGTGTGATGTTGGGAGGTGAAGCCTGCTGGAAAGAGGTGGTCACTGGGTATGGCCTGGAACCATAATCTCCCTCCTCCTCCCTGGATCCTGCCCTGCTTCCTGCTGCCCTGCCATGGACTGTTTCTCCTCTGCCATGCCACCCTGCCTTGGAGCCAGCTGATTATGACCTGAAACTCTACAAACTGAGAGCCAAAATAAACCTTTCCTCCTTTAATTTGTGTGTGTCGGGTATTTTGTCCCAGCAATGAGACAGTAACTAAGACAGTCTCACAGACACGTAAGCACACACTTGCATACCCACTCAAACATACACGGACTCACAGAGCACACATTCACACTCACTTGCACACACACACCCAGCACTCAGCACAGACCCTCGGGGTCAGGGCAGCCTGTGAGCAGGAAGAGGCCCAGAGAGCACCCCCAAAGCCCATGTTCAGGGGTAAGGCAGTTGTCTGGAGAAGGTGAGGCTCTAACATGCCTCGGGGAAGGCAAGGTTCCCTGCTTCATCCACCAACCTGGCTGAAACTTGAATCTCCAGTACCAGGCTGGGTGCAGCAGAGAGCCAAGCAGAAGAGGAGGCGGCCTGGAAGAAAGCAGAGCTGTGAGACCATCAAGCACCGAGTATCCCAGGGGCACAGAGGACCTGGCCTTGGCCCAGCTGAAGGCCCAGCAGGAGTCAGGGCCTGAGACTGGACAAGTGCATTCCAGCAAGACCCTGAAGAAGATCAGAGATCAGCTGGCTGCTGGGTGGGGACTGGACAAGGGGTCAAACCAGAAGTCCCAGCCACCGCTGTGATGTCTCTAGCAGCGTCAGCTCTGAGCCTCAGCCCCTGGAGACAAGCCCAGCATAGGGCCCCCGCTGCCTCACTGACCCAGCCCATTTGCCCCTGCCCTTCAGTGCACTGCCCTCTGCCAAGGTTCAGCCTGCAGAGCCAAGGGCCCAGGCTTCACACAGAGTCCACTGCCCGCCTGGGGCTCCAGCCCCAGCCAGCTGTGGGTGGGCCCTGCTCATCACCGAGGACCACGCTGTGGCACAGAGAGAACTCTACCCACAAGTCTGCAGCCGCCTGGACACAGGGCTCCCTGCTTTGCAGGGGCTTCCCGGGCCAGGCTGCACCATCTGCTGACAAAACCATGGAGCGTGCCAGGCTGGCAGCCAGGCAAACCGAGCCTGCATGACCTCGTTCTCTGTTCTCTGCATGGCTGCGCAGGAGAATCTCTTGAAACACGAATCGGACCTGTCACCCGCCTGCCCAAGGCCCTCTGGCAGCGCCCCAACACGTGACTAACCTCGTCACTCCCGATCCCTCTTCGTCTGAGTTCTAGCACGAAGGTCCTCCTTCCGTCCTTTTCACACTTCAACTTGGTTCCCCTCAGGGCCTCTGCACCTGCTGTGCCTTCCACCTGGAACAGCGTCTCCCAGAAATCCAGGTCTCCGCACAAGTGTCTCCTCCTCCGAGGACCTTGGCATTTAAGTGTCCCTTCCTCATCACACGCCACCCTGCCATCCTGCTCCATTTTTCACAAGACCATTTCCCCAATTATAGACCTGTGGGATCTTTATCGGGTCACTGCTGGCCCTCGGACCAGAAAGAGAGCAGAGTTTTCCTTGCCAGATCCGCAGCCCTCTGCTGTGGTTTAAAACTCACGCTGGGGTTTAATCTTCATTGTTAAGAGGGTGGAACCTTAACCAACTGTGATGTTTGAAGATGGGACCTTTGGGAGGCGGCAGGATCAGACAGGGTCATCAGGATAGAGACCCCGGGATCAAACCCTGGTAGCTTTATAAGAAGTAGAGAAGACAAACACACATGCACACACACACGCACGCACGCCCTGTCTCCCACCGGGCAATGCCTTGTACCACCTTGCAGCGCTGCCAGCGAGGCCATCACCAGGTGCTGCCTTTGACCCTGCACCTCCAGGACCAGCAGCCAAAATAACCCCCCTTCTTAATAACTCACTCGGTCTGTGGTCCTGGGTGATCAGCAACAGGAAATGAACTGACCCCTCTCAGCCCAGCGCCGGCACCCAGCACCTCTCAACAACATAGGAAAGTGGCTCAATCTTCGCAGCCTCCACCCACCTCCTTCAGGCTAACGTCCCAGTGGCTGATGGACACAGGCCAAGTTCACTGTCCTCTGAGGGACAGCAGGTGCACAGCAGGTGCTTGTACCAAGAATGCTGGTGGCTGCCCTCTCCCCAGCAACCGAGCATTTGGGTTGCCACTTAGAGGTGGGAAGAGAGGCACCAGGAGCGTCTGACACGATCATTTCCACAACAGGAGGCTCTGAAGGGATGTCGGGAGCCACCAGGGCCATCTGACAGATGACCGCCTCGGGGAGCGGCAGAACTAAGCAGCGCCAAGAGAGAGCGCTCAGAAGGCCAGCTGGTAAGGTCGGCGCGCCAGCTGGAAGAGGAGCTGAGAAGCCCTGCAGGCGGGCTCAGGGCAGGCAGGGGCAGCCGCCACAGCTCCCAGAGCAAAGGTGTAGGTGGGCCCAGGGCCACAGGAATTCCTGTGCAGGTCCTCACAGTCCACAGCTTTGTTATTTTTTCTAGGTAAAAACTGTAGAAGGAGTCCCCCACACACAGCTTTTTTTTCTGAAAGCTTTTTTAAATTCCTCATCCTGTTTTTATTTACTTTAAAAAATTATACATAGTATGGGGCCGGTGAGATGGCTCAGCGGCATAAGCGCCTGCCTGGCAAGCGCGAGGGCCGAGTTTGACTCCCGGAACTCACATACGAAAAAGGGGCCGGTGATATCGCTCGTGGCACGGGCGCCTGCTGGCGCGCGAGGTCCTGAGGTCGACCCCCGGTACCCACAAAAAAAAAAAAAAAAATTATACATAGTAAAAACTTTTGTTGTACAGTTCTGAGTTTGAACAGAGGCACAGTGGTATGACTGTTACCATAATCACAAGGCAGGAATCCTTTTACACTGTATTTGCAAAATGCTTTCTCCCCCAAATGACGCCCATGTGTATAGATGGGGGAGTCGGGCCCTGGGGTGCTGGCTGCCTGGGGACCCTCCCCTCCTGCAGGCTCCTAGCCCCTCTGCCTGCCTCCTTGGGCCTCCGGTACTGCCCTGGGGCTCCAGGGTGCAGCTCATCTGCCCAGAGTGTGGCACCCGCCGGAAGCCCTAAGGGCGCCAGTCCTGGTCTCTAACTCTCCCCTCAGTCATCCTTCTGGGGCACAGGTGAGGCTCGCCAGGGAGCGACACAGAAGGAGTGGAGCGGGCTGCTGGCCCTGGCTGTCTGTGCCCTCTGCCACTCCTGCATCTCTGTCTTCTCCTGGTTGTGCACGAGCAGAGACGGTCCCGCCTGGCAGAGAGCACCAATGCCAATTCATTTGGGAACTCAGGTTCCCTTGCTCAAGGCCACTTAGGGACCAGCCTGCATCCCAGGGCTGTGCAGGAGGACCCAGCCAAGTGACCCACGGAGACAGACCAGCCACTCTCTTCCCACATCTCGTGGCCAGAGGCCTGGGGCCATGAAGTGGGGGTGCTAGAGAAAGGCTGTGGAGCCCAGGTCACAAGATGTCCCCAAAGCCGCCTCCAGTCAGATGTCTGCAGACACCTGTTCCTCCAGCAGCAGAGAGCCAGGCCTGGCCCTCAATCCAGGGGACCCCAGGCTGCTGAGCCAACCCCTGCCCCGGCAGTGTGGCCTGTGGGGAAGCTCTTCCCGCTGCCTGAGCCTCACATTCACTGGCGGCAAAAGGAGAGAAATGTCTCTGCCTCAGCCTCGTAACAGTGTCAGAAAGATCAAGAAGGCCACGACGGGGAAACCCTTGGGATACGGGCAGAAAGGCCTCTGTCCACTTCTGGGGACAGTGAGAGGGCTACCAACCCAGACCTCGGTCACTCTCCTGGGTACGGGAGGCCCTGCCCAGCACAGCTAGGCCCGCAGGCACCCGCTCCTACTGCACAGGCACCAGCAGCCTCCCGCCTGCGGCGGCTCGGCCCTCCCAGCCTTCATCTTCTTCCACCTTGGGCCAGAGCCAAGAAACCCCACCCGGCTCCACCCACCACCACCTGGGGAAGGGCCAGGGCTTTGTTGTCTACCATTGCCACCACGGGAAACAAGTTTTCAAAACCACTCCTGTGGGGAGCCATAAATGACCCAGCTTCACGTCTGAGCATGCGCCCCCCCCGCCCATCCTGATCCTACGTCACCCATTAGACCCTCCCACCGTTTCCCTCAAAGAGATATAAGCCCTGGCACTTCCGCAATAAACTCTCTCGCTCGACTTCCCTGATCTGTGTGTGTGTGTGTGTGTGTCTTCTTCCTCATCCCCATACTGTCGCCCGGGTTCGCGTTCCTGCCCCTGGGAGGCCCCGCTGGTCGGAGTCTTCTTGGGCCACAACACAACATTTGGCGCCCAACGTGGGGCCCGGGAAAGATGGATCCTATGAGGGATCACCCTGTAGGGCGATAAATGCCAACGATTGACCGGTCTTTAGTTTCATTTTCATGAGATTCCTTTCTCAGTGATCCGTACGCCAACTCCTTTCTTCGCGTCTGAATCACGGTAAGCATACAGGGTGCAAAATGGGACAAAACCTCTCCGAGCACGAACTTTTTACTAAAGGGGTCTCTGAAGCGCTCAGAGTGAGGGGAATAAAAGTCACCCCGTGGCAATTGACTGATTACTTTTCCTTTATAAATAAGGTTTGTCCACGGTTCCCCTTGGAGGGCACCATTAACATCAGGGTCTGGGACCGCGTGGGTGACGCACTCCAAGATTATTATCAGGTCTTCGGACCTGAAAAAGTCCCCGTGACTGCCTTCGCATATTGGACATTAATTTCTGAATTGTTGGGCCGGTGAGACGGCTCAGCGGCTTGAGCGCCTGCCTTGCAAGCGCGAAGGCCCGAGTTCGACTCCCGGAACCCACAAACGAAAAAGGGGCCGGTGATATCGCTCAGCGGCACGGGTGCTGTTGGCGCGTGAGGTCCTGAGGTCGTCCCCCCGGTACCCACAACAAAAAAAAAAAAAAAAAAAAAAAAAAAATTTCTGAATTGTTACAGGCTCGCCCTTCCGATCCCCACATAGCACAAACTATAGCTCAAGCTGAGGCTTCCCTTTGTCCTCATTCCCCCCATCATAGCCCCCCCGCCTCCGTGATTCTTGACATACCTGAGGACCAACATGGCTGCCCGTCCCCTACCCCATCTCTTACTGCTTCCGCCCTTCCGCATGGAGACGATCCTCCATCTTGTAGGAGTGATCCCCAATCATGCGGACACCCTGAGCGACCGCCATCTTGTGGCGCACCGCCATTTTCCTACCCTAACCTCCCGCCACCGCCCACTTCCGCCCTCTACAACTCCCCTCCGCCATCTTGCACCGAACTGCCGCCGCCATTTTCTGCTCCCGATTCCACTCACTCCGGCCCTTTGCCCTCCGCCCCCCCTTTCACAGCCCCTGCATTCCTTGTTAACTTCCCTCCCTTCTACCCCCCATCTCCTGCTTCCCCTGACTCTGATGCCTTCATGGCCCGACTTGTGACTCGCATTGCTGACCTTCTCATTTGTCCGTCACGCCCCCAAACACCCCTCCCTTCCCCCAGTTCACGTCTTCATCCTCTAAACACCCCAACCTAATACTATCCGTACCCTTCTCCAGCGTGGAGGGCTCCGGTACCTGCGCTAGTGGTTCCCCTATGACCACCCTGAGGTCTCCCTGCTCTACCCTATACCCCCCTCAACGACTCCAACACCTTTCTCTCTGTTACGCCCCCCTACATATTGGCTATGTCAAAAGACTGGATTATCTACACAAATATCTATTAAGGTAATCTGAAAAAAACAAGATCTATGTGTCACTGTTGCTATCCTCCCACACATCACCTTTCACCCAGCAAACTATCCCCTCACCCTCGATCCTGACCCCAGAGATCCACCCCTAACTTTATCCCACCTTCGCAAAAAACGTGAGGTCTTCACCACCACCACTCTTCTCGTCCTCGGAACCGCATCAGGAATCTCCCTTGGGTCCACGGCTTTGGCCCTTGGACAAACCCAATATAATAGCATCTTACAGGCCGTTGACCAAGACCTAAAAAATGTTGAAACCTCTATTCGCGCCCTACAAACATCACTAACCTCCCTGTCTGAAGTTGTTCTCCAAAACAGGCGCGGCTTGGATCTTCTTTTCCTCAAGGAAGGTGGCCTTTGTGCGGCCCTCAAAGAAGAATGCTGTTTCTATACTGACTCCTCCGGCGTGGTCTTACACGCTATGGATAAATTAAACGATGCCCTAAAAAGAGAGAAATAGCCAGAACGCAAGCCTTATTCCCCAGCGCCGGGTTCTCCACTGTGCTCCCCTACCTTGCCCCCTTTTTGGCCCCCTTATAGTTGTGGTCCTCGCCTTGACCTTTGGTCCCTGCCTATTCAAGAGACTCATTGCCGCCGTAAAAACAGATGCTGATGAGTACAAACAAGCTGAACCATATGATGATATTCAGGCCCCAGCATATAAGAATGTCGGCCAATGACGGGTAAGATGGAGTTACAAGTCACTAGCACTCTCAGGACCACCTAAGACAGAGCGCCACTCTTCGCTGGGATGCTGGTGATGCTAATGGTTAGCTCAATGACGGGTAAGGCCTGAAAAATCAAATGCGTAAAAACAAAAAGACTTGCAGTAACCTCCACAACCTAAGACAGGCCACATTCAGGGTCATACAAACATTCATGGTCGGCAATATTCTCATTTGGAGAAAAAGGAGCATGTGTGGGGAGCCATAAATGACCCAGCTTCACGTCTGAGCATGCGCCCCCCCGCCCATCCTGATCCTACGTCACCCATTAGACCCTCCCACCATTTCCCTCAAAGAGATATAAGCCCTGGCACTTCCGCAATAAACTCTCTCGCTCGACTTCCCTGATCTGTGTGTGTGTGTGTGTGTGTGTCTTCTTTCTCATCCCCATACCGTCGCCCGGGTTCGCGTTCCTGCCCCTGGGAGGCCCCGCTGGTCGGAGTCTTCTTGGGCCAACACAACACACTCCCAAGCCGGATTATATAATGGAAAGATGCATATGTTCAGCAGATGTCCGCTTTGTGGCGGTCTTCCCCAGCTGAAGAGGAAAGCCATCCAGATCCCTCTCCGCCCGGGGCCCAGCCTCGGAGCCACCAGGAGGAGCTGGCCTTGCTGGACGCTCACCTGGAAGTGCCCAGAGTGCCCTAGTTCAAGCCAGGCCCCTCCCACATGCTCTCCGGAACCCATGGGGCGAGGCGCCCTGTGGCTCTGAGGCCCAGCAATTAGCCAAAGTCAGACAGCTGTGAGCCACAGGCTAAGAATCACAGTAATGGAACCCTATCGGCAAAGGCCGAGTTACAACAAAGAGTGTGTCAGTGGGCTCAAAGATTCTCTGCTTAACCAAACAGCGGGCTCCTGACCCTTCTCGTAAGCTATCTGTGCACGTCTTCATAAAACCAGGCTTAGCAAGGAACTCTGCTAAGTCTGTTCAGCAAGAACCTCACCCTCAATGTTTGGATCCCTCATCGTCCATCACCCCAGGTAACGTCTGCTCACCTGGCTTGTCTTCAGCAAGAATTCTGTTAGTAAGAGTCCCCGTAACCTGGGCTTTCCTCTTAGTCATCTCCGATCCGCCGCCCCC
This sequence comes from Erethizon dorsatum, assembly GCA_028451465.1. NCBI lineage: Eukaryota > Metazoa > Chordata > Mammalia > Rodentia > Erethizontidae > Erethizon > Erethizon dorsatum. Next base: position 1,505,162 of record CM051836.1, on the reverse strand, counting down.
AGCCTGCTCCTGGGCTCTGAACTCCCACCTGTCTGTCTGCTTAGAACTGAGCCCCACTGCAAAATCCCTGTCATGTGGTTCCAGTCCCTATCTCAGTGATCCCCAACACACTCTGCCGTAACAGACTGTGGTTTAACATATGTCGCTGAATCATTTTTCTGATACACTGATGTGCCGGGTAAGGTGGAGAGGACAGATGTGGGGAGGAGACAGGAGGCCTGGGGCCCCACAGCCCTCTCTGAAAGAGCAAAGGTGCCACTTTGAGAGTTAAAGGACTATTTAGCTAAGAAACGGTCCCCCGAAGTACGTCCCAGTCCTCATCCCTGAATTTTGAATATTACCTGATACTATAAAAAGAGACTTTAGGGGGCCGGTGAGATGGCTCAGCAGCATAAGTGCCTGCCTGGCAAGCGTGAGGGCCCAAGTTCAACTCCCGGATCCCACATACGAAAAAAGGGTTGGTGATATCGCTCAGCGGCATGGGCGCCTCCTGGCGCGCGAGGTCCTGAGGTCGACCCCCAGTACCCACAAAAAATAAATAAATAAGAGACTTTATAGATGTGATTAAGTTAAAGGTCTTGAGTTGGGGCTATTATCCTGGATTTTCAGGGTGGGTACTGCAGCAGATGCAATGTTGTGTCCCCCACAAACAAAGCATATGCTGAAACCTGTTTTCCCAATGTGATGGTGTTAGGAGTGGGGCTGCTGGTAGGTGAAGAGCTCGTGGGACGAAGCTCTCGGGGATGGGTAGTGCTCTTATCAAAGAGGTCCTTCCTCCGTGAGGAAGGATGCCAAGAGAAGGGGCAGCCCATTAGGTGGGAAGAGAACCCTCACAAGAACCGGACCCCACTGGTACCCTGGACTTGGAAGCATGAGAAATGAATTTCTGTTGTTCATGGCATATTTCTGTCACCACCTGCATGGACCACGACATGCCATAAAGACAATCACACGTCTTCATAATGAGAAGGCAGAGGGAGAGGACAGACACACAGAGAAGGCGCTGTGGAGGCAGCGCAGGCTGAGCATGCTCTCCTGAGGCTGGGATGGCAAAGCCACAAGCCCAGGGCTGCTGGCAGCCACCAGCAGCTGGAAGAGGCCAGGAACAGCTCTCCCGGAGCCTCCAGAGGGAGCTCAGCACCGCTGACACCTTGATTTGGGCCGGTTAAGACCAATTTCAGCCTCAGAATTAGGAGAGAATGCATTTCAATTGTTTCAAGCAAGTAAGTTTGTTACGGTGCTCAGAGGGAACTGATATAACCAGGAGCTAGGACATGGGCTCGAGGTGGTGACAACCTTTCTAGAAGAATGGGACAGGGGAGGGGAGATGGAGTTGAGAATGATCTAGTTTCTCATTTTCCATGCTGAAACCTGACCCACCAAGAAACAGCAATAAGGAACAGTCTCCACAGGAGATAGCACAGGCTGGTGAGGGTGTGTGTGAGGGCCCTGGTACACTCACGTGAGAATGTACGTGAGTGCAGTCACTGTGGAAAGCAGCACGGAGGCCCTCAGAAAATTAAAGCTGGTGCTGTTCCCTAGTACAAACCCGAAGGAATTAAAATCAGCTTACTATGGAACTGGAGATCGTCTTGTGAAGCAAAATAAGCTAGTCTCAGAAAAGGAAACCAGAAAGATGACATAAATGTAGAAGGGGGACAATTAGGGAAGGTGGAAGGGGACACAATCAAAGCATGTTACATACATATGTGAAAATGTCGCCATGAAGCCCACTATTTCATACAATCACTGTAATTTTTTTTAAAAGGAAACTTTTTTTTTTTTTTACTTCCCATGGTTCCATTTATGACTTTTTGACTTTACAACAGTGGGAAGGTGCTATGCACACAGTGGAAATCATACATTGAATTTTGAACTTCGATTTTTTCCAGGGTAGCAGTCTGCAGTAACAGGCTGGGCAGCCCACACGATCATGATCACGAGGGACGCAGCCGGCACCCCACAGTGCCGATGAACGACACGAAATATTTTTAAGCGGGCTTTGCATTAGATGCTTCCCCTGCCCCGTAGGCCGATACAGGTGTTCTAAGCGTGCTAGGCGGTGTTGTTCACAGGTCAGATGCATTAAATGTATTTGTGATTCACAATATTTTCAATTTATGACAGTTTTATGGGGATGGAACCCAGTCCTAAATTGAAGAGCAAACTGTAAGATTTAACGACTTGATAGTAACTACCAGAATCGACCACCAGCCTAAAACTCTGCCCAGGGCTCCCTCTGGGAATGCCTGTCTACACACTCATGCTCGCACACACACCTACACACGCACATACGTGCACTTGCACACAGTGCCGGGGGCCCTGGCTAGAACCAGTGTCAGCTCCAGGATTAGGAATCACACAGGCTCCCTGCCCCCCACACACCCTTGGAGACCCTGCGCCCCAGCTCCTGCATCTGCACAGATGCTTCAGGTGGGGTGCAGGGCTGTGCCAGGGCGCGGGCAGGAGCAGCACCTCCCAGGATCCTCATCCCTTCCTGGCCCTGCCCGCCAGGTCGGCCCCCAGCCTGGCGTTGCTCCACTCGGGGGAAGCACCTCGCGCCAGCCATCTGGGGCTTGGCTGGGCCCAGGCCTCCTGGCTGCCACGTCTCACTTGGGGTTGGGCGGCCGCCAGCCCTGAGCTGAGCGAGCGCGGGAGGCGGAGCGCAGGAGCCCGGGAGCCGCAGGACGGTGCCTCCCCCACCCCCAGCACCCCACAGCAGGGCCGGATGCACGCCGCGTCTCCCTTGCTCTCTGGAACTACAGTAGTAAATCCACAGGTTCCACTCAGAGCCCAGGAACCAGACCTCCCGGCCCTGTCTATGTTCCGCAGCTCCGCGGCTCCCTGCTGCCAGCCATCTCCCCTCCTCACGGGCATCTTCATGCACTGTGCCCCCTTGGCAGAGCAGAGGAACACAGCCACTCTGCAGGAAAGTGGGCGGAAGTGGAGATCATCCTGTTCTAAGCCCATGAGTGTGCCAGGGGACCCGGGCCAGAATTCCAACTCCTGACTCCGGAGACAGGCTGCCTCGGCTGCCGAATTTCCTATGACCTCTCTGTACCCAGGCGGGTCACTGGTCTCTGCCCACAGTGCCCCAGCCTCCACTGAACTGACGGGGTCCCCAGGGCCTAGGTCCTCCTGTCCTAACCTCCTCACGCCCAGGCCATGCCACAGCCACAGGGACTCGGGGTGTCCCTCCAGCGTGGCCCTGGCAGCCTCAGGCAAAGCCATCTACAGAGGCTTCTGTCTTCCTGAAGACCACTCCTCCACGTCCACTCCGAAATGTTCAGGCCACCCCCTGCCCCACCCATTATCACTGGCCTCCTGGGCCTCCTTTTCCCCACCCCTGCCTGGCAATTGCTCTCTTCTTTTCCTCTCAAGCAAACCAACCCTAACTCTCCCCTCCCCAGCCCCAGAGAGCTCTTGCTGGGACACACATCACAAGGCAACCAGGGACACGACAGCACCGCACAGGGGACAGAGTACTGTGCACGGGAGTGTCAGGCTCCTGGGGCAGAGCGCAGCCCCATGGGTGACACAGAGGTGTCTTCACGGAGTTTGTTTCCCTCCATTGAAATTTGAGCTCGGATCAGTATACTAGGCAGGAGGAAGGCCAGTTCTAGGGACTTTCCCCCCACCTTCCTCTCCTCGCACCAGGGGGGCTGCACACCATCCTCCTGGGGGGCTAGCCACAGCCACTCAGTCCTTCGGGGGGCAAAAGCTCACAACTGAACAGCAGAGGAGCACCCATGTGCTCAAGACCACACCCAGGCAGCCTAGTACAGGGAAAGGAGAACTGAAATACACATGGTGTGAATTCTTAAAGAGAAAAGGACAACACTGCAAACAGCAGGAAGAAGCAGCTACCGAGGCCCGGCTAGTACAAATGCAACTTGAAGGACTCCGTGGCTGAACTGAGTAGCAGAACAATGAGCCCCAGACCAACCCAGAAGCTGAGCCGCACCGTAGAATCTGCTTGCTTTGGGAGGCCATCAAGAAGCGAAGGCACGAGAGAAAAACTGGGTGAGATGGGTTAATCCCAGAAGGGAAGGGGGCGGGAGGAGGAAGCATGTAAAAAAATAACAGCCAAGAATCTCCCAAGATTAAAGATTCAACTTTAGTGGACTCCCAAAGAACTTACCATGCACAGCTAAGAAAAATCCCCACAGCCATACTCATTATAATGAAACCCAGGAACGTCAAAGACAAAGAGAAAGTTCTGAACGTTCGCAGAGAGAAAGGGCAGATCCCCACACAGAGAAAAGCATCAGAAGGACATCAGAGTCCGGGATGGGGAAAGGTGCACCCTTCGTGGGGGGCAGCAGACGAGAGACCAGAACACCAGAAAGTCATATCCACAAAGAATTAAAGAAAAGGATCTCTCTTAGGGAGAAGAGGCTCCTCCACTCCTTGAACACAGAACAGCAGGCAGCATTGGAGGATAGCTGTGTCCCCTCAGGAGGGACAGCAGTGACCCAGGCCACACTAACCCCCTGGGGTGGCACCTGGGAGATGCTTGAGGGGGAGTCCCAGCCACAGAGCCAAGGAAAGGCTCACCCAAAGTCCCCACCATTGCAGGACACCCCCTCATTCCCAGGGGCAGCGTTCCAGACCCTCCTGATGAGCTCCCACGAAGCAGAGGCTGGCCTGTCTGTCCACAGCGTGTTCCTCAAGGTCTGGGCAAAGGAAGGAGAGGGATTGCTGCCTAATAAGGAGCAGAGAGAGAAAGTAAGGAAAGAGAAGTAAGAGGGAAGAAAATGGAGAAGTGGAAGAAGGGTAGAGAGAAGAGACAAAGGGGCGAGCTTAGTGGTAGAGATTGCCTAGCATGCACAAGGCCCCCAGGTTCAATCTTCAGCAAGAGAGACAGAGACAGACAGACAGACAGACAGACAGACAGAGACTGAGAGACACAGAGAAACAGAGAGAGCAGAGAGAGACAGAGACACAGAGACAGAGAAGAGAGAGTCAGACACAGAGAGAGAGAAGAGACTGAGAGACTGAGACACAGAGAGACAGAAAGACAGACAGAGAGACAGAAAGACAGACAGAAGAATTCCGGCTAATTCTCAGCAACTGACACAAGATGAAGTGAAAACACAAGGTGAAGCGTAGAGTGCAGCAGCTGGGTGCTGCTGGCCCCCACTGCCCCAGCCTTCCTGCCAGCTCTGCACAGGTGTCACCTATGCGGCAGCCCCTAGAGCCACCTGCAGCCCCTATGCCCAGCACTTTGTCCTCCTGACGGTTTTTTGGTAGGTCCTCGTAAACCGTGCTTGCTAAACTCCAAGGCTAGAGCTGCCTTGTCCCTAACGCCTGGCTCAGCCGACAGAGGACACAGTGTCATAACACAGCACCATCCTGCATGCCCAAGCCCACCCAGACGGTGCACCTCCGACCTACTGCTTGTCACCAACACGGCAGGGAAGGAGCACAAAGCCCCGGGAGCCCACGGCTCCAGTTTCTCCTCTGGATGGACACGGAGTATTTCCAATGTTTTCTCTTATACAGTGGTGGCCCAGTCAGTCACGTCTGGGGGGTACTGCCATAAGACCTGGTGTGGTGGAGATGGGCAGGTGCACAAGCACTGCGCCAGTGGCTGCCACCCTATGGGTGACCCACAGTGTGGCAGCACTAGTGTGACTTGTATTCTCCTTGGTTGCAATGGGACAGGAGTGTGCGCTTACTGGGGAAGCGTCCATTTCAACACACCCTAGCCGAGCACCTGCCACGTGGCAGCGCATGTGGCTCCATGCCAGGAGAGGAGAGTGGGGCCAGCACGGGCAGCAGTGGGGCTGGGTCACCATGAGGCAGGGAGGTGGGATGCCGCACAGACTGGGCTAGGGAAGGTTCCAGCTCCAGAAACTGAAGTTCTCTGGAGCCGGGGGACAGGGGACACCTGCAATGGGAAAAGGCAAGTCCAGGGTCCAGCTATCACCAGGACCCCCACTTGCACACACTTCCCAAAGGGCAGGGGTGGCTGCGGCCTAGTCCAGATCTCTGCCCTGGCCAGATGGGACGGGGTAGCCTGGCTCTCCTGGCCTTCCAGCCCAGCGCCCCAGCTCGCGGCCACCCTGATGGAGATTCCAGGCAAAGACATCTCCAACACAAAGGGTCATTCATCTCAGGGCTTAACTAGCCCCTTCCAATTAGTGAGGAATAAAAAGGCAGCACTTACTCCGAAGAAGTGTAATGTAAGATTATTAATTAAATGCACTACCGCTGAGCCATGGCACACAGGAGGCCGAGCCCTCATTAAAACGGCATGAGACTAAAGCTGGAGAGGGAGGAGAGGCGGGGAGCCAGACCTGAGACTCAGAGAAGACACGGGGTGGGGGCAGGCGGGGCAGGCAGGACAGGAGGGAGGGAAGGGCCCCCCACAAACTCGTACAGCTGTGTCACTCACGTATACCACACACAAACATGCATTTCACATACAAGCATGCAGACGCCACACACATGCACCTCACATGTGCACACATACAGTACACCATGCCCTCACACATGTGCACCCCACGCATTACACACATCTGCACGCACATTGTTCATACACATCTATCACACGTATGACCGTGTTATATACATATACTCACCATACACATCGCATGTATTGCACATATGTACACACGTGCTTTACACACAAAACTCACATCCACACAGGCATCACCTACAAACACACACATGTGCATACGTGCACACTCACACCCTGTCGGGTGCACATTGCCTCTAATGTTCGTTCCCTGTTCTTAAACCATCTGCAGGAGTGTTTATTTGATCTTTCACTTATTGTCTGTTTACTCCACCCTTCCACGAGGCAGCCCATGACCCCCTTCTCACCAAAAAGCCACACAAAGCACAGCTGAAGACTGACCTGGGGTCCCAGGGCAGAGCGGGCATCACGCCTGGACCCCTGGCCTCCCCCCCAGGGCTCTGCGGACCAGCACATTGCACCCAGCCTGCCACATCTGTGGGCCAGCCACACTGAAAGTCCCTACCTCTGACTCCTGAGACAGCAGGACAGCCCTGCCTGCTCTCGGTGCTTGCTTTCCTACATCCAGGCCGCTCTGCTGCCCAGCCTGATGGTGCCGGGGCATTCCTAGGGCAGCCTGTGATAGGCAACCTCCCCCAGATGAATGCTCTGCTTCCAGAGCCAGCCAGCTCCCAGGTGAGCCATAAACACCCATCAGCAACCTGGCTGTCATCCCTGCCTTGATCACAAAAGAGAAGAGGCCACCGAAGAAATCCCCTCCAGCTCCGAATCAGCCGCTGCACCTTCTCTCCCCATCCTCGGGCAGCTCCTGCCTCCCTAGGCTCCCAGCCCCAGCCCAGCTTCCCCCAGCTGGACCACTGGCTCCTCCCCATAACCCAGACCATGTTCTCAGGAACCACCTTTCCCCTCACTTTCTGCCTGTTTCCTCCCACCCACTTGGCCTTTCCACTTCTATCCTGAGCTCAAGCACAGAAGGCCTCACCAGATGCAGCCGCTTGGACTTCCGACCTCCAGAACTACGTGCCAAAATAAACCTCTTTTCTTTATAAATTACCTGGTCCCCGGCATTCCAGTGCAGAAACAGAAAACAGACAAAGACATTAATCGATCCGATTAAATCCTGGAACTCTTGCTGAACCGTTGGTAAAGAACAGCGGCTGCCTGAGTTGTTGAACTGTGAGGATGGATGTTGGGCGGCAGCTGTCTGCAGCCGCTTTTCTTTCTCTTAAGAGCTCACCTGAGAACGAAGTCAACCACAGAAGACAGGGATCAAAGTTGGAGGCAGTAAAAGAAAACAGACTGAAACTGTATTCGAGCACCTGGATCGAGACGTACCTGCAGCTAGAGACCCCTGGATTCCCCACACACGTTAACTAACCAGTTGACTCTTTCTTGCTGAAGCCAGTTTCTCCTAGATTTCACACACTTGAGGAACGCCTCCTGGGACACCCTTCTCTCCCCAAGCTCCAGTGCACTCTCTCCAGGACTCCTAGTCTCAGTCTGCGAACGTACTTGAGCCACCTAAAATCCTCTCTGCAAAACGGCAGAGCTCCGACACGCACAAGCGCACATATAAACACCTCGCGCAGATCCGTGTACTCAGAGCCTCCTCAGAGAGCAAATCCTCGCTAATCCGAACTTCCCTCTGACAGCATCTGCACTCATGGTGCGCCCCCTCCCCGGCCTTGCTCTGCCCTTTGTCAGTCAGGATGCCACCAGGTCCCACCCCGCCCCCGGCAGTGCAGAGCCCCCGGGCCGTGGGACCCCATGCAGCTGCCCACTAGCCTGGTTGAGCCCCTCCCTCGTGACTCTCTTGTCCTCTCCCAGGACTCCGCCGCCTTCTCCCTCCATCAGCCACACGGTGGGGACCCAGGGTGCCGTCCCGTATCTTCTGCTCCTCTTTCCCTCTGGTCCTCCCCACACTGTGACAGCATCCACAGGCTCCATACTGAGCACCCGCACATGTGACACTGTAAACAAAAGTGGGTCACCAACAGAACGCACAGTATGGTCTTTTTCCTAAGTATCTTGGCACCACTGTACACAGGTGTAGAAGACACATACTAAAACACGGACTAGTGCTGGATCTCTAGGCTTCCAATTTCCTTCCTTTGGTTTATCCATGGATTCCATTTCCTGTGAAGGCAGATGAGATACTTTTTAAGAACAATATAACAAAAAGTTGCGAGCCTTTGTGAGCCACCAGGGAACATGAGGATCTCTGGGGCCCCAGCAGGGCCAGGGAGGGGACCTGGGGTGCACTTGCCCCTCACTCCTTCCTTCCTTAGAGCTGCGTTCACTGGAAATCTCATGCCTAAGACCTCAGAGGCTCACAGGGGTGACCGGACCTGCCCAAGTTCACACAGGAACAAGTGACCAGCTCTCCACCTGCCACCCCAACTCAGGGAAACCTGAGGCAACTCTAGGCGCTCCCGCAGGCCCTGAAACAGAGCTGCACGGCCACAGAAGACAGCCAGGAGACATGAGGAGGCCCAGAGCCAATTCTAGATGTCTCGGCAAGGCCGCCAGCAGCCACAGAGTCAGGAAAGCCTCTAGCCACCTCTGAAACCCAAGAACCGGGACAGAAGGCCCCACAGAGGGCACCAGACAAGGCACTTGGCAGCTCTAGGGGCAGGTGGGGCAGCAGCCCAAGCGTGGCAGAGGAGAGAGCTAGAAAGCAAAGAGGTCGCGCTGGGCTGCGACTCCTAGCAGCGGGACCTGGAGCTGCCAGGAGAAAGCTGCTGTCGTGCACGAGCTGAGGCCTGACCCCAGAGAGAGGGCCTGGCAAGGCAGCTCCTGGACGCAGCCACACTCCCCGACCTCCCACTCGGAGGCGGCAGCGTGCCCAGCACAGGGCTGAGGGCTGGCCCTACCCACAGACAGGGATGGGCAGGAGGCAGGACTCGAGCCACCCAGCCAAGCCCAGCCACAGTCAAGACCCTTGGACTGCCCGAGTTGAGGAGTCCTCACCAGTGCCACGGCTGCAGGGGCTGCACAGGAAGTTACAGAGGCCTGGTGCCCGCCAGAGGCCGGCGCTGTAGAGGCAAGGGCACGACAGCCACTGCCTTGACCTAGCGTGCCTGCGAGGGCTGGTACCTGGAGAAGAGAGCCCTCCAACCGCGTCCTCGCTAACTGCTGAGCACTGGCACTTCCTCAGCCCCGGCGGGGGCAGCACCTGTGCCCAGCACAGCAGCATCAGACATGTGCATCTCAGCCACCTGCTGCAGATGCGACCGAGCAGTGTTTACACTCAGCGCAGCTTCGGTCACAGCCGCACATCGCTGGACAACACGATGTGTCCGAGAAACGTGCAATTAAGCAATTTCGCTCTTGTATGAACAGCACAGAACGTACTCACACAACCCTAGGTCGTCTAGGTCAGTTACCGCACACGGCCTCTTGACGCAATTAAGGGAAGCAGTAAATACAAGATAAATGAAGCACTGCCGACGTCACACAGCACAGTGGTTACAGTAAGCTTGTTTTAGGTAGCAGGAATACACACTAAAATAATGACACAAAGGACAGAGAATGTATAAACCGGTAACACAGCCACTTATTATTATTCCAAGTATTATGTTCTAAACACAATTGTATCTGCCGTGCTTTAACGTGCCTGGCAGCGCCATGGGCTTCTTTACACCGGCGTCACGACAAGCACGTGAGTAACGTGCTACACTGTGACATTATGACCACTAAATCACTAGCCAGTAGGAATTTTTCATGGGACCACCATCCACATGCGGTCTACCATTAACTGAAACATTATTAAGAAATACATAACTATAGAGAGGTTGTAAAATGCACTCTTAGCTTGTGTTATTTAATGCATATTAGTTTAAAAGCACATGAAAAACTTGTGACTGTCCATAACAACGGTATTCACAAGAGACAAGAGGTGGAGACAGCCCCATACATCAGCTGATGAATGGATTAAAAAACTGTGGTATACCTGTACACAGAATAATACCTATCCATAAAAATGAAGTTCTGATACATGCTACATCGATAAATCTCCAAAGCATTAAGCAAAAGAAGCCAGACACAAAGGGCAAATATTATATGATTCCATTGACATGAAATGCATAGAATAGGCAGATCTAGAGAGTCAGAAAATAAACTGGTGATCACTTAAGTAACTGCGGTGGTAACAAGCATGGCCTTCTTCCTGACCGGCATATTCTCAAATTAATTATCGTAACGGTTGCATAACTGTCACTACACCAAAGTCACTGAGTTTCACATTCTGTCTGGGTGAAATAGATGGTATGTGAATTGTATCTCAATAAAGCTATTTTATCAAGGAAAGAAAAAAGATATGATGATGATTTAGAAAATTAAAAGCACATGTATGGATCTATTATAAGTTTTTTCCACTGCTGACAGCCTTGTTTCAGTAGATTTGATTTCCTTTGTATTCTGTGTTGTTCCTTTAAAACATTATTTTGATAAGGGGTTCATGGGCCTCATCAGACTGCCCAGAGTGCTCACGACATGGGGATCAGGCCCCTGAAGGGCACAGCGATGCGGCTGTGTCCATGTCAGCTGCTGCGTCAGAGGACTGCCAGGATTCCTGGAAGAGGGACGGTGAGAAGAGTTGGCCATGCAGCTAGGGTGCCCAGCACTGCAGCCCAAAGCCCAGAGGTCTTCAGGGACACCCTGCTCTGACTGCTCTGCTAATGGAACCCCAAAGAAGCCCGGTGGCACCCTTCTCTGGCTCAGCACACCCCCCTTAGGTCACTTTTAGGGTCACCTGTGGTTGAGCCAAATGGCACCCCCCAGACCTGCATAAGGGCTGTTTTCTGCTTGGGGAGAGCTTACATTTGACAGGAACGTATGCCCTTGTACAGCTCTTGCCCCTGGCACACAGAATGGAAGAGAGGGAGGACAGTGTGCTTAAAATAAGTAGGAAATGGTGACTGCTCAGGGGTACCCAGCATGCTGATCTCAGGAGGAGAACCATTGCAGTTACTTTCGATAGAGCATGGCGGGGACACACTGTGCTTATCACGGGCAGCTAGGTCAGAACAGAAACAAGAGGAACCAGGGAGAAGACAAGACAGAGGCCCTGGAACCAGAGGCAGTGGGTCCTCGCAGCTCCACCTGACAGTAGCAGCCTGGCTTTCCTCTGAGCCCCCAGCCTTCCCCCACTGGCTCCAAAAGGTTCAGATAACGAACTTCATCCCCGGCAGTCATGTGACCCAGCCTGGCTAATCAAAGCCTTTCTCCCTTCCTCAGCCACAGTGATTTGCTCGAAACCTCCCACATGACCCAGCCTGAGCCAATGAGAACCAGGCTCAGGACCCCCGCTGAAGCCCTTAGGGAAAGGCAAGCGTCTCAGCTGGGACAGAGGAGTTGGCACCAGGTAAGCCAGGTGTCACCAGCTATGCTGCTGAGGCAGGGCCACACAAAGGGAGGCACAGCTGAAGCAGGACAGGAGCCCTGAGCAGCTCCCCAGGAGGCAGTGCATCTCTTCTTTAGCCTGGGCCAGTTTGTACTGGGTCTTCCATTACTTGCAGTCCCAGGGATCTGGACTTGGGGCGGCTTGTGGGACGGCATGGGCTGCAAGGGTCAGCTGCGCACATGTTGGGGAAAGGACAGGAGCAAGGCGCCAGCATCCTCTCACCACACCCTCCTTCAGACTGGGAGAAGACACCAGGCCAGGCTTTCACCGACGGGACGGCAGGAAGGGACATGTGCTTTCCTGGCCTGGCCGGCAGCTTCGCACAGCTCTCCGCCTGCCCAGGCTGCTCCTCCATCCTGCACCGTGCACCCGACACCGTGCCTGGTCTTCCAGCTCGGAGCCTGCCCACCAACTATACGCTCCCCCCTGCGGCCCGGAAATCCTTTCCATGTTCTAATTGTGTTCAGGTGGGAGACCCGATGGGAGAATGGTGTGTGTGTGCGTGTGTGTGTGTGTGTGTGTGTGTGTGTGTGTGTGTGTGTGTGTCCAGCCCCAGTCCGGCAGCTGCCCCAGGAATGTCTCCTTGGCAGGAAGGGATGGAGGACCCTTGGCCCCGGCAATGTCCTTAGGGGCTCACGATGATGTCAGCGGCTCTCGGTCTCTTCCAGTAAACATCTGTTCTCCTTCCTCTGACCCAGGAATTTCATTGCAGAAAAGTCACGGCCTCGACTAGCAACATGGCCCAGGCCAATCACGATGTGGGGCCGGAAGGGCACCCTCCCCCAGGCCTGCGCCCCCTCCCCAGTCCTGCCTCCCACGCTCGCACGCCACCAGCCCGGCCCACAGAGCTCTCTGAAGTGACAGAGAGCACACCGCACTCTGTGCACCTCCAACTGCTTTCAGACTTTGGTTCCTCTGAGCAGCAACATAAGGAAAATATTCCCTCCCACTACAAAGGCTGTTCGCCACCAAGGGCCAACTACAGACCTTACTGCATTCCATCCTCGTCTTAACCCGGCAGAGCTGTTACCACCATCAACTTTTACTTTTCACAGATGAGAAATGGGAGGCTCAGCCAGTGAGGGAGGGAGCCAGAATCAAGCATACTGTGGAGAGGGACTGTGGCTGAGCAGAGCACAGAGCCTCGAACAGAGCCAGTGGAGAAGAGGGAGGAGCGAGGGAGACGTGATCGACCCCAAACCCATGCAGCATTCATCTCATGTGAGAGAAAAATCCCAGGCGCCTCCACAGGCACTGTGCAGGAAATGGATACAAAAGGAGCAGGGCTGGGTGACACAGAGACTGTGCGCCACCCCTCCAGAGGATTCCACTCCTGCTCACTTCCAGCCCACAGGAACACAGGCCTAGCAGATCTCCCAAGTTCTCAAGATAAACTGGAAACCTGAAGCTTTGTGAGGACTTTGTCAAACACTGAGATGGCCAAACAAAACTCATCTGCGGGTGGACATGGCACACGGCCCACCAGTATGCAAACTCCACCCTGCACAGTGAGAACACTGAAGTTCAGAAGACATTTCATCAGCAAGGGGAAGGCAGGGCCTCCAGCAGGGCTCCTACGTCCAACTTCACACAGAGTTTCCAGGCTCCATGATCACAGCTCCTTTTCGGCCTCCGGAAGTGTGTCATGGAGCCACATCCCCAGCAGAAATCCACACCAGCCTTCGCAACACAGCAACCTGCTTGCTATCCCTGCAAATAGCCCTGCACAGGGCCCAGCGTGCTGCTCCCTGGCTACAGGGGCACCCGACAGACCACCGAGATGAAAGAGGCTCTCGTCCCCAAACACCTGCAACCACGCAGCCATCTCCTGTGTTTGAAGCTTTACTTGATCCAACAGACCAGCAGAAGAAAAGTCACGCCCCATGGCCAAGTGAGCCCCGGAGACCCATTTAGGCCAAGGTCGATGCACTCTGGGTCCAGCAGCAGCATTCATACAACTGGGACCTGGCTCCTGACTCCCCAGGATGGTGGGTCAGGCACTCTGAGGCCACAGGCTGCAGCTCCCACACAAAACTACTCAAATTCCACTTTGCATTCCAACCAGTGTAGTAAGACATAAAATGACTATTTAAAAGTAGACAAAAACATTATGAGTTATACAAGATGATTGCATACTCAGAAAAACCCTCCCCCTACACACACACAAAAAAGGGAAAAAATAATAAGGGAGTTCACTAAAACATCTACACAAAGTTAATACAGTCACTTGTGTATCTAGGCATGCAAACACAAGAAACATCCAAGCAAGAGATTTGTTTTGAAAAGATTCTTTTGCGATTATCTGCGTTTCACACTTATGCCACTATGGTAACAGAAACCCGGTTTGCTGAAACAGAAGGGGAAGATGTGAGTCGAGCAAATGATCAGATAAGGGTTTTGGGGAGCCCCTCACCCCAAGGACGGTGACCCCGGCCTGGGCTTGGGTGACAGCAGCTTTCAAGTGTTCGTCTGCACTCTGCAAATGCTCGGACATAATTTAGAGAAATGAGTCATTTTTAACTCTGCTCACTGGGAATGAAGATGTCTAAACTGAGAATTCCATTCACATGGAACAAGCAGATCTTGGGTATTCTGAGTAAATGGTCACATGCATATTATAAATTAAAAGTGTTCCTCCATATCTATAAAAACCTGCTATAAGATACAATGAAAAACACCCAATTCACAATGTCAATAAAATTCTAAAAATCTTAATAATAAAGCTACTGGATATATTTTAAGAAATTTAAAGTTCTTATTTCCCTTTGAAAAATTAAACATCATGAAGACATCATTCACTGTTCGGCAGAGATTTACTGAGGCCTCTCCATGCTGGACACTATTTTAGGCAGGCAGTACCAACTAAAACAAAGGTCCTCTTATGATACTGTTCAAGGCAAACAAAATCCATTTGGAAAATGGACAAAAATAACCAAATCATTTTTTAGAGTCATGATGATATTTGCTCTATCCAATATTTGAACACATCCCTAAGCAACAGTAATTAACGAGCCCAGTGCTAACGCAAAAAAAGAAACACAGGTTGGAACAAACCAGATCACCTGCATGAACTTCATGGATGATGGAATCTGCATCCCAAAGTCATAAGAAATGGCAAATGGATGCCGCAAAGACAACAGAGTAGCAATTTAGGGAAAAAATACTTAACACCAACACTTTGCAGAGTACCAGAAGTGCACTTCATTTCAGTTAAAGGAGTTAAATACTTAAAAATCAAATGGGAGGGTTGGGGACAACTGTTTATTTCCTACACCCTGAATCAGCTGACGAAATCGACAGGAAAGGCCTGGCAGCGCTGACTAGAAGAAAGAGGCCAGTGGGGGCGGCTGCAAACACAACCAGCCCAGGACCACAGAAGGCAAATGGCCACCCAAGACCGACCAGCCAACAGGCTTCAGATTGGAAAGTCACAACGCAGCAACCATCAGTCACCAAAGAAGCAAAGTTTCAATAACAGAGCCCCTGGTACACACACAACTAACCAGAAGCTGGACCCAGAACCAGGGCTCTCCGCCAAGCCCAGCCCAGCCCCGGCAGACTCCTGCAGTTGGGGGAAGGCTATGACCAATCAGAGACAGGCGGTTACCAAGACTGGGACCCCGGACCATGCCCAGGCCTGGGGCAGCCACCAGAGGCCACACAAGTGACCACAGTCAAGGTCGTTCCAATCCCCAAAGGCCAGCAGTGCCCTACGACTACCCCTGGCTTTGCTTCTTATGCCTAGAGGGTGGGGACAGACACCAGGCAGTGCCTCCCCTACTGTGACACAGCCAGTGAAGGACTGCCCCCTCCCCCCAAGAAATGGTGCCCAAAGACAAAGCCACCCAATGGGCAGGGGCTACTCTGGCTCTGGCAGAGCCTCTTTGCTGGGGAATACACCAAGAATTTAGCACCTGGCTGCCAAGCGGAACCAGAGGAACCCCTCCACAGCAGTTAGCCTTGCCTGTGTGGACGGCTGGGGTTACAGCACCCCTGAAGAGGGTGAAGATTTTTATCGGGGCTCCAGCTGCAGCGCAAGGAGCCCAGGCTCTGAGCGCTGCGGCCCTTGGTGGCCATTCCCCCTCTCTGACCCCAGATTCCTCCCAGCTCAGGGGGACGGCCACTGCTGTGCCCAGAGCATGCCTGTTGCAGCAGGGCCTCTGGAGGTGTCCCAGGAGGACACAGAGGTAGATGGGCGAGAGGGTGCCACCCGCAATGCCAGTCCCCACCCAGGAAGGGTTCCAGAGTCCTGGTGATGAAGGACTTAGGAAAGGCGGGGAAGGAGGAAAAGGAGGGAGGCAGAGAGGTGAGAAGAGGAGAGAAGGGAAGAAGAAAGAAAAGGGCAGGAGAGGGAAGAAAGGAAAAGGAAGCAGAGGGAGGAGAGGCGGGCTCTGCGCAATCCCCAGCCTCCCGCCCGCTAAGCAGCTGCAGTTTGGAGCCACTAGAGAAACGCAGGCCTTTGAGGCTGCCGGCTGGGACCTCCCCTCCTCTACCACAGCCCCAGCTGCGTGCTCCTGGGATCTGTTTTTGCTCAGCTCCTCAGACACCAGCGTGAGGCTCCCCCTCAGGCCCACCAGCCCTTCAGCTGTCCAGCTAGACAGCCTACAGCTCCATTCGGGGCTGACACCAACCACCCACAGCCCCACAAGACCACCCACCTCAGAGCCCTGCAGCTTCTGACCACAGGGCTCCCCGGGACGCCTCATGGCAGGGGAATAATACCCTGGCTGGTGTATTATAAAGGGCACCGCTCAGAACAGCCAAAGGGAGGGCATCTGCGGGGCTTACGCACCTCTCCTGGACACCCGACTGCAGAAACCCCCACGTGCTGACCAGCCCCGAAGCTTGTCAAACTCGAAGTTGTACCTTCAGGGTTCTGTGGACTTTCGTCACTCCTTTCCCCAGAGGTGGGGGGGGGCTGGGCTGCTGCCCCCCCCATCCTGCTTGGATCCCTGTGCAGACCAGGCCCAGCCTCTTTAGCATGCACAAAGACCCCGCTATCACTGCAGATTCCCAGGCCCAGAGCTCTGGCGCTGGGAGCTAGGGCTCAAGACCAGGTACTGTGATAAAAGATGCTCCCATCACCCTTCACACTCAGGAGATTACAGGAGTTTTAGGATTCTGAGCGAGGAAGTGGGGATGAAGAACAAACACTTGTTTTTCTTGCACTGTTGGGGATTATTCTATCACACTGTCACAGACAAGCCACCCCAGCCTGTGACAGGTCCACGCTGCCTTGGGGATGCAGCAGCTATAGGTGCAGAGAGGGAAGGGGACAGAGGAGGGAGGCTGGGGGCCTGGCTGAGGGCAGAAGCTTCCTCCTGTCCCACCCTGCTGCACTCAGGACCGCAGGACCAGTGTCCAGCGTCCACTAAGATCCAGATGCCCCTGATGTGGACAGGCCAACAGCAGGCACCAGGCACTGCTCTGGACTCCACACCCTCCTCCTGCCTGGTCCATCAGGCCCCTCCCCACCCTGGGCAGCCCTGGGAGCCTTGCGAGGGGTCTGCTTGCAGGGCTCCGAGTTTCCAAGTGAGGGGTCGTGGCCCCATTTCCTTCACCACAGTCCTCCCATGACACGTCCTCTGAATGAGGCCAACCAGCCTTGCTCCTGGCCGACATGGCCCCACAAGGCGGGGAGCCTTGTATCTGGGGAAACCAGGGGTCACGGGCTGGCAAGGCACAGCCGGACCCCGACCTTGGTTGCCAGTCCTTAGCCTCGTGCCCTCTCTCTCGGTCAGTGAGTACCCGTCCTGCTGTGTGGGATTCTCCTGTGTGGCCGCTGCAAAATTCAGAGCCCAGGTCTCGGCCGATCTGCTCCATCAGAACCTAAGGGTGTGGCATAAACAGGGAGGCGTTCGAAGCACCCCATTCCAGTGCCCGTCAGTGAGCACACATAGATCACGTGATGGGGACACTGTGGCTCTCAGCAGAATGAGCCGCAGGTGTCCTTCTGGAAGGAAACTGCCTTTGTCTGGACCAGTATCTTCTAAACGTGCACAGGACAACAGTAACAGGGCCTGGGAGGACGAGGGCGCAGGGTCAGTTCCTAGAGTCAGGGCAGAGAGCAGTCTCCGGCAAGCGATGAGGGGCCTGCAGGGCGTGCTCTGGAGACGCTACGGGGGGGCCACCACTTCACTCCCCACGCGGCCCTGTCCTCCCGGAAGCGCCATACCTGCCGGGAGGTGCTGCCTGCTCCCCCTCGCTCTGGACCCCAGTGCTGCCTGGGAGGGGTCTGACAGCTGTACATGGGGCCTGAGCCTCCCTCCTGGGCCTGCAGAGTGGGGGATGGAACTGGCAGCAGCCTAAGAACGCAAGACCCCAGCCCCAGACTGCAGCACTGCTGGCTGTTTTCCTGGGGAGAGGATATGATTTTTTTAATCTAGATTTCAGCTCCTTTGCTGATAAAGATGGGATCTTACAAAACTAGAATTCAGAGGATATTGCCTTGACACGAAATCCATCTAAATCCTCAAGCAAGCAGAGAAACGCCAGGGGCGTTCCCATTAGAGCCAAGTGCAGAGGAGGATGCACGAAGCCACGGGTTGCTCAACGTGGCTTTGAAGGTTCTAGACATGCAGACTGGAAATGAGAATCCAAAATCATCTGGGTTTACAGACAGTACAACTGTTTACTTAGGAAGCTCAGGGGAGTCCACAAAGAGAATTAATGAGTTCAGTCAGGCTACTTGATAAAAAATAATTATATAAAAATCAATAGCCTTCCTGTAAACAACAATAGATGGAAAGGATTCAATTTGCATTGGCAAAAAGAAAAAAAAAATCCTTGAAATAACGAAATAACCCTGATTTTAAAAAATGATGGCTTGAATTAAAAATATATAATACTTTACTGAGCAACATTAGAGCAGAATTAAATAAACTGAAAGATAACTACGTTCCTGGTAAATACAATATATTATGCCAATTCTTCCTTTAATTCCTTTAAGTTTAATTTAATGTCAATCAATCCACAAGGGACTGTTTAACTTGACAAAACAATTCTAAAATTCATTTGAAAGAATAAACAGATGTGACCAGGCAAGAAAATGTTTGAAAGGAGGAAGAATCAAGCCAGATGTCCCAGGGCATCAGAAACACGGGTGAGCGTCACAGTGGCCACGTTTTTAAAAATGAAATAAGACGTAGGTAAAATTAATTTCCACAGTATATTTTTTTAACCTAATACATCCATAAGATTATCAATTCAACCTGTAATCGATGTTCAAATTTTCCTGTGGGGGCTAGGAATGTGATTTGGAGTACAGTACTTGCCTGCCATACACAAGGCCCTGGGTTTGATCTCCAGCACCATAAAAAAATTAAAATCACCTGTAAAATTCTTTACATTTGTTACTTTGACACCAAGTCTTTAAAGTCCAGTGTGTATTTTTTTTTTAGGTGGGTACTGGGAGTCGAAGTCAGGACCTCACGCTTGCCAGGCAGGCGCTGATGCCGCAGAGCTATATCACCGGCCCCCAGTGTGTATTTTACACAGAGAGCAACTCTCAGTTTAGAACAGCAGGGCTGGTGAGATGGCTCAGTGGCATAAGCGCCTGCCTGGCAAGCGTGAGGGCCCGAGTTCGACTCCCGGAACCCACATACGAAAAAAGGGCCGGTGATATCGCTCAGCGGCACGGGCGCCTGCTGGCGCGCAAGGTCCTGAGGTTGACCCCAGGTACCCACAAAAAAAACAAAAACGAGAAAAAAAAACAGCACATTTCGAGTGCCACTTGTAGCTACTGTTTTGGACGGTGCAGTTTCAAAGTCTTTAACGTTTTAGATACCGGAGCTTTGAAGCTCTAATGATAAGCGCAGCTTAGTCTTGGAACAAGAACAGACTGCCAGGAAAACAGAGTTTATCTGGGGTATCCCTTAACCTGAGGTTTCCTTTGCAACACACTGGACACGGAGTGTGGCATGATCTGTAAATGTCGATCTGTACACACACAGTCAAGCACCACATAGCATTTGCGTCAATAATGGATGGGTTTCCAGCGGTGGCCTAGTGACCTCCTAGCTGCTTAGTTTGTGTGAGTACACCACAATGACAAAACTGCCCAGCAACACAGCTCCCAGGACAGATCCTTATTCTTAAGCAGGGCACAACTATACGTACAAACCAACATGCTCACGACACTTGAGTCACTTCCTGTCACCTGCAGAAGCTCTGTCCCCATCAGACTGGCCACACTGATCCTCACACAGTGCTGGCATCCAACGTACGTGGACGTCTCACTTCCCGTGTGGTCCAGACTTCTGCTTTCAGAGGAGAAATACCCAAGCTCAAAATGAACCCGTGTCCTCCGCTCTTGAGAGCTGGCCCCTCAGGTACACACGGCCCAGGCTCTGCCGCTGCCCCAGGTCCCCAGCACAGAATTTGCGGGGTCACGTCAGCTCCCAGAACAGGCCCCAAGCAAGTTGTCCCTCCCCCTCCTCCTCCACATCATCGTCATCACATCAAACCACGTCTTCAAGACTCTAACAGGACACATTCGCAGGGCACATTTTTGACATTTACCACCTCTGAATGCAGGAAAAAACCAGTGTGTCCCCTCTTCAGGGTGGTGGCACCACTGGGCATACACCCACTCAGCAGTGCATTCCCTAGCGCCACGGCTTTTACTGAAATGCGAGCTTCTTGTGTCCAGATCCTTGCCACGAAATACGCCTTTGTGAAGTCACAGTGTGATGGCAACAGACAGGCACGGAGACGGACGGCAGAACATGCAGCTTTGGCACTGGCAGGCAAATACCTGTCCTGGAGGAATGACCACTACTCCGTACATTTCCAAAGACAGGAGGAAGTGGACAGGCCAGACTGCGCTGGGTTAGCACATGCGCAGAACAGCTCCAGACAGGAGGGCCGGCCCTCTCACCCGGTGAGGAGAGCAATCTGCACACCCAGCAGCTGCGGGAGCTGGTGCTTACGCCGCGGGGGCTGTGGCGAAGACGCAGGTTGCAGTTGCATCAGGAGTGTCTCCTCTTTCTTGGCAGTATATAAAATAATGGTGTGTCCTATACCTGACAGCTCCTTAAGCCCAGCGAAATGCAGAAACAGCCAACCTCTCCTGAACCCTAGGCCTGGGCCGCACGGTCATTTAGTATGCGCATCCTTCCAGTGCCCAGGGAAGTGCGTGTGGACCGGCTCTCCCTTCTACTGTCTGATGAACTGCATTTCCCAGAGTTGTGGCCCTAATCCAGGCTGCGCAGCTCTTACGGGCAGAGCTGAGCATGTGAGTGGCAGCCTCGGGCCCACACACCAAGGCAGCTTCTTCCCTGATAGCCACTGAAATGTGTGGGGTGGGGTGGGGTCAGCACAGAGCCTCCTGGCCTCTCAGCAGTGCCCAGCCCTTGCTCCTGGATGCCAGGGTTGCCTTTGCCTGCGAGCGGAAACTGCGTGGCCCACTCCGCCTGCCCTGGAGTCAACGTGCAGTGTAATTGAAATTCATGGATGAGCCCGAGGAGCCAGCTCCAGGCTCGGTAATAACTTCTCCATATTAATGGCAGCACCACAGAGCCGGTGGACAGCTGACATTTAATATGAAACATACGCAGCAGAGCGAGAGGCTCCTACCTGGACCCTCCCATTCCAGTGTGCAGCCAGGGAGGGGAGACACAAGGCAGTGCCGAAGTACAGAGGGCCGGGGTCTTCCCCACAGCACTTCCACCCCGGTGGAGATCCCTGCCAAGAACACACACACACACATGCATGCACACACGCATGCACATAAACCCTTGAGTGCACACTACGCCTACAAAGACACACACAAGCACCCACATGCACACTCATGCATGTGCCCATTTATACACATGCTCAAATGCACACGCAGACACGTGCACACCCACACACACTGAGATATGCATGCATACACATACACTGCCATGCACATTTACATGTATACACACCCCTACATACAAGACATGCACATGCATGCACACACTTCCACACATACTCTCCACGCATGAGCACACAAATACGGACACACAGGGACTCTCATCCAGGGCTGCACAAACCAGAGCAGGAGACTCAGGTAACAGCAGACACCGTGGCTTCCTGTGCAGACCCCAGTTCCCAGGAAGCCCACACACACCTGCCCCTGGGCTCCTCCTAGACCGGAACAGGGAGGTGCAGGCCACAGCTCAGACCACCGTGAAGTGAAGTGAAGTCGACCTGGATGGAGTGGGTGTGCTGGGCCCCAGGGCACATCCCCAGGGCGCCTGGGCAAAGACTCAGGCACTGCTACCTCCTGCCTGACTCTCACTGGGGGCCTTCAGTCCCCCACTCATCGTGCACCAAGTGCTGGGGCTTGGGGGAACCAGGCAGTCCAAGCCAGCCACCACAGGAGGAAGCGGAACCAGCCCACACCGGAACGAGTGGCACCATTAACTCAGCCCCCAGCAGCAGAAGCACACATGGCCACGTGTGGAGTGCAGGGCAAGGGCAGCAACATGACACAGGCTGGCCCAGGGAGAGCCAGGAGTCCTCAGATACCTTACTGGCTGGAGCAAACGTAGCTATGGCCCTCTCAGGGGACAGGGCACCCGTGGCCTGCACCCTGCCCCCTTGAGCACAGCCCCCCGACAAGCCAGCCTCCATCTTAGCAGTCAAAGGTCCACTGCACATCCCTGTCCACCCACTGCAAGGAGAGCCCCTAGAAAGCCCCTTCCTTCCACCAAAGAGGCCCCAGTGAGAAGCAGCAGTGAGGCGGCCGGGAGGCTGCAGAGCTGCAGAAAGTGGGATGTGGGCTACATGAAGTGGGGTGAACCACGGGAGGGTTCCCATCTCTCCCTCCCTTGACGCTAACCCCTCGCTGGTGTGGGGTCCCCCACTTGAAGTTTCCCTGTGAGGTCAGGGGTGGCTAACTGCGGTCACTTCCGCCCAGACAAACTGAGACTTGGTGGGCGGGCAGCGAAGTAGGAGGCTTGTCCAGGGTCAGGATCACCAGGGCCCACCCGAGGCTGCCTCACGCACTCTCGGTCCTTTCCCACACAGTGCGGGCCAGCAGGGTGACAGCTTCTCTACTTCACTTGGCCTAAGCCGGAGGATCTGAACTCAGATTCCATAAACCCCAACATGTGCTTTCAGCCACCTCCGAGAGGACCTGCCCTGCTGGGCACAGCTGGCCTGGGCTTGGCAGCAGAGCACAGCAGAGAAGTGGGCCAGCCCTGAGCACTGGGCACAGAGGAACCTCAGCACAGCTGCCACCCCACTACCTGGACACTCCACCAGGCTGCAGCTGGACCACACATCAGAGCCAGCGGTGCTGCGCTACAAGTTGTCAAGAAGCGGGGGTACGACACGGCATGTGCATCCAGGACAGCTTCCAGGATACAATGTCACTTAGCTAAAACCTACAGAGTGTAGCAGGAGGGGGTGGGGATCCAGGGACAGGCACAGCCCAGCACTGGAGGAACCGAAAGCTTAACGTGACTGGGGCACAGGCACGGGGACACGATGACAGAGGGTGACGGACGAGGTTGGTGGTCCCAGCCAAGTCACAGAAAAGAGAGCAGCTGGAACACCAGCCCATAGGTTTGGATTTTTTTTTTTTTTTTTTTTTTTTGACTTGCAGTAAGGAGCAAAGGAGTGACGCGATTTGACACATGGCTGCTGCATAGGGCAGCTGCAAACCACAGGGCAAAGACAGGGCATGAGGCCAGGCTTGGTGGGCAGCCCTGGGGTGGACTAGGGTGCAGCCTGGAGGTCTCTAGGATGCAGCGGGCTGGATGTGGGGGCTCTAGAAGGGGGGTCCTGGGATTCCCACCCAAGCAAAAGGTGGGGTACAGAGGAGCGCGTGGAGCATCGGAGCATCGGGCTGTGTGGGGAAGGCACCCCCAGACAGCTACGCAGCTGAGCCCTACCAAGCTCCTCTCGCTCCAGAGTTGTGGGTGTCCGACCCTCACCTCCAAAGGTGGGCACGAGACTCAGCCTCCACATCACGGAGGCTGGTTTAATGATGGCCTGGGACCCAAGCCTGAACGGTCACACCCCTCCAGGAGGGACTCCCGGACTCCTGCAGGGCCCATTCCGCTCAGAGGAAGTCCTCCTTGGAAGACAGGTCGGACCCGGGGCTGCTGATGGCTCCCACAGGGGAGAGGCGCGTTCCAAAATGATCTCAGCGTGGCCGAGCCAAGGCAGCACGTCCTGAGCCCCTGGGTCCAGCATGCCCGAGGCTGACGCTCCTCGGAACCCTCGCATAACAGGGTCCATCAAGTCCCCTGCTTGCTGTATCTAACGTGACCCAGCTCTCTGTCACCTGAAGTAAGTCTGAGGGAAGGTAACCAGCTGAGGGGGAGGCTGAGCCCACCCTAGGGGCTACGCAGATGCTTCACAGCAGCGGCCTAGCAGGAGCCCCCACTCTGACCCGAGGAGAACCTGAATGTCCCGCAGCTTCTCTGCTGCTACTGCTCCCTCTCGTTCTCTCTGGGCGGTGCTGGGGCAGAGTGGGAGGGAGCAGAACCCTGAGAGGCCAGCAGGACCCACCGCCCCAGCCCCAGCCCTGGGACCTGCCACACCTGCCTGTCCCCCTGGCACCTGCAGCCCCCTCATTGGGTCCCTTGGGACAGCCTGTGACTTCTCCCTGTGGCTTTTAGTGATTCCAAATGCCCACCAAGACTGGCCAGCATAAGTGCCTGGCCAGGACACCACCCTGCAGGACAGCCCTGGCCCAAGAGGCAGCAGCCAGCTTCCGTTTCGTGGTGGACCCAGGCCTCGCTAAGCTTGGGCCCCATGGGCTCGTGGGGGCCCATCCAGAGCCCCCAGGGGAGCTGTACCCTGCTCTCGCAGGCCCTGGGACCAGACCAGGCCTCAAAGGCTAGAATCTTCCCACTGTCTGTGCAGGCGGCAATCACCGGTCCAGCGCCAAGGCCAGGGAGGTCCCTAGCGCCACAGCGAATGAAGGATAGAGGCAGGAAGGATTGCTTCCGTCCGCTGGAGTCCCCACTGCGGTGACCCAGCAGCAAGGAGTCAGGATGTTCACGAGGTATGGCTCACAGCAGGTTCCCGGCCACACAGAGCGCTCAGCCCGCAGGCCTGCTCCCAAGCCCTCGCTTACACTGACGACGGCCAACACTGCTGACCAAGAAGCCCTCCAGGAGTTAGAACAGGAAAGACTGGAAATGTTTTATGGAAATGCAGCTCTTCTTTATTCTTTTTGTTAGCATGCAAAAAAAAAGTACTGTGCCAGGGATATAGCTCAGTGGCCACTTCTTGCACCACCACCTGACTCCATGCCCTGCTCTCACGGAAGCATCTTACCCTAGTGAGGCCAGAGTGACACCCAGGATGCCACTGGGATTGGTGGGAAAAGATAGTGTAGCTCTTCCAGGATCTTGTGGTTCACTACTGAGCGGCTCCATCCGAGAACAAAGCCAGCACATGGCAGGCAGAGGCAAGAGGTGTGAGCGCCTGGATCCAGCCACACCTGAAAACATAATACTAAGTGAGCTGAGAAGGTCCCTTCATGTCTAAACTAATGTGAGTTTTCTGTCACTGTAGCTGAAATGACCCTGATTGCTACAGTGACGTGAATCCCCTTGTACTGAAGAGAAGACCGCTTCCTCGGTAAACAACTAGAGCCTGCCCTCACAGTGGAGGAGCACACGCAGACGTCCTCAGGACCAGGAAGCGGATGAGTAAATGAGTGCCGCAGGCCAGGCGGGACAACAGGCCTCAGAGGGGCATGTCCCACCTGAGCATGTGAGCCTCACAGCGGGCCGTGGCCGCCTGCTCCAGGCGCATGCGCCAGGTGTACTGTGGTTCTCCATGCATATGCCCAGGGGCTCTGCACGTGTGCTGTGCACACAGGGGCTCCAGCTGTGTGGGAAGTGCTGGGTCACACTGAGCTCTTTGAGCTTTAGTGTCCCGTCCAGACCTCCTGGTCTCCAGGGGGATGCAGCTGCAGGCTCTCCCTTCTGCTGTGACCCGCAAGCTCACTGCTCTAGGCAGAGCTACGCGGATGGCTCCCGGAGTGACAGCTTCTGGAGAAACAGGGCCACAGAGCTTTGCTCCTCCGAAGGGGGCCCCTGGCCTCCTGGGGTCTTCTGGGAGATGCAGAACCCGGGGATCCACCCCATGAGAAGCTGAGTCTGCATTAGAGTGAGATCCTGGGGCCCCCGGCTTCCACGCATCACCACCCACCCAGGAGAAGCACAGCGGCTGAGGATGGGCTTGCGCGGTGCAGCAGCGAAGGGCGCAGGCCGCAGCACAGGTTAGGCATTTGTCCACACAACATTTGTCCACCCTGAGAAGGGCACGCGGGTTGTTTGCTCCTTTAGTGTATCTCGGCATCTTCGCCACTCAGACTGGGGAGCCCTGCGGCGTCAGGGCCAGGCAGAGCCAGGCCGGACTCCCACCCCGCTGGCTGAGGGACTGGGGACAAGTGACTCGACCTCTCAGAGCCTTCGTGCAGCATCTGTACACCAAGGACCAGGCTTCCCCCGCAGCTTCTGTGGGGACCAGAGGTGCTGTGTGGAGCCCCAGCTCCGTGGCCAGTGGGACATCACAGAGGCACAGGGGGACTTAAAGGGCTAAGGAATTAATCGGTATAAAATCAGAAGAGACACATTTTTTTCTAAAAAAACAAAAAAATGGAAAACTAATGATGGTGACCCACTGCCTCAAGGCCATTATCCACTGGCCATCAAGGCCACTTGGGCAGGCCCCAGGGTTCCTTCCAGCGCTGCCTTCACCTCTGCCCGCATAAATCCAACCCCTGCGACGCGTCAGCACGCCTGTCCTGCCCCGGCTGGCTCACAACTGGTTCCTCCGCACGCTCCTCTCTCCACCCAACTGCGGACCTGTGCTTCGCCAGCTAGCAACTCCACCTGAGACCCCACTCAAAGAGCCCCAGGAGCACACCCCCAAGCCAAGGCCACTCTCAGCCCCTAACCCCCACTACCACCATGGGCACTGGTCTGCCACACCTCTGATCAGGACCAAGACATTAGAAGGGGCCGGCTGAACAAATGAGTAGATGAATGAATGAAGCAGCACCCCCCCCCATGCACCCCGAAGTCAACACACCAGCAGAGGGCACCCATGTGCACTGCCCCTCACCTCGTCCCAAGTCCCCAGCAAGGGTCTCCTGAGATCTAAAAGGAAAAGGTCCCCAGCAAGGGTCTCCTGTGAGTTTTAGGAAATTCACCTGCAGCATAAGATGAGACGCACTGTGAGCCCTGGGGCACCTTCAGCAGCTATCCTGTGTCCACCCAGCTCCTCCAAGAACGGTTACAGTCATCCATCTGCATCATACCGGGTCCTAACTAAGTCCAACCACAGGCAGCGATTTTCTGAAGAAACAAGTGGAATTTCCTGTGTGTCCATAAAAAGAACACCAGTGGGTACAGGCCTGGATGTGACTGCAGGCTCTGAAGCCAGCAGGACAAGCGGGGCCACCTGAGGACTGGCAGGCTCAGGGGCCGGCAGGGCTGGCAGAGCGGCCACTCACTTGGAGCAGGAGTGCCCGGGCAGCAATTAGAGCCGAACCCAAGGTGGGCGGCTTCAGATGTCTGGCCAGCACGGCCAGCCTAACCACCGCACACCCAATCCAAAATAGAAAACGGCAGTGGCTTCTGCCGTGTGCCAGGCCCCGGCTGCCGGACTGCACCGTACCACCAATGTCAGCCTCTTCCCTGCTCGTTGACCCAGGGTCCCTCCAAGACTCCCTTCCACTGAGCCATGGTCCTGCTGGGCCCTGGAAGCAGGTGGACATCCCAGGGCTCCACTCATACTGGGCAGCCCCACACTCCCAAAGGGGACCCTGCCCCTGCCTCTCCTGTCCCTCAGGCACTGCCCCCCAGGAGACCAAGCAGTCCACAGGCACCAGGCACTCCCCTTGGCTCCAAAGAGAGAACACGGACTTTTCAAACACCAAGTGCGGTTCAGCAGGAAACCACAGTACAAAATCACGGGCTCCCAACCAGCCAAGGGGCACAGGGTAACCGGGCATTTCAGCGTCACTGTCTGCCCCAGGGCTGGCATCACTTGCACACACAGAAGCAAGAAGACCCACCGCCAGCACACATGCCCGCCACATCCGCATGCTAAAAAGCACAGGCGTTCACTCAGCAGACGCTAGGAGACACACACGAGCAGAAACGCACAGACACACATGCCAGAGAAGGGACGGCACACTCACACAGGTTCACACAGGTACGCCGGCACCCAGACACAAGCACACCTCGTTCCAAAACTCGGGCAAATGCACACACCCACCGAGACACACACAGAGACGCCAACTTACACCTGCAGACCCTGCAGGCAGGCATATGGGAGACTCGCACGGGGGTTAAAGGGAACAGCTCTGGGGCTCCCAGGAACCCCACCCCACTAAATCATCCCCTCAGAACAGTCAGAAACAGCTGCCTTCCACCAACCTGAGCCGGTGCGGCGGCTCCCTAAGCACCAGGCAGGCAGGAAAGGCTGGTTCTCAGCGCAGGCCTGTCCCTCTCAGGGGACCCCAGGGGACCCCAATGAACCCGGTCTGCACAGGCCAGAAGAGCAAGGAGGGAAGAAAGTAGTGCTCACCAGCCCATCGCAGTTGCTGAGCGCCACGGAGGAGGCTTTAGCCAAGCCGGCCACGTCCCCGACGTAGAGGCAGGTCCCAAGCAGGGGCTCCACGCGGGTGGCACCCGTCTCACCCTGCCACTCCACAGTGGCCCCGGGAGCCACGAGGCGGCCGTTGGGTCGCAGCCGCAGGTGCAGGTCTCGCCCGAAGACCGTGACGTTGTAGTAGAGGCGGCCTCCGGGGTCCTCCTCGCTGCCCCCGGGGAAGCCAGAGGTCAGGACCGGGGCGGCCCTGCGGGCTCGCACCCCTGCTCTGCCCGCCGCCGCCGCCGACACCACGTGGGACACCAGGCGGCCCTGGGCGTCAGTGCGCACCGGCACCGCCAGGATGCGCTCGGCTCCCAGCCCCGGGGTCCCGCCTGCAACGGGAAGGGGCGTCAGACTGGCAGACTTCGGAGCCCCAGCGCCCCGCCGCGGAGCCCGCACCCCAGCCTCGCCCCGAGGGGGTGGAAAGGGACCGTAATGGGGCCACCTTCGCCCCAGCCGGCCCCTCGAGGACCGTGCAGCCATGGGCTCGCGCCCCTGCCCCGCTCCGGCTGGGGCCCCGCCAGCACCTGGAAGCCCCCCGGGAAGATCCTGGCGGAGCGCCCCCCGCCCTCGCACCCACCGCCCTCGGCAGGACGCGGGGCTGCGCGAAAGCCGTCCTCAGTGGACCCCACCTGTGTGTCTCAACCCCTCGGCGGCCCCCCTGCCCAAGTGCCCGGCGTGGCCTCTGAGGCCGCTGGGACGTGGCTCCCCGCGCACGGGCGGCCTGTCCTCGGGGTCCAGCCAGGCTCAGCGCGCTGCCGACCCCTCTCCCCGCGCGCCCAGCCCAGGCAGGGGTGGGGCAGGGTCTCACGGGTCTCCGGGGATCCCCTCCCGGGAGCCCCGACCAATCCCGAGGGCCCGGGCGGCGCGCTCGGCACGGCTCCTCCCGAGCGTCCCCGGACGCGAGCATGGGCGCCGCCTCGCCCGGCTCCCCGGACCCGCTGGGGCGAGCACTGCTGCCCGCCGCGGGCTCCGCCGGCCCCGGCTGCCCGCCCCGCGCCCCCCGCGCCGCGAGCGCCCCCGGCTGCCCCCGGCCCGGCGCCCCCCGCGCCACCGCCCCGGCCCCGAAGTTGGCCAACTTGGCCCCGGGCGGGGCGCGCGGAGTTTGCCCAAGTCGGGCTGGGCGCGGCTGGGGAGGGGGCGGCGGGGCGGGGCCGTGGGGACCCCGCACCTACCTGGGGCGCCGGCGGCGGCGAGCCGGGAGTGAGCGGGCGGCGCCGGCCACAGGAGCGGCGGCAGCAGGAGCAGCAGCGCGGGGCAGAGCAGGCGCCGAGCCATGGCAGCCGGACCGCGGCAGGGGCCCGCACTCGCAGCCGGCGCGAAAGTTCCCCGCGCGCCGCCCAGCCCACATCTGGGGCAGCTGGAGCCGCCCGCAGCTGCAGCACCGCAGGGCGCGGGGCGGAGGAGGCGCGGCGCGGGAGAGGGCGGGGAGCGCAGGAGGCGGGCGGCGGCGCGGGCGCGGGAGGCGGCGGGGAGGGCGGGCCGGCGCTCGGCGCCTCCGCCTGCGGTGACCCGGCGCTTCTTGGCGCGGCCGCCGCCTCCCCTCCTCGCGCCGCGCCGCCGCGGGCCCGGCTGGCGGAACAGAGACGCCCCAAGGCGGCGGCGGGCAAGCGCTGCGGGCCGGCGGGAGCCCCGGGGGAGGACGGCACGCGGCAGCGTCCCCACCCAGCGAGCCCAGGGGCGCCTCGCCCGCCTTCTGCACCCTGGGCCCGGCCCTATCGGGAAGGAGGACCAGGGAGAGCGGACCCCTGCTCCGGACGCTGAGCCGGGCCGCTGCCCTGATGGGGGCGCCACCGACCCTGGGCGCTGTTGCAGGAGGTGCCCTTCCGGGGCTACCCCAAAGACCAACTTTTGCCCTTCCTGAGAAAGACAGGACTCCGAATCCCCAGCTCCACTCAGCCCGGTTCCTCCTCAGCTGCCTCCCCACCCACCCACCCACTGCAGCTTCAGTGCACAGCTCTTCCTGCCGGACTAGGGCCTCAGTCCTAACGCGCGGCTGGGGTCCTGCCTTCACCTGTTCTGGGGGCCTCCCTGCCCATGCATCCCCAGCCCCGCTTGAGATGGGCTCTCCACACTCTGCCCACCTTTCCAAATTAGCACCGAAGACAGCTCAGTTCATGCTGAGCAGCTGTGCTGTCGGCACCCACTGCCTACTGGAATCCCTCCTCCCCGGAGGGCAGCTGGTCCTCATTTCCTGCGGTCACTCTCCCACCAGGCCTGCCGTTCCCACCCCACGCCGCTCCTGGGCACCCCCTCAAGCATGCGGCTGCTGGAACATCTCTGCAGTGTGATCCCCAGCTCCTGCTTCGCTTTCCCAGAGAGGGGACAGGGATACCTGTCCCTTTAGTCCTCTCATTTACTCCGCCCCAGGGACTGTGCGACCCTTGGCCAGGGGCAGGGGATCCAGAGATGCCTCAGGCCCCGCCCTTCCGCGCAGGAAACTCTGGTCTCCTAGGGAAACATGTGACTTGTACAACAGCTGTGCTGTGACTTCCTACCCTCAGCTCTGTCACTCCTGGAACCCAGGTGTGAGGGCCCTGCATCTTGAGAGCCATCTCCACCGGGAAGCTGCTCTCTGTGTGTCACCTGAGGGCACCGAGGCCGGACTTGGCTCTCAGGCATAGTGGACACTGGTTGCCAACGTTAACTTTTCTTGAAACTGAGCCCTCACTCCTGCTTAGCCGCCACTAAATGGAGCATCTACCTTGCAGTCTGTTGAAGGTCCCCTTCCCCTAGCCCCTGCAAGTACGGTTCTTGTGACCTCTGATGACCTAGCTGGTTTTGGACAAAGTTGGAGCTGGAATCCCAGTGTGTCAGAAGAGAGACGATTCCAGAGCTGGGCATCCAGGAGGTCTTCCTGGAAGAAGTCGCATGAAGACTGGGATAACCAGCCAGCCCAGAGTGGTGACTAGCTGGGCACTGTCCTGCAGCCTGGGGACGCGCTTTCCATGCTCTTCTGAAGCAGAATGAACCCCGCCAGCAGCCTCCCCCCACCCACTTCTCTGCCACGTGTACGATCACTGCCGTGCTTTCCCACCACCACCACTACTTCTTTAGGTAGCACTCAACTTACCCCTTTTTGAAAGGTATTTTAAACCACTATCATCCATGAAAAACCCAAGCTCTCACCACCTTACTGTAAATCAAAGACCGCCCCCCCAGTAAGTGAAAGGAAAAGGGAAGAAACACCGCCAGATTCCAGCTGCTGCTGCCCACGAAAGGCACCGAGACTGAGGTTGCCAAGCAAGTGTGCGCAAGTGTGGGGACAGAGCAGTGCTGACAGAGGTATTTTCTTTGATGTAATCGGAAGGAAGAAAGGAGAACTGAGAAGGAATAACTCTCTCCCTTCTCGAGGGGACAATGGCTTCTGACAGGTCCACATAACTAAATTATGCGGTGTACTTTGGGACACTTGCTGTGGGACAATTTTGGAGAGATCTGTGTCTTTGACACTCCTAGTGGCTGCTTCTTCCCATGTCACCCCTGCTTCCAGGGCTCCATCCAGACAGAGCTCTGGCCAATCCCTCTTCCACAGGGAGCGCTGCGAGCCAGCTGTCACCCTCTGTCACCCGATGGTCCCCACAAGGACACCCCGCAAGCGGCAGCGGATGAAACAGGCATGCACACATCAAAACTTAGTTAAACCCTCCTTGGCCGGGGTGCAGGGTGGGTGAGACATGTTACAGCCTTCTGATCACCTGTCCCTGCTTAAAAAAAAAATCCCCCTCCTTCTTCAAACCTCTGTGCTCCCCCTCTGTCCTCTGCTGCTCTGGGAAATGCTGCCCCAGCTGTGTGTCTGCATCTCCCCACGGCCTCCTCTCCTCCTCCAGGTAACACGTGAGACTCAGACACCCCCAGGGCTCCCAGTCTGCTCTTCGGGCTGCATCCCCAAGACAGGAACTAAAGATGGACAGGACCTGCTCAGCCTGAGCGCGTGCAAGTGCGTTGCAGGTGTTTACATTCGAACTTGTACATCTCGAGGTCTGGCTTGCGCTCTTGCACTTGACATAGGCCCCACCATTCCCTGTCGTCCTACGCTCACGATTGTCACCATCCTGCTTCCCCTGTCTGGGGGGAGGAATGAGGACAAACCAATCTCAGTTCAGGTCCTCCAAACCCAAACCCTTCAAAATCTGCCCAAAGATGCATGGTACAGAAAGAGAGGGGGGCTGCCCTGGTCATCCTGAGTGTCATGAAGCCTCCACATCCTTGCAGGGGGACATCAGAAAGGAGAACGCCTCCGGCTCTCCACGGGAGAGATGCCCCCATTCTTCTGCAGAGGCCAGTCGGGACCTCTGCTTTGCTTCTGGCCTCCAAGTCACATAGGCCAGCGAAGACTTCATTAAACAGGAGCCCTTTGAGAGCCACTCCTGTCCCCCGACATTCACACAGAAGCCAGCCCCCAAGTGGGGCAGTGGGCTTTCATGTTGGGGATGGCGCTGGACTCTCCCAGTCCCGTTGAGCCTGGTGCATAGCACAACTGAGTGTAAGGAGTTGGTGACCTTGTCGTGGGGTCCCTGCCAACAGCGGCTGTATCTGACTCTACTGTTGGCGAGCAGCAGGCACTGTGGCCCCAGCAAATGTGCCAGCGGAGCTCTGCCCGGGAGTGGCCTTCGTAAGCAATATGTCAGGGGACGCTGATTGAACAGGAAGTAGTGGCCGAGGCCTTTGGAGAGCATCATTCCTGCTGTTCCTTGAGCCACCCCCACACTAATACCCTGACAGGGAGCTGTGTCAGGCGAAAGGGGAAACGTGGGTGGTGTTTGGGCAGCAGATTTCTTTGTTGTCCTGCTCCACACAGAGGCGTTCTGCCGCCACTGGGAGCAGTGAAAGACAAAAGGCTTGAGGTTTGGAGGCTTAGGGATCTAGGCTCAGTCAACAGTTCTCCGTGGAGATACAGGATGGAAGCTCAGACTTGCCGTAAGAGGTAATGACATGGCTCACTGCCAACCCATTAGTGTTGGCATAGGTGTCTTAAGGGGACACCTATGAGTGGTGGGCAGGGACTCCCTGAGTGCAACTGGACCAGGCTCTCAGCCAGAGTTTGTCTGTGTCTGGGCTCTCACAGGGGCCGGGGAGGGTGGCTCAGCCCTCCCTCTGGGGAAAACTGTGTGTCTCTTCCGATGTCCCTGGCTGCCAGTGACACAGCCAGCTCAAACCCTCGGGCATGCCATGTCTCACACAGCAAGACGTCTCCAGGGACAGCAACCCCAGAGCTCAGCCACGGCACCAGGCCATCTGCGTGTCATCTTTGTGGATGACCAAATAAAAGAATGCCAAAGTGGCACAGGGAGTGGTGTCTTGCCCAGCTGTGACAGGGCAGGCAAGGGGTCACTACGACAAGCCTGATGAGCTCTCTTAAGTGGAGGGGGTGTCAGGCATCGTTCCCCATGTCCCCCATGCCTCGTCTGCCTTTGTTTCCAACAAGGGCATCGTGCAATCCCAGGCACCCCCCACCTGGTGGAAGATGTTCCCTGCAGCTTCGTGTTTACAGCCTTCTCCTACACTGCACTGTCTGTAGAGACACAGACTCATCAACCTGTGTGTAAAGTCCTGTAAAAAATGTGCGAAGGGCTGGTTCCACTGGCCCGAGGCCTCTTCTAAGCCTATCTGGACATCTCCTTACAGCTTGCAACCTGAGGGGTTCAACCAGTGGGCCTGGCCCCGGCCTCCGCAGGCACCCCCAGGTACTCGGTCCCCACAGCTTTAGACCCCAGTGCCACGTTCCTTCTGCACACTCCAGCCTGACCCTGCCAGGCTCACAGCATCACGCTGGGGGGCCGTGGTGCCCACACAGAGCCTAAGACCAAGCCCCCAGTGGGGGGAAAACTTAGGGTGCAAAGTTGAAGGCCACTGGTCATCACCAAATCCACCAGGGGCTCCCTCC
This sequence comes from Erethizon dorsatum, assembly GCA_028451465.1. Classification (NCBI taxonomy): domain Eukaryota; kingdom Metazoa; phylum Chordata; class Mammalia; order Rodentia; family Erethizontidae; genus Erethizon; species Erethizon dorsatum. Next base: position 1,470,791 of record CM051836.1, on the reverse strand, counting down.
CCTGGCTGGGGTCCTTCCTGCTGCCTCCCGAGCAGCTCCACATGTTCCTTCCTCCAGAAAAACACAAAGACCCAGCATCAAATCTCCAGGACACTTAAAGTGTCACTCATGCAAGAACTGGTCACCTCCATCAGGGTGTTTCAGGGCCCCACAAGCTCACAGCCATGAGCTGCCCCTGTCTTCACCCACCTCCACCCCTGCTCCAGTCCTGGGCATCTCCACTGTCTACAGAGGCAGGTCCCCAGCCAGAGACCTGGGGACATCTCAGTTCCTCCCTGTCTGTGCCTGCACCAAGAGGGGTCATCAGGCACTTCTGCCCTCTAATTAGCTCTGTGGTCCACTGCCTCCCTGCCCCTCTCCGTGCATCTCTGACAGGCAGTGCACCCCACCCCAGTGACCTGCACACGGTTCTCATCTGCTCCTATGTCCTGATGGGCAGCGCACCCACACACACACACAGCACCCTGCATGCAGCTCTCATCTGCTCCTGCACGCCTGTGTTCCCTCACTTGTTTATAAAACAGGGATTACACACTTGCGTCCCTTCAAGCTTGGGCAAGGCTGGGGCCTGGCTTCATTTGTTCTCAACAGAAGGCCGCTATGAGCAGCTTGGACAGCAAGGCGGGTCTGGCTTGGGACAGCTCCCTGTCCCACCCTGTCAGGTTGCTGTCCTAAACTCCACCTTGGCTGACAGAACACCTCGGCTCCCCAGCACAGACTGCTGGGGGCCTGAGACGGGCTGCCAGCTGTCAGCCTCTGGGAAGCTCACTTAGCCTCCCCAGGTTTCCGTTTCTTTAGCATACAATGGCACAGTGCATCACTTACTTCACCAGAGGTTTTGAGAATCCAGCGACTCAGCACATAGGAAGGGCTCAGAACTGAGTCCTAGCGGGACAGGAAACTTGCAACGCGTGCTTCTAGACTTACAATGGGGTTGAGTCCCAGTAAGTCCATTGCAAGGAAATTATCCAAGGTCAAAAATACACTGAGGGCCGGTGAGATGGCTCAGCGCCGTAAGCGCCTGCCTGGCAAGCGCGAGGTTCTGAGTTCGACCCCCGGTACCCACATTAAAAAAAAAAAAATTCACTGAAAGATGCAAAAAGCATGCCTTGAGTATGCCTAACCTACCGAGCATCCTGTGTAGAGTGCTAGTTGTCCCCCCGTTATGATCACAGGACCTACTGGGAGCTGCGCTCCCAGCCACTGCCCAGTGCTGTGGGAGAGGATCTGGCCTCTCTTATCACTATGCCTGGAAAAGATCCAAATTCAAACATGATTTCCACTGAGTCTGTATCACTTTTGCACCATTGTAAGGTACAGAAATTCTAAGTGGGAGCATCGTAAGTCAGGAACCATCTATGGATTGAAAATGTTGCAGATGTTTTGACCATGGCCTCTTCCATATACACTGCCTTTAGAACCAAACCCTAGCGATACTGTGGGATGTGAGTGACTGGGATGTCAAGGTTGGGTTTAGCTTAATAAACAACCTCCCAGGAAATCTGGAGATTGACAAAACACAGCCTAACACATAGTACATGCTCAGTAAGTATTTGTGGAATGAACTAACAAAACAAAATGATTTCCAAAGACAGATGCCATGCAGAAAATTTGAAAGGCAAGCGCTATAGCATGCATGGGACAAGGAGGACAAAGGGTAGGGGGAAAGTTTAGGCTAAAAGCTGTCCAGAAAAAGCAAGAAGAACAGTGAAGAATGGTGAGGACAGGCGACAGCATGAGATAAAGTGATGGGGGCAACAGGGACCATAGAGGAGCCAGGGCTTTGCAGGTCTTAGACAGAGTTCACTTGCTCCGAGTGGAGGTTTGAAACAAGGTCACATTCATCTCAAAATACTCTGGGAATTAGGAGCCTCACTGGGACACTGGGTGGGGGCTTTCCAGGTCCCTTCCAGGAGAAGGATGGCCCACATTTCTGCCCATGGCCCCTCATCTGCCCTTGTCCAGGGGACAGGACAGTTGGACCAATGCCTCCTCTTCCCACTGAGACAGGAAGGTGAAGTCGCTGGGAGCACTGGGGTGGGGCTCTGTTGGCGAATTACCAGAGCTGTGGGGCAGCTGATCTCCCTGTGTCCTCATGCCATCCCCCCAGGTAGCACTGTGACACTGCCACCTGTGATGACACTGCTGAAACTGGGCATGGTGGCCCCTGAGGGTGTGGAGCCAGATTGCACCCTGCTAACTCTAGCCTCAGCACTACACAAGGTGCCTGGAGGCCTCTCTGAGACCCCTGACCTTCAGGAAGCAGACTTGAGCATCTCCCTTTAAATCCCCACTCTTTGCCTGGGGTAAAAGCAGAGCCATTAGCTATTACTTAAAATGCAAGCATCTCAGCTGTTGAATAGGGGGCTGCCAACTGGCAGCCCACAGGGTTTTGTTTTTTATCTTGAGTTGTTTGCTAAGATTTAAAAAATCAAAACATTTCCCATGGAAATATGTAGCTCTGGCTTTTATGAAAAGAAGAAGAAGCACCACATCTGGCCACGCTGGGCCGCGACGCCGAGTGGCAGCCAGGCGCTGGAGCTGGGGCGACCACAGACCTTACATCATTCTCAGCCCTCACTGCCCTCACCCAGTCGCTTCGTCCCTGGAGCGGCCATGGCCTCCAGCTCCTCACTGCACTGCACAGCCCAGCCGGCTGGGGCATGCTGGGGTGGAGTCGCGCCCCCCAGCGGCGTGTGCAGGAGTGCAGGCTGCTGGGGGTGGGGTGGCTGTGCAGGGGTGCAGGGAGCTGGGTACCACAGGACAACCCCATTTTGTTGTAGGGGGCTTGCTAATAAGTTAATATGAGTGGGAAACAAGCGGTCAGTTCAGGCACTTGACAGGCAACTTCCCCAGGTGAGCAGAGCCCAGAGCATCATTTGCACCTGCATATCACAAACGCACACACACACACACACACTCTGCACACACGTGTGATGAGACGTGTACACAGATATGCATGCAGACACACGTCGACCTGCAGCCCACGAATACCTACAGACCCAGACATGCAGACATGTGCGCTAGATCCCACGCAGTGCTCTGGCCTCCCTAATTGCATTTCTGAAAATGAGAAAGAGGAAATCGAATGACTTTCAGGCAGCTGCTGTTCCTCCATGGCGATTTCCCTTCTCCACTCTGAAGGGCTGAGGCAGCCCCGGGACTCCTTAGCAACCTCAGCAGGGTCCACACTGCAAGCGCCTCTGGCCTCCGTCACTGGCCTGAAAAGCCCCCTGCATGTCCTCCCCCGCCCTGCCTGTTGGGCTGCAGACAGGAGCTGCAGGTTTGTCTAGGGACTGCACGGTGCTGAGCTGCCACTGCCTACTAATGCAGCTGAAACCCCAGTGTAGGATCCCAATGTTTCCCACCACCACCGAGCCCAGATCCAGGAACCCTGTGCCTGGGATGGGCAGCTGCCTCCCAGAGGACCCCTTCCCTGAGTCTGGCCATGGCCTGCCCTCTTCTTAACATTCCTCCCTCTGACCTGCGGTGCAGACCACCAGCCGGGAGCCCCTCCCCCCACACAGCCAGACCCTTTATTCCATGTGGAATCTCAGACAGACCCCAAATGGAAAGTCACTGGTAACCATCATATTGTATTCAGTGTTTGAACACACTAATCAGTCACACTATTGTTAACCTCAGGTCAAGAGAGACCATCAGATCACTTTCATATACACGTAGTGTACATGAAACCGCCCCCACCCCTAAGTTGGACACGGGCTGTGGAGACTTTGAAACCAATTGCAGCTGTTGTAGGTTTTCTTTCACTTCCTTGATCTGTGAGATGAGCAGGACAAGGTCCCAGGGACAGTCAGCTCCAGGGCTGACCCAGCCTGCTCTGAATAATCAAGCCCCTTCCTCCCTGAGGCGTCCTGAGACGAGAGGGTGGCCCTGCAAGCCCTCACCGTCCATTGGGGGAAGCCCCAGAGCGGGAGAATGGCAGGAGGGGCGGATGAGGGTCAGGTTGCTCATCCGAAGCCTGCAGAAGATTCTGTCCACGTTACGCAGGCGCAGGAAACACATTCCTGCAGGAGAGGAGACCTCTCCCTCACCAGACACTGGGCTCAGACTCCAGCCTCAGTCCAGGCTGGCCCTGGGCATGGCCCTGCCAGGTCACAAACCTCAGCCTGACTGAGCCCCCAGCCTTGGCCTCACCAGACCTTGGACCCCGCCTCGCTGACCCTGGTGTTGGCCGCCTCCCCTCAGCTACACCCCTGTTGCAGGCCTGTCTGAGTTCCCACCACGGTGCCAGTTTCCCCTTCTCCTCTGCCTGGGGAAGTTAAGGCTCCCGAGAAAACGCCTTCTGCAGGAGGCTGACTCCACCAAGCAAGCTGTTGTCGTAGAGAAAAAATAAAAACCTTCCAGCCTCACTTATAACAAACTTGGTGTGTTGTGCAACTTTGCAGTACAGAATGTACATGTGCCCGATCTCCCCGCTGTTGCATAATTTTCCAGCTGTTTTCGGGACTATTTCATTTCTTTGTCTGGCAGATTTCGCAAGCCATATATAAAAATTACATATATATGTAAATATAAAGATGAGCATATGTGTGCAAGGGTACGACGAATGTGAAGTGAAGGAAGGGAGGTGGGGACCAGATTCAGCAAAAAGGCAGATGAAACAAGTGTAAACATTTTGAATGCCACCTTCTAGATGTCTGGGAGAGAAAATGAACTGGGACTAGATACAAACTTACAGGGCGACACGCGGCCAGTAAAATCGGTTTCAGGCTTGGCAGTGCCTGTTCTCCTCTTTTAAACCACCCTTAAAACTCCATTGTTTTTGTTACCAGAATTCTATGTGCCAAATCTTGCCAAATATTTCTTCTTCCTCCCCTTCTTCTCTTTTCCCTTCTTTTTTCTTCTTCTTCTTTGATCTGAATTTATTTTTGTCTTTATGTTTTTGTTTTTTGTTTTTTTTGTGGGTACTGGAGGTTGACCTCAGGACCTTGCACGCCAGCAGGCGCCCATGCTGCTGAGCGATATCACGAGCCCTTTTTTCGTATGTGGGTTCCGGGAGTCAAACTCAGGCTCTCGCACTTGCTGGGCAGGCGCTTACGCCGCTGAGCCATCTCACCGGCCCTTTATGTTTTGTTTTTTTTTAATTGACACGAGAAGAGAGATTCTGAATGCCAGTATTTCTTAGCAGTGTCACCCAAGATGCCTGGTATGGGGCAGAAGGCCTCAAGATAACAAGTCCCCACATCTCCTTCTTGGGACCATGCATAGATGAGCTCTACCTTCCTTCAGATAGGCATTTCTGTCCCATCTGTTGGGCCTGCCGGGGATGTATGTGTGCCACACAGGAAGACACCCTCTTCCTGGAGCCAGAATCAGCCAGGATGGCACTTTTGACAGGGACCCAGCTAAGCAGAGGGGCCCTCGGGGCTTGTTAGGCCCACACCCCACGCCACCAGCTTGCAGGCAGCACCATGCTCATAGAGTTGTTTGGACAGCACTGTGAATCTCTTTCTAACTGGAATATATATATATTTATATATAATTAATATATACTATATACTATATAATAACATGCTTGTATTCATATTACATATTATATATATATATATATTACGATATTTCAGATTAGAAATCTAGGCTCTTGGCTCCTTTTGATAACATAAAGTATCCTGGGAATGTAGGGTTTGCAACCAGTGTGGGAGCTCAAGTGGAGCCTGAGAAGAGGGTGTCAGTCTGTGTCTGCCCCTTCCCCACCGGGGCTGGCTGGCTATTGCCACAAGGACACTGCCACACCAACCACCCTAGGACCTGCTGGCCAAGGCAAGAGCTACCCACAGGCTCCCAGCTCGGCAAATTCACTGAGGCCACTTGCCTCACAATGCGGGTGTCTGGGGCAGCCGGAGCAGCTCAGCTCCATGTCAGCTCATATCGGGCCCTGAGTGCTGGGACAGCAGCTCCCAGTGCAAGCTCACCTCATGGAAATGTCCAGAAGCTTCTAGAAAGCTGAGCGGCAAGACATGATGCTCGAAGCTGGCACCCCGCCACTTCCACCTAAGCTCCACTGGCCAGGGAAGATGCACTGCCCAGCTCCGTGTGAACAAGGAGGGGAAGGACGCACAGTCGGAGGGAGAGACCTGGAAGGTCACGTGACCATGGCTATGCACACAGGGATGTGACCTGGATTGGATAGCGTCCCCCAAAACGTGGGTCCACTTGAATGGTGTTATGAGTGCCTAATAATTGAGATTATTTTAAAATGTTTTATTCATGTTCTTGTTTTATAATTAAAATATACATTCAGTGTGAAAGAACAAGTGGGTCCCCCATGAAACTTAGGGAGCGACCTCACTTGGAAATGAGGTCTTCACAGATATAAATTAAGTGAGGTCACCCTGGATCAGAGTGACTTAATCCAATACGACCGGTGACCTCCTAGGAGATGCAGAGACCAGACATACAGGGAGGGTGCTGAGTGACGGCAGAGCGGAGCTGAGGGCTGTGTCCAAGGCCAGGAAGCGATGAACCGTGCCACACACAGTCTCCTACCTTGAACTCTGACCCCATTGTGACCGCACAGAGGCAGGGCCGGCAGGAGTAATTAGCTGAACTGGACTTTCAAGGGCGGGTTAACAGGACTGGCGGCCTCACAGGAAGAGGAAGATCCTCTCTCCTGCACCGTCTGTCTCTCCTGCCTCTCTCCTTCCTTCCGTCTCCCTCTTCACCACGCAAGGACACAGCAGGGGTGCAGCCTTCTACAAGCCAGGAAGCCAGCCCTGCAGGGACTGGGATCTCAGACTTCCCCAGCCCCGGCACTGTGAGAAACACATTTCTGACGTGTTAGCCCTCGACCGTGGCGTTGTTAGGGCAGCCCACGCTGACCAAGACAGCCGCAGCGCCAGAAGCTGTGAGAGGACCCGCAGCAGACCGCAGAGAAGCCAACCCTGCTGCCACCTTGCTTTCCGACTTCTGGCCTCCAGAACTGGGAGACGATGAATTTCTGTTGTTTTAAGTCATTCGGGTTTGTGATAATTTATTATGGCAGCTCTGGAAGACCAATACTGGATGGGTAGGATTGGGAACGGTAATGCAGATGTGCCCTTGGACAGTCACTCGATGGCCTCCCTACTATTTTCACTGTGTCCCCCCAAACTCATGTGTTGGAAACTTAATCCCCACAGCAAAGCAGTGTGGGAGGCGGGGCCTTGGGTGGCTCCACCTCCAGGGTAGATGGGGACTACTGTAAAAGGGCCGGCGGGGGGTCCTGTCTCTTGCTCTTCCGCTGTGTGAGGGAACAGCAAGAAAGCCCGTGTCAGAGGCCAGTGCTTTGACCTCAGCCTTCCCAGCCCCTGCACCTGTGAGCGAGCTTCGTAAACTGTTCGCGCAGCTGTTCGTTACAACACGGACCAAACACGCCTGCTGCAAAATGTGCTCAGCCCCACCCCAACACCCACCAAAGTCTCGTCCAGGCCCACCATCAAGCCTGAAGGCGAAATCTCATATTCTAAGTCAGATCTACACGTGGCCTTTCTTGATTCGGAGACCTGTGGAACAGAAGGACAAGTTATCTGTGCCCCTCCTGCCTTCCACCCCTCACACGCAAACCCAACATGTCATGGGTAACCGAATAAACGCTCCATCCACAGGGGAAGGTCTGGTCTGTAACAATCCTTAAATCCCACTGGAGGAACGCTGGCAGGTACCACTACCCTCAGAGTAGGGAATATTCTGGAGCCTCAATCCGTTGCTGTCCGAGGCTCTTGACTCTGCCCTCCAGAAGATCCTTCCTTCTCCTTGGCTGCTTCTGACAAGGACCACAGAAAACAAGCCCTTCATCAGCAGCCTTTGCCTCGCCCACAAGCACTGGTAGTCTAGACGCTTCCATCCATCTTGGATAGTCTCTTTCAGTCCACACTGGTGGGCTTTTGTCAATACAGCTCTCCCAAAAAGTGTGGGTTTCCCATGTGTTTGATTCTGTGAGCCAAAAGCCATGGTCACGACTTTTCTAGACAGGACTCTCGAGATGCTTAACCACAGATACCGGGCTGCTGCGGGGCCACACCATCGATCCTGCAGGTCACCACTTCCTTCTGTCGGAGTCCTCACACGGGGCGGGTGTCTTTGATTTGACTTTTCTCACAGGCTGAATCTTAAGCTGAGAACCTTTCATTGGATGGGGAGACTGGAGATTGGACGCGGTCTTCTTTTCCAGCCCAGCCAGTCTCAGGATTTCCTTTCCGATGCTCTTTGACAAGTGGCCGGTTGTTTCCTGAGCCATCTCTTCTCACCACTCACACCAGTGCAGGCAGCAGACGCCACTCCACACAGTCAAGGTTCCACCTGGACACGCCCAGCCCGCAGCCGCCAGCGCACATGGTACACTTTCTAACGTCCCAGTTATTGCAAGTGACAGTTTGGCAAGTTCCCCCCCCCCCCCAGCTCAGGCCGTCATTTCTCCAGCTGCCTGTAACAGTTTCTGGTTCCAAAGCCAATGCCACAGATTGTAGGTTTCTGTTCTAGGTACCAGTTTCCGTAGCAGTTAACCAGTGCCATAATAACACTGCATAATAAACCACCCAGAAACCTGGCAGCTTCCAAAGGCAATAATGTATGCTCAGGCTCACAGCCTGCCTCCAAGCCTGCTTCCCAGGGCTTGCACTGAAGGGGTGCAGGGGATGCTCACATCACCAAGGAGGTCAGCCATCTCTACAGAAGGAGCATGAGGGCCCAGTGCCTTCTAAATCCTGAGCTCAAAACTAGTAACATGGCCAAGCATGGTGTGGCACACACCCGTGATCTCAGCTACTTGGAGACTGAGGCAGGAAGACTGCAAGTTTGAGGCCAGCCAGGGCAACTTTGTGAGACTGTATCTCAAAATCAACAATAAATATAAAGGGCTGGGGATGCAGTCAGTTGTACAGTACCCCTAGTTTCCAGCCCCAGTGCCACAAAGAAAGGCATTTCCGCCTACATTCCACTGGCCATGCAAGCCACAGGGAAGGACACCCCAGCCCAGAGAGAGGGCCATGGATCTGAGCAAGGGGAGTCCTTGAACAGTAGCACCTCTCACACTGCGCTTCCATGACTGGCCACATTTCACAGGATGAGAGTACAAGCTGCTGTGACAAGTGAAACGATTCCAAATCGTGCAAAGAGAAGGCCAGAATCTTCCTGTGACTCCCGGCACCTCCATGTTAGTGAAGAGACGAGGTGCAGCTGGTGAGGAAGACAGGAGAGAGCGCCGAGTCGGAGGAGGTGGCGTTTCTGGTCCCCATACCGCCCGGCACAGGCTGATGCTGTCTCCCCTCGGTCTCACGAACTGTGCATCAGCCTCGTCCTCTAGGGCCTCCGGCTTGCTCCGGACAGTTATGTCACTGCCTAGTGGGGGGTGCTTGAAACACAGAAATCTATCCAGCTGTCCAGAGTGAGGTCACTGGGCCAAAACCAAGACACCTCCTTCTGGACTTCTGGGGCAGCGCGCCTGGCCTCTGTGGCCTCTGGTGGCTGCTGCCCCCTTGCCTGTGGCGGCCTCCGTGGTCACGTGGCCTCCTCCTCCGTATGTGCGTGTGTGTCTGTGTGCGTGTGCTCTGTGGGTGTCCTTCTGAGAAGGACCCTGTGCCTGCACTCGGGGACCACCCAGGGAATCCAGAGTCATCAGCCGATCGCGTTTTCAAGAAGGTAACGGTTCCACCTCCGTGCGCCCCACCCTCCCTGGCCAAAGCTACACCGGAAGCAGGAAGCTGAGCCACCCAGGCTCCAGGGAAGGGCATCCAGGGACAGGCGACACAGCAAAGGCAGCGAGAGCCTGCACATAGTGTGGGACACAGGCTTCCCCCTGGCAGGGACCACGAGGGCTGGGCCAAGGACACGCGTGCAGCTCCAGGCTCTGAACCTACAATTAAGTCCAGCCTAAGCACTGCTTTTCCCTAATGAAAATGCCTTTCATGGGAGGAGCTGTCCCAGGGACAGGAAAGCCCTGCTTTGATGAAACCAAGTTCTTTAAAATGAAACATTTTATCAAAAGCCATAACACAATCCCCGTGAAATTAAACCAGGAAGACAGACATTCTAAATGCCCCAGACACTGGTTTTGATTTTTTAAGTTGTCAGTTAAATGAAAGCTGGGCCATAGAGACTCCACACTCCGCTCACCTCCTTGAAGGAAATGCTCTGAAATGCCTCCAATCACAGGCTCCCTCCCGCAGAGCTCTGGGCTGGGAGGTGGGAAGCCTGGGGCACCCCTCACTCCCTCAGCTGGGCGCCCTCTGTGCTCCACCCAGCACAGTGGACTGCAGAAGGCTCTGCCTGGACCTGCGACAACTCAGAAACTGACAAGGACTGGAAGATCAAGCACAGTTACAGTCAAGGGACAGAAACTGACTTGGGTAGACTTGGGCAAAAAAGGAACTTGTTAAAAATCCAGGCATAGTTTGAAATACCATTCTTTCTTTCCAATTGTCTGCCCCTCTTCCGGTGAGTCACTGCCTTCTCAAATAAGAAGTAGCTTCGTGGTGCCAAGAGGGCTGCCACAGCACTGGCTTCATGGTCTCCACAACTCCAAGCCCTGAAAAAAAGCAGGCTGCTTCCACAAATGAACACAGTTAGTCCCAGATATCTAGTGGGTCCAGACAGGGTCAAGTGCCCTACCTCACACCCAAGAATTCACCGAGGGGCCAGGCCTTGGTGGTTAGCCTGGGGGCATCCAACCTTAAAACCAGATCTAGGTCAGCTTCACCCCAATTCCATAACCCACAGGGGAGCAATAGGAACCACAAAACAGCAGTATCTCCTGCACTCCCCTGAAGGTTCCGACAAAGAGTACATCCACTGACTCAAAAAAGAGGTTCATTCTTATTTCTTTTTTTTTTTTTTTTTTGTGGGTACCAGGGGGACGTCCTCAGGACCTCGCGCGCCAACAGGCACCCGTGCCACTGAGCGATATCACCGGCCCCTTTTTCGTATGTGGGTTCCGGGAGTCGAACTCGGGCCCTCGTGCTTGCAAGGCAGGCGCTTACGCCGCTGAGCCATCTCACCGGCCCTCATTCTTATTTCTAACACAGGTTGTCCCGTTTAATGGCTCTGTGCCTTGAGCTGCTACAACAAAATTCCACAGCCTGGGTGACTCAGCAGAAGCTTGTTTTTGCATGGTTCTGGAGGTCTGAGAGTGAGGCGCAGGCACGGTGGTTTCTGGTTTCCAGACTTCTCACTGTGTCTCCAGATAGCCTCTCTCCTGTGTGTGCAGAGGGTCACCCAGAACGCCCGTGCTTCCATCTTTTATGGGAACATTCATTGTCAGGTGACAACTCCACCGCTGAGACCTTACTGAACCCTAATTTCCTCCTGAAAGCTCCCCACAGGTAGGACTCCAACATCGAATGGTTTAGTCCATTCGATGATGAAACCTGCGAATTGTCTATTCCCGCTGGGTCTGGGTAACCATGACATATGTCCTGGTCCTTTTGTGTCACTCTAATGGAACACCTGACTGGGTGATGTATGAAGAATAGGGGTTCAGGTGGTTCAAAATTCTGGTGTCTGGGAAGTCCCCACGGCAAGGTAGCTGCACCTAGGAGGAGCCATCTGGTTGTATCACAGCATGGTGGCGACACATGTGCAAGAGAGAGGAGGGACAAGGAGCTGACCTGCTTTATGACAATCTGTCCTGAGAGGACTGGTCTGTTCCCAAGACAGGCCTCAACCCAGGCCAAGTGTGGTCCCCATGACCTGTTCGCCCCCCACCAGGCTGCATTACCTCTCAGGACTGTGACACTGGGCACCAAGATGCCAGCACATGAAATCTGGGGGCACAAACCATACCCAAATCATAGCAGCATGAAAATCCCAAGAAATACCAGTTCAACAGGTCACTTGGAATGGGGCCACCTAGATAAACTACAGTAAGAGCTGAAGGTCCAGGCTGTAAGGCTTCGTGGCCCACGGCCTGTGCATCCTCCAGCACACACCACCGTCAGCCAGCTCAGCCCCGTCCAGGGCACCCGATGGAGAGCAGACCGGACAGAGCCTTTGGGTCCACCACAGCCCTTCACCCAGCCCCAGGAGCCATTTCCAGCCCTCAGAACCTAGGCTTAGAACCTCAGCCGGGCTCCTTGTCCCTCCAACACTGCCTGTGCCCCTCACCTCTCTCCATAACCCACTTTCCTCCTGCTGACCGCAGGCTCCAGCGAGCCCACCCTGAGTCACACATGGAACTCTTCCGGGCTCGTTTATCAGAAATGGGATCGTACCGTGTCAGCCAGCAGCCAGCAGTCAGGGAACTTCCTAACACACGGCAGCCCCCCGGGACAGCAGCTGAGCTCCGCACGCCGCCGTCTCCTAATAGCTGCTTAAAAGCCCACAGCCACAGTTTGCTCAACCACTCTTGTATTTATGGACACGTTTAGATTGTTTGTGTGCGTGTGTGTGTGCATGCGTGTGTGTGTGTACTAGCAACCCTGTAATAAACATCCTTGCTTCATTGTATGCAAGCACTTTTACTTCCATAGGATTAAACTGATCTGGTGGGGCAGCCAGGTCAGTGCTGATGCACTCGGCTGTCTTCCCAAAGTGCGGAGTGATCGCCTCTTCCACCCCCGCTGGGCAAGAGCGGCCCTGTATCCACATTCCTGCCAGCTCAGAATGTCACCTGATGTCCAATTTGGATTTCTGCTGATCTGATATATGAACACAGCACCTGGTTGCTTTAATTTGCACCTCCTGACCACAGGATGAGGCTGAGCCATGGCTGGATGTGCATATGGGCCCTGTAGCCCCTGTGAAGCCTGGGTCAGAGAAGGCTCCCCTGGGGCCAATCAGGGACAAGGGTAGAGCAGTAGAGCATTGTCCAGTGCAGGACTGGACAATGACTGTGGACAAGCCCCTCCTCTCAAACACCTCTAACGGGCTTACATTCAAGACTTCATTCTAACCCCAGCTCTGTCAACAACTGACCGTGACCTTAGACATCATGCCCCTTCTCCCCGGGCCTCAGTTTCCTTAGCTATAATTCAGGGAGCTGATCCAGTTCATCTTCTCAGTCCTTTTGGCTCTAGAATATTCTGAGTGATCCAGTAAAAACCTGATCAGCAGTCTTGTCATACAAACGTTAATTAGGGAAGTGTGTGCACGCGCGTGTGTGTGCATGCGTATTTGACAAAGATGCCAAGAACACACACTGGGGAAAGGACAGCCTCCTCAATAAATGGTGCTGGGAAGTGGATTCACATGTAGAAGAATGAAATTAGACCCTTATCTCTCAAAACATAAAAAAATCAACTCAAAAGGAATCAAGACCTAAATGTAAGACTTGAAACTAGGAAACTGCTAGGAGAAAATGCAGGGGAAACACTCCAAGACATTGATATACACAAAGATCAGACAGGCACAGGCAACAAAAGCAAAAGTAGCCAAAATGAGATTTTATCAAACTGAAAAAGGCTCTAAAGGAGGTGGAAGCCCCAAGAGGAGACTCAGGTAACAGGTGGGTTTCAAAGGGAATTCCTAGAACCCTTCCACGACTGTGGGCCTCGTCCAGGCTGGGTGGATCTCAAGGAGGGGCTGGAGAGAGCTGGGGCTGGGGTGCTCCCCACTCAGCACCCCCATGCCCATGTCCTGCTGTGGTCCCCCCAGGGACAGCCCCCTGCTCCCCCAGGAGCCCGTGCCAGGATTCTGAGAGGTGTCCTTGCCTCTTCCCCTCCCTCTGTCACCATCTCACCCAAGGAAAAGGTCCTACTCACGCTTCCTCTTGAAAGACCAGAAGAGGGGCATTGCAGAAATGGCACCTGTGCCAGCCTAGGAGAGTCAAAGAGGCCAGGGGGTGGTAGAGGGACTGCGACTTTCTCCCAGCAGCTCCAAAGCACTGGAGTCTGGAGGGCCAGCAGGCAGGCTGAAGCGGGACACTGGCCAGGGCTCTTTTCCATGGGTCCTGCCAGTCAGAGGGACACTCGCAGCAGGCGGCTGCTGGAGACCCACACACTCACACACACACACACACACACACACACACACAGCAAGGAGTGCAGAGTTGGAGGGGCCTGGGAAAGAGGATCCCCGAAATCTGAGAACCGCAGCATCATCTCTCCACGGTGACCCTTGCCCACAGACGTTCCAGACAGACAGTGACCAAGACTGAATAGTGACAAATATTGTGGACTGGACAGCAAAAGGTACTGAAAAGAGGTGACATTTGAGATGCAAAGTGACCGTGAGTGACCAAGGAGACACGCTATGGTTCGCACCCCTCAGGTTCTGGCACTGGAAACTTACTCCCCAAGGGCACCTGCCAATGGAGGCGGGGCCTCCGGGAGGTGATTTGGGTCAGATGAGGGTATGGGCGTGCGGGGCCCCACAATGGCACTGGTAACTTTATAGAAAGTGGAGGAGAAGGCGTGGCGGCTCCACTCGCGATCGCGGCACACTGGCAGGCTGAGGCAGGAGTTCCACAAGTCTGAGCCGAGCCTGGGCAACGTGGCGACTTAGAGAAGCCTGTCTCAGAACAAAACGTAAAGATGAAGAAAGGCCTGCCCGGACGCAGGGCGCCTAGGGGCCAGGACCTCCCAGAGAGGACGGCAGTCGGCCCCCACCCGCGCCCTGCCAACCTCCTCACCCTTTGGCATTTCTCCTCCGATGAGATGCTCAGAACAGTCTCTTTTGCTAATTCAAGCTCTAATGGAGACGTCCTGGTCCTGGCCATTCAGTCATTAGTGAAAAGGTTAATGCAGCCCCCGCTGGGCCAATAGCTGGGAGTCACGGGGGCCTGCTGTCCTCTGTCCAGGCCTCGGCACAGGCATGAGGGCCGCGGCCCAGTCCGCAGCAGAAGACAGACAGAGGGGCTGCTGTTGATGGGTCGGGTGTCAGCGTCACCCTCAGGGTCTGGGGCCTAGAACTCACACGCGTGCCCGGGGCTGCCTCTGGGCCACCTCCGGGCGTTCTGTGAGCCTGCGCTGCAGGACTGGGCCTTCCTCTTCCTCGCCCGCTGGCCCTGGGAGGCCTACACCCCGGCCAGCCCTGCCGCCTTGCAGAAAGGGTCAGGCTCCTCCTCCCTACCCGTCTGGACTCACCTGTGGTGACGACCGGCTCCCAACTTCAGAGTCATGGAGGACGCCCCGTGGCCCCTGCCGCGCCCACACCGTGGCTGGGTGGCTGGGAAGTGGGCACGCCTGGCTCCAGTTGGGTCCGCAGGTCTGAGCAGGCCTCCGGGGCACGGCCTCGGCCTCGCGTCCCCGAGCTGGAGTCGGGGCTCCTTCCTGTGCCTCCGCTGGGCCCAGCCCAGGCCCGCACCTGATCTGGCCCGAGACAGTGCAGCCCAGAAGCCAAGGATGGGCAGGGGGACGCGGACAGCGGGCGGCTTTGTCACCTGCCCGTCCGGCTGCCCACCCTCCACCTCCAGACCGCGCACGGCACTCAGGAACGAGGACGGTCACTCCAGCCTCATCTCCCACGGGTGGCACCCATAGCACGGGAGACTCGGAGTGGTTCTGGGGCAGGGGGAGCCTGCCGGAGCCCCGACAACGAGGCGCGCTCCCCTCCCCGCAGCCGCTCCTGTGAAGCCCGGAGGGGCCGCTCAGTGCGCATGCCCAGGCCCGCTCCACCCCATCGCAGCCTTCGCCTTGTTCCCGCGTGGACTTGGGGCTAGGCTCACACCTACCCGAGTGTCCACTACTGGGGTCCTGAGTAGATCTCAGGGATCCCCCGAGGAGCCCCCTCAGATGGGGGGTGTCGTGCATGGACCACTAGTGCCTGGCACACCATCTTCCACATAGTAATCACACAACCATCACTTCTTCTCCCGCCCTTCCTGGCGTCTGCTCAGGTCTGCACGGGAGGGACACCTCTCACCCCCTCCGCAGACACCATCTCATCCTCCCCTGCCCAGCCCACAGCCCCGGGAGGGTCCCTGCAGCAGTCCACCCAGCAGACCAGGCTGAAGCCCTGTTCCTGGTCACGCTTGGAGCCCCAGGAAGTGGTGGGGACAAGGTCAGGCCTGAGGTCATGGTCGGGCCATTGCCAAGCACAGTCCAGCTCAGGAAGGGGTTGGTTTGCTCCCCACAGAGCTTTGGAATTTTAAAAAAGAAGGTCAATATTTAGCTATTAGGGGTGTTGTGGCCTAAATTATGACATCTCCCCCCAAATTCATATTGATCCTGAGCCCCAGAGCCTCAGAATGTGATTTATTTGGAGGCAGGGCCTTTCAAGAAGTAATTGCAAGGAAATGAGGTCACATGGGGGGCCCTGAACCAAAAGGACCGGCGCCCATGTACGGAGAGAGCAGCACACGGACCGCACCTCCCAGACGGGCCCGGGTGGAGATTCGGGGAGAAAGTGGCCCAGGAGAGCGGAGCACAGAGCGCTCAGAAGAAACCAGCCCCCAACACCTCCATCTTAGACTTCAGCCTTTGGGACAGTCAGACAATAAATGCCATGCAGCCCGTGGGGTTTTCTTGCGGCAGCCCTAGCAACCTGACCCAGAGGGATTTCACATGGAGACTGTCTGAAAAGTCCGAAGAGGGGCTGTCCAGGGCCACTTCCAGACTCACAGTAACTGGCTGGAGCCCAGAAGTGGCCACTGTCACCCCACACTGCTGCCCTCCCAGGCTACTTGGCCCTGGGGGCTTTCTGGTTTGTGATCCCAAGGCCTCGAAGAAAGTGCAGCACAGGGTGAGCCAGTTACAGCACTGAGATCCATGCAGGAAGGGAGTTTCTCAGGCCTCCCCCACCTTGCCTAGCAGAGGAGGAGGGGGCAGGACTTGGCCACTACCTGCTCAGCCCAAGCTTTTCTGGGGGCGAGTAGGACAGGGACCCTGCTGTTATCAGAGCTTCAGTATTGGCCCAGCATCCCTGGTCCCTTATTCCTAAGCTATGTTAAATACCAGCTCCGGCATAGCCAGTTGGCCAGCACTGAAGCCATATTTCCAATTCCAACTGGCTTCCACTCCCTGGCGCCCATCTCAGGCAGCATCGGGACCCAGGCTGTGCTGAGATCCTGGCTCCAGCCAATTTCAGCATCTCCCACTGCAGGTTAGGGAAATGCACAAGCCAGAGGCGGCTGGAGCAGGCTCTTCCAACACTGGGCAGGTAACTTGAGGGTTACTTCATTCTCGGGGGTACACAACCCTCAGGGGCATCAGGCAGGCTGGGAGGAAATGCCAGCCACCACCGGGAATTGTTGACGGCCACCAGCTGGCCACACTGGGCCAGGGGAGTTGATGGAATGTATAGAGAAGGGAGCCGTGTGTGGGCACAGCCCCTCTGGCTGGAGAATGCAGGTCCTGGCCCAGCAGGCGTGCCGTGTAAGAAACGCAGGATGGCACCTAGGTTCTGCATGCATGCTGCTGCTGTCACATCATAGCCAGAACCTGCTATCTGTGCCCCACACAGCCGGGCATCATCTGGTCCTGCTGGGTTGGCCTCTCTGGTCCCCATGCTCAGCCACACTCCAGCAGCTCCAAGCAGCCTACTGCCTCCTGCCCTCAGGCCCAGATCACTGGGTGCCTGCAGACTGCAACCCACCCTGCTCCTCCCCTCCCTGACAGCTGCTGCCCACACAGCAGCCCAGATTCTGAAAACTGACTCCACCCTGCAGGCTTGACCTGCCCTCCTCTGAGCCTCCCCGATGTGGGCCCCAGCTTGAAGCCCTCTGGACAAAGGTCCTAGTCCTGAAAGACAGCCCGCCTCTCTCTACCTCACCTGGGCTGTCCCTTCCACCTGGAATTCTTGCACCTCTACTTTCTAGCCCATCCTACCTATGCAAGAAGAGAAAAGATGTAAACTCTGACAAGGACCCAGGGCCTGACTGCCCAGCCGGAGGTGCACAGGAGGAACCAGCGACCACACACGTCCCTCCTCACCCAGGGACCGCACTGCCCAGCTCAGGAAATGGATCCTTTCCGGGGTGATTTAGCCCAGCCAGTGGGCTTGGAGTCACTTGGAGTCTTAAGTCCTTCCCTGGGGGCAGGGAGTGCCTACCCTGCAGCCACTGGGGCGTCCCCAGAGTGGACAGGGAGCAAGGACAGCCTAGGCCCCATGGAATCCCTGTGGGACTCCCTCTTTCATTGTCTTAGGGATCCAGGCTTCATACACGGAAGTCGGGGAAGAAAAAGTGGCTACCGCTCCTTCTCTGGGTTTGCTCCGCCAGTGTGACCACTGTCAGCTCGGTGTCTTGGCAGAAGGAGCGAAGAAGTAGGGGCTCCCTCTCCCCAGCCCTGGCCGCAGACCGGATGTGGGGTGTGGGCAGCAGGCCTCTGCCTCAGGAGTTTCTCTTCCTCCCAGTTCCCAGTTCCTGACCCCCCATCTCTCCTCCCTGTGCCCTGGAGGAGATGTCCCCCCTGCATCTCAGGTGTGAGGGTACAGATCGCGCTGGCAGACTCCTCGGAGTTTTAGGAGGTCATTAAAACAGTGAGTCTGAAAGAAAAATCTATTAAAATTAAAATTAACACTCCACATGCCCCACAAGGTAGTTCATCTCTACCTTGGCGAGAAAAATCTTGCCCGTGTGCCCGAGGGGGCCTGTGTGAGGCTGCAGCTTTCAGTGCCGTGTAGCAGCGAAATAGCGGGAGGGAGGGAGGGAGGGAGGTCCGCCCGCTGCCCCAGCCGGGCGCTGGCCACGTGCAGAAGGCGCGCACCGCTGGCCGATCTCGCTGCCTTCCTTTCCTTTCTTCTATTATTTCTTTCCCTTGTTCTCTCTCCCTCCTTCCCTCCCTCCCTATTCCTCTTTTTCTCCCTCTCTCTTTATTCTTCCCTCCTCTTCCTCCTCCTCCTTCTTCCCCTCTCTCTCTCTCTCCCTTTTAGTTAAAGTAAGTGAAACTTACTGACAGCTCAAACATTTGCAAACTGAAGTAAACAAGCTTGACATATATGGAACATGGGTTTTGTAGGACATTTTTAGCACACGGACACAGATTTCCACCACGTTGTCAGGTAAAGAATGTAAGGGGAAGTAAGAAGAATTAAGATTTGCCATGTATGGGTACTAAATGCCCACAATGAATGTAAACATTGTATGTCATAAACAGAAGCAAAGAATAATAATAACAAGAATGACCATTGGAAAGGGGGATTTAGAGCCCGAGGGAGGGAGTGGGAAGGGGGAGGGATTTAGAAAAGAAATGAGCTGTGCTTTGTATACATACCTGCTCCCCAAGATGATTATAAACTTCATGTATTGCAAATGTGTACTCATAAAATAAACATTTTTTAAAAAGCATGTAAGTGGCAGGGTTGAGGCTGTGGCTCAGTGGTAGAGCACTCGCCTAGCAGGTGGAGGCCCTGAGCTCCACTCCCAGCACTGTAAAGAAAATCCTAATAAATAAATAGAGATGCAAGAGGCCGAGCAACGGCAGGCGAGCAACCCATTCGCACAGCAACGGCACACTCTGCTCTCCCGGGGTGCCGAGCGGCACTGGGGCGCCCAACGCGCCAGCCTCGCCCGCAGCTCCGGCGAGGTTCCCTCCCGTCACTGCCACTCCGACAGCCACTCACGCTCAGGATCCAGTCCCCAAACGCCCCGGGCTGCGCTGGGTGTGGAAGCAGTAACAACAGTCAGCTTCTGTGACAGCCCGTGGAGCAGAGGGCTTAGGTGCCAGCTCTCCCACAGCTCCAGACCCCCGACGTCTGAGGCCAGGCGTGTGCGGGGTTGGAGTTGCTGAGGCCTCCCCTGGGTGTGCAGGTGGCTGTCCTCTCTCTGTGGTCCCATGGGCTCCTTCTGTGTGTGCCTGCGTCCTGACAAGGGCACCAGCCGGATGCACAGGATCCATTCTAATGACCTCATCTCAACCCAATCTTCTTTAAGGGCCCCATCTCCAAATATGTCCCGCTGTGAGACCCTGAGGGCTTGACTTCAACGTACGAATTTAGGGGTGGATGCGCTCAGCCCCTAACGCTGAGCATTTGCAATATTCTAGATGCCTCATCTTTTGTCTCACTCCATGCTCTCAACAACCCTCTGAGGTCTGAACTATTTTCATCATCCCCATGTTACAGAGATGAGAAGGGAGACTCAGAAAGGGGGCAGCAGCTGTTCAGGTCACTGTCTGACCTCCCCATCACCATGGGCCTTTTCCTTTTCCCCACATTTTTTCAATTGACACATGACACTTGTGCTTATGGGGTACGGTGTGATCATTCCATACACGTATGCAGCGTGTGTGACGATCAGGCCAGATGATCCGTGTTTCCGTCTCCTGAAGCATGGATCATTTCTTTGTTTGGGGTCCTTTGGATGCCTCTCTCCTGGATTTTAATAAAACCTACAATACTCGTGAACTGCGCTGCAGGACGTTAGAACTTGCAGCTGCTTCATTTCCTCCACTGCCTTCTCGGCACCAGCCCAACCTGTGTTTGTGCCCCACCCCCAAAGGCGGGCTCCACGAGGGCCGCAGCTCATGCACCCCCGGAGGCCGGCACCTCAAAGGTGCCGAATGACAGGGCGATGGCCTTAAGCCCAGCAGCCCCCGAGAGGCGTCCCCTCTGATGCTTATTTCCCAGCTGAGCACTCGGGGCTCCTGGCAGGCAGACGCAGCTCACAGCCCCTGGCCTGCCCAGACATGGGCATTGCAGAGCCAGAGACAGAACAACCCTTGGTAAAATCAATGCCATTGCCAGTGAGCAGCTGGCGGAGCTTCCTGGGGCTCCGTGGTATCCCAGCAACAACACGCGCATCCTTGTTCGCAGGATCCTGAGAAGAAGCAGCTCTCAGACACCAGACCCAGCTGGTCCCAGCTCCCAGCTTGAGGGCCGGTGGCCTGCAGCTCCCCCGCTGGAGTGGGTGAGGCAGACCTCAGGGTTCCAGCGGGCTCAGCTCCCGGACCGGAGACAGAGCCCGCCCCAGGCTAGGAAAGGCACGGGGCTCTCCCCTGCTGGTGGCAGCACACCCTCTTCAATCAGGGCAACTGCAGGGCATCCTGTCTGCAGTGGGAGCAGGCACAATTTGACAGGAGCCTATGAACAGGTGCATGTGCGGGGTGCGTTAGGGAGACGCAGTCAGAGGGCACTGTGTCTCGCAGTTGACATCCATCCACCTTCTGGCCACTCACAGTTCCTCCAGGGCATCAGCATGGGTGCTCAGGGTGCCCAGCTGCAGAGCCCAGGAGCCGGCTGGTAGGATCCTTCCTTGGCCCAGGCCCCAGGGAGAGGAAGCAGGAGGCTGGAGTCCTGCCCGGCTCATCCCCCGTGTGGCTTCCAATCCTTCCCACCGGCTCATCTGGAGTCATGTATTTTTAGTTACCCTGTTTTGTTTATTTTGCTAACTAAGGCTATCTAGCCCTCCACTTCTAACTTGGTGAAATTGTTGTAGCTCTTTTCCTGTTGCAGTGCTGTCTTTTACTGTGAAAGCTGTCCGCTCATTTCATCTGGCTGATTTATTTGCCTTTTCTTATATTTACACATTTTGTTTTAGCTCCACTGCATTGTATTTTGGAGAATCTTCTTTTTCTATCTGGCCTTGTCCATGGTCGTAGCATTTTGGGAGGAAGAGTCCAGGTTTCACACCCAGCAGACCAGCCAGGCTGGTGGTTTGTTACTCTTTCAGAGTCACTGTAAGTCTCTGAGCCTCAGTTTCTCCACATAGAGGATGGGAATAACTGTACGTGTGGGGAGAGTTGTTCACGTTGGGCAGTTGTTGATCTAACACGCCGGACACCGGTTCTACATGGCAGGTGGGCGGTCACTGCCTACAGATGTAATAACCATGGGCTGACCAGTGTGTTTCTTTGTCCTACCCCACATCTGGACAGCTGTGAGGAGGGTCTCGGGCACAAGCCTGGGAACCTGGATGCAGGGGTGGCATGGGATACTTATGTGCTCAGCCCTGCCCACAACTTTCCCACATTGGGAAAACGCTCAGCTCTGGCCAGGAGGGGAACTGCCAGTCCAACACGGTGCCCCACCCCTGCTAAAGGTTGGATGTGGCCTGCACAAGGCCAGCTAGTGTCCTTCCCCGGTGTGCTTGACCTAGACAAAAGGCCTGGAGAAGAGGCTATGGAACACATCTGCATGATCAGGAGCCCGGGGTGGGGTGGGGAGGATCTGGCTGCAGAGGCGGATAGGGGAGGGCTGGGTGTATGGACACTAGTGGCAGTGTCCCAGGTGCAGCCACATTTTGGTTCCCACCAGGCTCACAGCAAGAGGGATATTCGCCTCAGGACAAATTGTGACTTGAGTCTCTCATCTGTCTAATTTAGATGGGACTCTGAATTTTAGAGTTATAAACTGATGCAGGACAATTTAAGATTTTAGGAGCTATTAGCATGGAATAAATACATTCTGCAAGTGAGAAGGACATAAATTTTGGGAGACTGGAGTGGAATGCTGTGGTGTGAATGTCGCCTAGCCCCACTTCAGGGCTGGAAGCTGAGTGCCCAGTGTGATAAATGAGGAGGCTTCTCAGGGCTCCCTGACCCTTGCTGTCCACCTGGGAGGAGCTGGCATTCTTCCCCGTCCAGGGGACGCAGCAGCAGGGCACCATCTTGGAAGCAGTGAGAAGCCCTCACCAGACCACCAACTTGAAGGCACACTGACCTTGGACTTGGAGCAGCCTCCAGACCCATAGAAAAGCGGTGTCTGTACCTTCTAAGTTACCCGGTCACGGGCACTTGCCACGGCAGCAGGAACCAGACTGAGCAAGCCCTGGAGCTGCTCTGAGCTGGCTGGCATTACCCAGGAGGAGGGAGCTGTGGGCCTGTGTGGGTAGGACATCCAGGTGGCCCACAGGACACATGTGTCTGACCCCCAGGAAGTGGCCAGGGTGTGCTCAGAGCAGGCAGGGCTGTGGGCAGGGGGCTATGGGTCTGGGCCTTGTCAAACAATCAGCCTCCTGATCCAAGGTGCCAGCCTTTCCTCACAGCCAGCCCTAATCAGGCCTGGTGCCCCAAGAGAGGAACAGAAGCAGGGAGTTAGGATGCAAGGGCATGGAAGGTAACAGAGTGAAAAGCACAGCACAGCGTTGGCACGGTGCTTCTCCCAAGCAGGCCCCTCTCTGCCAGGGACATGCTCCTCTTGACTGGAAGTGAGGGCTCACGGCAGCACAGCCTCATCAGTCTATTCAGCCCCTTGCAGTCCAGAACCTGCTTTGTGACTGCATCTTTATCCCCTTCATTCTGCTCCCCAAGCCCATCATGGTTTCCTTGCTCTTCCTTGAACAGGCCAGGCACATTCCCACTTATGCTCCTGAAGCTCAGTTCTACCAGTTACCACATGACTTTTTCCTCACTTTCTTCAGGTGTCATTTCAACTACCTAACCCAGCCTTCTCTGGCTACCTCACATGAAATACACTTATCCCTCCATATCTGGGAATTGCTTTTGTGACCACTCGTAGGTTAAAAAAATCTGCAGGTGCTCAAGTCTTTTATATAAAATGGCATATTTGCACATAACTTAACCTGTCCCACAAAACACTTTAAAACATCTCTAGATGATGTAGAATATCTAACACAGTGTAAATACTGTGTAGAGAGTTGTTATACTGTATAGTATAGCTCAGTGATGGTGAACCTTTAAGAGCTTTTGATGATAACAAACTGTGGCACTTGTGCCATAGGCTCTCCACCACTGACAGAGGGAATAAGGACAAGAAAAAAATTTGTACAAGTTCAGTGAAGATGCAATTTTTTTCATACTTCCAATCCTTGGTTGGTGAAATCCCCAGATGTGTAGCCCTGTAGTGCCCACAGTGTCCCTCCACACCAGACCCCTCTTCAATCTAAATAAAGTTTCTGTCTGGCCCGGAAGGCAGTGCCATAGCCCTCCTTGCAGGCAACCACAGGAAATATCACCAGAACCCCAGGGCCCCTGCAGACCAGAAGCCCCTCCATTCTGCATAGATGCAGAGGGGGAGGTGCCCACTGGGGACAGGTGCCAGGAAGATGGGTTCATTGGGGAGAGTCTAGAGGGAAAGGTAGAGGAGGAACCCTGGCCCACAGTAGGGCTGGCTGCCAAGCCCAGGAGAGGCACGTGGGCCCACCATTCAGGCAGACGTCCCTCCTTGGCTGTTTCTGTGAGGACAGCAACCAGCCAGACTGATCACTTCCACACTGTCATGTCCCACTAGGAAGCACAGGCAGTGGTGTGGGTGGCTTCGGGCCTGTGCACCACCCTCTGGCAGGTAACCCTGCTGTGGATGCCGTGCGTGTGGGCGAAGGTGCCACATGGCCTGGTCCAGAGCAGGCAGGCAAGGCTGCCTCCTCACAGACTGTAGAGAAAGCTCCAGGAGCAGGCTGGTGGGAAGCAGGAAGAGACCATCACGATGCTCATTCAACCCGGAGCCACCCACTTCCTCTCCAGAGACCCTCTGTAACATAAGAGGTAAGCCTGTCATGACGGTCACTCTGAAAAGCCACCTTCGTACTTCTGTCCCAGGACCAGAAAAATGTCTCACCTCCCATTTACATAAGTGAGGGAGACCTTCATCACCAGGCAAGGGATATGCACCACGAAACAGCCTTCAACTTCAGAAAAGAACAAGCACACATTCGGTCCCTGCAGGGCCCCTCTCCAGCGAGGCACCTGTGCCAAGGCAGGCAGGTGTTGCAGCGCGTGACTGTGAGGGAGGGGAGTGGGGTTGGACGCCTCGGGTGTGTGGCTGCCTGAGGGCTGCGTCTGGGACTGTGGCTGGCGACAGGGGTGGGGGCGGAACTCAGCCAGCCTGAGGTTTGGATGTCACCCTGGGAGGATTTTTGTCAGGATTTCAGGAGAGAGATTGAATGTCCTAAATTTGACCACGATTCTCCATTGTTCCAGGAAAGAACACTCTCGACCCAGCATGATCGTTTGGGAAAATATTCACATCCACTTAGCAGGCTAGTAAGCGTGCAGAGCAGACTGGAAGAACCAGGAGATGGGCTGTCAGGCAGGCACGGGGTGCTTCCCAATTAAGGGTCTTCTGTGGTTCTCAGTAATGGGGAACCAGTCCCCTTGAGCATGGACAGCGTGCACACCGTCAGGGACGGTCTGACGGTGGAGGTCACCCCCAAGCTCAGTACGGGGTCCACGGAGCAAGGCTCTGCTTCCAAGCCACGTGCAGGCTTGCTGAAGATGCCGCTGTGCGTGGATCTGACCTAAGGCTTCTGGGGGAGGATCTCAGGCGAGCAACAAGGCCACCGTAGGTCAGGCTGCCATCTCCATCTAGCTGGAAACACACACCCTCCAGTCTGAGCCATGAGCTCAGAAAGAGACTTTGGGGGAGGATGCTGAAGCAGGAAGCAGCAGGCCCTACAGCCTCCCTTCCAGCCAGGGATATTCTAAGCACCAGGGGCAGCATCTGCCAGGCCACGATGGCCTCTGAGTCCTGCTGAGGTCGTATGGCTGGGGCACCTGACACAGAGCCAGGTATGTGGAGGGCACCCTGCAGGGACTGTAACCTGCCTTTCCTCATCCATTCAGTGGTGGCAGTGACCCCCAGTTTACAGCACAGTGGTGAGGACCGATGCAGTAACAACAGATGTGCAGTGGCCAGCCCCGTGCCTGGCATGTTAGGCTCTTCTCACAGCTGAGGGACGACACACACGGGGCCCACCCTTGACTGTGTGTCTGGCATTTTCAGGACCTACCCCATCTCGTATCCCAGTCCTCAATCCTGGTACTTCCTCCAGCCTTTGCGGCCAGTTCCTTCTAGTACTTGTGAAAACCCACACAGAGCTCCCCATGTCCGAGGAGATAAAGAGCGCCATTAAGTGGACTTAGTGACCCCAGCCCAAGAGAGACGGGGAATCTGCATGTAATCAACCCGCATGGTAAAAAGGAGCTGAGAGTTCTAAGGACGGAGTGCCTGACACCGAGCCGAGACGCAGTTACCTGACGGCACCTGCCTTTGAACTCGCGTCTCCTGATCAGTTCAGTAGTGGAAGTGAACCCACGTTGGAGGGGATGTGGAGAGGCACATCATTCCCACCATAGAAGCTACAGTCAGAAAAATCCAACAGGGAAACTTCAGAGAACCAAGTGCGAGTTTCCACTGCCCACAAGGCCGGGGCAGGAAGCCAGCCCACCTTCGAGGACGAGGTTGGGCCGAAGACAGAGCAGAAGAAGCATCAAGTGGAATGAGGCAGTGGCAGCCTCCCGGGATGGCACGTTCAGGATGCTCAGAGTTGAGATCACTCCTTGCTTAAACCTCCTACTTTAACATCCGTGTAGCATCAGTGCAGGTCCTCTCACCTGGGCTCTGAGACTGGCCGGGTTTTTACGTGGAGAGGGCAACACCTCCTCCAAACGCAGGCAGCCCTGGGGACAGAGGGAGATGCCGCTGCTTTCTGACCCCACCGTGAGGGATGGTCACTCCCCACCGAGCGCGGCTGTCCTTACCCGCAGTTTCACATTCCACGGTTTCAGTTACTCGCAGTCAATTGCGGTTTGAAACTCTTAAATGGAAAATTCTAGAAATAAACAGTTCTGAAGCTATAAATAACTTCTATTACAGTGCATTGTTATAATTGCTCTACTTTATTATTGGTTATCGTTGTTAGTTTCTTAGTACGCCTACTTTCTAGAGAGCTATGAATGTAGGAGGAAAACAGCAAACACAGAGTTCGGGACCCTCTGTGGCTCGGGCCTCCACTGAGCCTTGGACTCGCGGACAGGGGTGACTGTGCGCGTGCCTGCTTTCTGCCAGCTCTGCTCAGGTGTAACACATGTAATTTTTATAGCTTAATAACTGAGATGATAGCACATTAGTGGTTACCATCTTTTAATGACTTACAAAGTGAAGCTGTTCTTGAGACATGAGCTTGCTGTTTTGGACGCTTTTTAAATAAAATCCCTTTCCACACTCCCTGAGCACTCAGCCCTTGTATTATGTCCATTTTCCCCTCACCTTTGTGGGACTCATGCTTCCCACACGCAGCTCCCGCAGTCTTGGTTGCGTGTGGTTTTGTGATGGAGCTGCCTCGCTCTTCCTCTGTGGGGCTGGGGGAAGCCTGGGCTTCAGGCTGCATTTCAAGCCCAGCCGCTGTGAACGAGCTGGGGCCGGGCGCTCACCTCCCTCTCTGAGTCAAGAGCCTCAGCCTTGCGGTGGAAATGCAGACTGTCCCCAGTTTATAATGGCTCGACTTATGATTTTTCAACTTTATTGTGGTGCGCAACATCCAGTAGAAACCGTGCTTCGAGTTTTGAGTTTTGAATTTGGCTCTTTTCCCAGACTAGCACTATGGGGTCAGATCCTTTCTTCCAATGCTGGGCGGCAGCACCTGCAGCTCCCAGTCAGCCGCACAGTCACTAGGGAAAACCAGCGCTCTACAGTGTGCTAGCTGTCAGCATTTCTGGGATACAAGTGTTAAATTACATGAGGTCTTCAACGCTTTATCATACAATAGGCTTTGGGTTTGATACTGCAGCCAACGGCAGGCTGATGTACCATGCTGAGCACATTTAAGGCAGGTGGGCTGGGTGTATTAAGGCTGTCTTTGAAATATCAGCTTGCGGTGGGTTTCAGGGAGGCCAGCCCACCGTCCAGCAGAGTATGTCTGCGGTGCTTGGTGACCATGAGCAACGAAAGAGCTACTCGTGCAAGGGTCAGGCAGGGCACACCGCTCCTGACGGTAGCGAGCATTTTGGCATCTACTCCTCATCGCCAACATGGCCGATCGTTTTCTCCCTTGCAGAGCAGAGACAGCAGCTCAGAGCCCTTGACTAACATTTGCAAGGCCCCAGGTTTGATCCCAACACTAGAAAAAAAAAAAAGGTTGGGACAACATGCAACTACTTTTCCTTTTAATTTTTACTTTATAAATCTTCAAGAACTCACCATATCTGAGATATGATGTGAATTAAGATCTTTTCCCCTAGATTAAAATCCAATTTCCCCCCTTTATATATTAATCTCTCCTCTGTATAAGAAGAAATGTTTTCGTGAATTTATTTGAAAACCCAGAACTCGCTTGGCTAAGTATACATTTCTTTATTTGTTTAAACCTTGGCTCCACAGATCGGTACTAAAACCATACTCCTCGGAGCTCAGCTTTAAACCACACAGACAGGTGAGGCCCCCGACATATTTTTGCCGCTTCATGTCCCCTTCCCCTGCGTCCGCCGCTGGCCTCTCCGCAAGGCCCGTGCGCCCGCGGCCCGCGCCGGCGCGGTTTTCGAGCTCCGCCCGTGGAGATGGACCGACGCCTCGCCCGCGTGTCTTCCTGCGCGTTGCACACCGGCTCCCCGCTACCAGAAACCATGCTGTAGTTAGCACGGCTATGCGCCAGTCGCGGTCCCTTCGGGGTGGCTCGGGAACAGTGGAAATTCGTTTCTCACAGTTCTTAGAGGCCGGGAAATCCCGGATGAGGGCGCGGACAGGTTCTGCGCCGCGGAGACCGCTTCATCGCGGCCCCGCGGCGGGGGCGCAGGCCGGCCCCGGAGGCCCCGTGAAGGCGCTGGTCCCACTCGCCAGGCGCCACCCTCTGCGCCTCACCTCCTCCCACCCCAGGCCACCCATCGGGGCCCGGACTTCAACACACAAATGGGGGGACGCACACTTTCAGACTCGAAGCTCGTCCACACCTCGATTCTACATAAACCTCAGGGGAGCTGACTGAGCTCCTCGGCGTCTCCAGCCGGGCTCTGATCAGAACCACGGTTAGCGCACAGTGAATCAGGAGCGTCGGAGCCGGGTCGCACAGGGTCAGCTCACCCGTCCACGCGGCCCGGCTCCCCGTTTAGTAGTGACTGCTTCTGTGTCCTTGCCGAGAGTCTGCATTTCCCCCTGAAAAGGGCTTGTGCAGTCTTCGTTAGGTTGACTCCACGATGATTTTTAGGTTTTTGCTATTGCAAATTGTAAGATTTTTTTCCCCCCCTTGGCCATATTTCACTAAGAACTTGTTCCTATAAAATATTTTATAGTACTTCTTTTTTGTGTGTGTGGGTACTGGGGAATCGAACTCAGGACCTCGTGCGCCAGCAGGCGCCCATGCCGCTGAGCGATATCACCGGCCCTTTTTTCGTATGTGGGTTCCGGGACTCGAACTCGGGCCCTCGCGCTTGCAAAGCAGGCGCTTACTCCGCTGAGCCATCTCACCCGCCCAACAGCCATAGTTTTTAAGAGCAGTGGAGAGATTAATGTTTAAATGGAATCTTCTGCTTTGTTTAAGTTGGTTCCTGCATTAGTCAGCTTTGCATCACTATAACAAAATGCATGACACAGGCTACTTTTGAAGTAGAGAGAGATCTATTTTGGCTCATGGTTCTGAAGGCTCAGGTCCAAGATCAGGCAGCCCCATTGGTCCAAGGCAGTGCATCACGGCGGGATTTTGTGTCAGAGCGCATGAGCGTATCTCAAGCCAGGAAGATATGTGCATTCTTCCTGGGGTGGGGGAGAGACCAGGGCCCCACTGGCCCCTTCAAGGGCATGGCTCCAAAGACCTAAGGCCTTCCCACTAGCCCCACTGCTTCTAGGTTCACAGAACCTCCTAACACCACCACCCTGAGGGCCACGACAAAAACACCACACTGGGACTGTCCAGCTCTGGTTGTGATGGCACGACGGGCATCACACATACCTTCTGCCTTCAGCAGCAATTATTAAGAATGGACAAAAATACTTAAAGCAAATGTTGAAGGCATCGGACAGCAGACAGCACAGGTGTGCAACTCCTGAGAGAAAGAAGCCCATCAGGTGAGCCCCACATGCTTCTGATGTACCCATTACACCTCACAGAGAGCACAACGCTAAGTGGAGGAGGCAGAGGGGAGAGTCCGGGGCAGCTAAAGCCCCAGAAGATTCGTACACCGGTAACACAGAGAAGGGACTACACGAAGAGGAGAGCCGAGCTGTGCAGTGAGCGGGGAAGGACTGAAAGACACAGCAGAGAAGCTGATGGCTGAAAGGTGAACGAAGACTGAAGGTCAATCAGTGCTAAGAGACATCAGAGCTCTTCCCAAGCAAGTAGAGAAACCTTTAAGACATTCAACAGAGATGAATGTCTTCCATCCCACATCCATCCCACATCTCCTGAAAAAGACCTCGAGAATGGCTTTCAATTTAGGGAGGAGAGATAATTTTGCCTGTCCCCCAAAGGACATTTGGCAATATCAAGAGACATTTTTAACTGTCATCATGGGACACGCTACTGCCATCTAGTGGGTGGAGACCAGGGATGCCACTAAACATCCCACAGGGCACAAATCTGTTCCCTTCCAAAAAGAGAATTCCAGCCAGAATACTCAATATACCAACCATGTGGGGGTTGAGAATCTCCCTGTGGCAGCTGGTAGCCAGCCTCCCAGATGGCCCCCAGTGGCGCTCACGTCTACTATCCACACCCTTACCTGGGCCTCCACAGTCCAAACCCTTGTACACCCCTCATGGAGAAGCCCACGGGGGAGGAGGAGCAGAGGCTCCCAGCCAACACCCAGCAGTGAGCAGGGCCAGCCGACGAGGAGTGAGGGGGTTAGCATACTCTGCAGCCACCGTTAATCCTCAAGCAACTATAGCCCCAAGTGACACTTAATTACAATCTATTGAGGAGAAACCCTGAAACAGAACCACAGAACTTAGTTGTTCCCAGGTCCCTGATTCTCAAAAATGGTGTAATGATGAATTTTTGTTGTTGTTTTAAAGTGCCAGGTTTTGGAGTGATTTGTCACATAGCAGTAGATTAATAATACAAACCTGCTTCAGCAAAGCGTGAAAGGAAGCCTTGTTAGGGTTATGGAGAGATGCCAGTACATTTACTGTCTGTTAAAATAAAACCCTTTAAAGGAATAAAACATACTCAAGATGCTTTAAAATGTACAAATGACAATGTCCAGCATATAGCAAAAAATTACTAGGCATGCAAATAAGCAAGAAATATAGCTCATAATCAGAAAAAGAGCAGCGGAAAGATACCCTGAAATGACCCAGATGTTAAAATCTGTAGACAAGAATTTTAAAAGAGATATTAGAAATATGTTTAAGAACTTAAATAAAAATATTATCTCAGTGAGTGAACAGGTGGGAAATTTGAGCAGAAAAATGGAAATTTTTTGAAAGGGAAAAATGGAACTGTTATAACTGAAAAAAATATGAAAAATCAAAAATTTACCAGGTTGGCTTAAAAGCAAATTTAAGATGGCAGAAGAAAGAATGAACTAGAATCAGATTCATAAAACTTTCCATTCTTTTTTTTTTTTTTTTTTGTGGGTACCGGGGGTCGACCTCAGGACCTCGCGCGCCAGGCAGGCGCCCGTGCCGCTGAGCGATATCACCGGCCCTCTTTTCGTATGTGGGTTCGAGGAGTCGAACTCGGGCCCTCGCGCTTGCCGGGCAGGCGCTTAAGCCGCTGAGCCATCTCACCGGCCCAAACTTTCCATTCTTAAGAAAAGAGATAAAAAGTAATTTCTAAAACCTGAGTAGAATCACAGTGACTAGTGACGATGTTAAGCAATCCAACATGCATTCTAGTCTCAGAGGAAAGCAGAGCTAGAATAGGAAGAAAATAATATTTTGAAAAAATAATGATTGAGGGCCGGTGAGATGGCTCAGCGGCTTAAGCGCCTGCCCGGCAAGATCAAGGGCCCGAGTTCGACTCCCGGATCCCACATACGAAAAAGGGGCCGGTGATATCGCTCAGCGGCACGGGCGCCTGCTGGCGCGCGAGGTCCTGAGGTCGACCCCCCGGTACCCACAAAAAAAAAAATAATAATAATAATGATTGAAATTTCCCCAAATATGGGTAAAAACATCAACTGATCAACTCAAGAAACTAAATGAACCATGCAAAGGATAAATCCAATGAAAAGCACAAGTAAGCACGTTATAGTCGAACTGCTGAGAAGCAAAGATCAAGAGGAAACGTTGAAGTAGTCAGATCAAAATGATGAGATATATGGGAGAACAATGACACAAATGACAGCTATCTTCTCATTTGAAATAATGGCAGCTAGATGATCACAAAATGACATTCAAATGGAGTGAAAAAACTGTAATTTAAGAATTTTAGACAATATCTTTGACAATGAGGAAGAAATAAAGACATTTCAGAGGATCAAAAAAAAAAGTTGAAAGAATTTGTTGCCAGCGGACCTTTAATATATGACATAGTAAGAAGAGCTTCAGGCAGAAAAAGAATGGTAACCTGGGCCGGTGAGATGGCTCAGTGGCATACGCGCCTGCCTGGCAAGCGCGAGGGCCCGAGTTCGACTCCCGGAACCCACATACGAAAAAGGGGCCGGTGATATCGCTCAGCGGCACGGGCGCCTGCTGGCGCGCGAGGTCCTGAGGTCGACCCCCCGGTACCCACAAAAAAAAAAAAAAGAATGGTAACCAGATGGAAACATAGACCTATAGGAAGGGAATGGCAAGCAATAAAAGAGGTGAACATGAAAATTGAAAACATTAGCATTTTCCTTAATTTTCTTAAAAGACAAATGCCCACTTAAAGCAAAAGTAGCAGAATTATATGGTGAGGTTTATACTAAACATATAAATGAAGTTATGACAATAGCTCAGAGCACAGGAAAAAAAATGAAGGTGTAATCCTATTAGCATCTTACACATACTTGTGAAGTGTGGATAATAATGTGTGAAGTAAACACTATTAATTATAAGTAGACTGTGATAAGAACACATACTGTAATTTCTAAAACAATTGTTAAAAAAATTTTAAAAACAATAGCTAAATGCCAACAGAGGAAAATTTTCTTTAAAGAATACCACAAAATATTTACTTAATCCAAAAGAAGACTGCAAGGGAGGAAGTGGAACACAAAGCACATGGGAAAAATATAAAAGAAATAACCAGATATTAGACTTAAGCCCAACTATATCACTAGTTTACTATAAATGAGCTGCACACTAATTAAAAGGCAGTGACTGTCAGAATAGTTTTTTTTTAAAGAAGTGCCCAACTATATGAGTATGAAATTCAAAGACAGGTTAAAAGTAAAAGAACGGGGGCCGGTGAGATGGCTCAGCAGCGTAAGCGCCTGCCCGGCAAGCGCGAGGGCCTGAGTTTGACTCCCAGAACCCACATATGAAAAAAGAGCCAGCGATATCACTCAGCGGCACGGGCACCTCCTGGCGCGTGAGGTCCTGAGGTCGACCCCTGGTACCCACAAAAAAAAAAAAAAACTAACCTAGGTGCTAACTTTGTTCGCACCTAATAATTGAGCTTCAAAATTTATAAAGAAAAACTGACTCAAAGAAAAAGAGACAGATAATCCCTCAATCATAAGTGGAAATGCTGACACCTCTACCCCAGAATTTATAGAACAAGGAAACAAAAACTAAATAAGGATATAAAAGATTTTAACGGCACTATCAATAACCTTGGTCTAATCAACATTTTTAACCTCTTACTGTACAACTTCAAAATACACATTTTTTTTACTTTATGGGAAAAAGGTAAAACAAAATTTCACAACAAAATAATAGGAGAATAGCAATGGTTAATAAATTACATTTGTTATCTTTAAAGTAGTTGCTCAGGGTACAAGATATGGGCATAAAAATTTCTCCAATCGATATTAGCACAAACCTTCTTTTGTAATGAACTAAGAGACACTGATACTATAACTGACTTGTATTTTTTCCCTTTTCCCTACTGTCTTTTCCTCTTTCACCCATCTTAGTTCCTTTTTCCTTTTGAACAATTTCTTCCCGTTTCACAATATCTATTGTACCTTTTAGAACTTATTTACTCTTTCAGTTTCTCACACCAGGGAGACAATACGATGTTTACACATGTGAGTCTGATTTATTTCACTTATAAGCATTGTCTTGAGTTGCATCCATTTACCTATAGAAGTCTCCCAGTTTTTCCTTCCTTATGGCTGAGTAGTACTCTATTGTATAAAAAGACCACATCTTTTTTATCCATTCCTTGGTTGATGGGCATTTGGGTTGTTTCCAAGATCTAGCTATTACAAATTGTGCTGCTATAAACATAGGTGTACATATATCACTGTGATGTTTTTAATTCTTCTGGGAAGATACCCAGAAGGGGAATAGCTGGGTCAAATGGGACCTCCAATCCTAGTTTTTTGAGGAATCTCCACACTGATTTCCACAGTGGCTGCACCAGTCGACACTCCCACCAACAGTGGAGAAGGGTTCCTTTTTCCCCACAGCCCCTCCAGCATTTGCTATTGGTTGATTTCTTGATAATAGCCATTCTTTCTGGGGTGAGATGGAATCTCAGTGTTGTTTTAATTTGCATCTCTTGAGTGACCAGTGATGTTGAATACTTTTTCATTTATTTATTTGCCATTCGTATTTCTTTATCTGAGAAGTGTGTATTCATCTCCGATGCCAATTTTTGAATTGGGTCTTTGAATTTGGGTGGGTCTGATTTTTTTCAATTCTTTATATGTTCTAGATAGAAGTCCTTTGTCTGAGGGACGATTGGCTAAAATATTTTCCCACTCTGTGGGTTTTCTTTTCACTTTGTTGGTGATTTCTTTTGCTGTGCAAAAACTTTATAATAAGATGAGATCCCAGTTGTTGATTCTTTGAAGTACTTCCCATGCAGTTTGGGTTTTGTTCATGGACTCTCTGCCTACCCCTATGTCTTCAAGATTTCTACTTACTTTCTCTTCCAGTAGATTTAGTGTTTCTGTTTTAATATTTAGATCTTTGATCCATTTTGACTTTAGTTTAGTGCATGGTGATAGACATGGGTCTACTTTTAAGTCTTCAGCATGCAGAGAACCAGTTTTTCCAGCACCATTTGTTAAAGAGGCTGTCTTTCTTCCAGTGAACATGTGTGGCCCCTTTGTCAAAGATAAGGTGCCTGAGTGTGTTTGTAGTTGTGTCTGCATCTTCTAATCTGTTCCACTGATCCTCAGGTCTGGATTTTTGTGGGGTTTTTTTTGTTGTTGTTTTTTGTTTTTTGTTTGTTTGTTTTTTTTTTTTTTTGCCAGTACATGCTGATTTTATCACAGTAGCTTTGTAGTGTAATTTCAAGTCAGGGATTGTGATGCCTCCTGCCTTGCCTTTGTTGCCCAGGATTGCCTTTGCTATTCTAGGTCACTTCTGGTTCCAGATGAATTTTAGGAATGTTTTCTCTAGATCTGTGAGGTATGCTAATGGTATTTTGATTGGGATTGCATTAAATCTGTATAACAATTTTGGGAGTATGGCCATTTCACTATGTTGGTTCTTCCTATCCATGAGCAAGGGAATCTTTCCATTTTCTGATATCCTCTTCAATCTCCTTTTTCAGAGTACTGTAATTTTCAATATATAGATTTCTTTACTTCCTTTGTTAGATTGATTCCTAAGTAAAATACACATTTTTTTCAAGTGCATATGACAGAAAATAACAACTATTTAACTTATAATGATGATTTTTATATATTTATGGAGTATGAATAGTAATATATATTTATATTTTTAAAATTTATAATGATTATGAAAATTTCAAATATTATAGAATGCATTTAGCAGTGCCTAGAAAGAAATTCATCACTCTAAATGTCCACAATAGGAAAAAGCAAAGATTAAAAATCAGCAGTTTGAGAGCTGGGGATGTAGCTTTGTGGTAGAGCACTAACTTAGCATGCATGAGACCCTGGGTTTGATCCCCAGCACCAAAAAAATTAATAACTTGAATTTGTACATTAGCAATGTGAAAAGGAAGACTATATCAAACCCACAATAGGAAGGAGAGAAATAATAAACAGCCAACATCAATGAATTATAAAACAACAGAAAAATAACAAAACCTAAAGGTATCTCTCTGAAAATATTAATAAAATTGAAAAACCTCTAACACAACTGATCAAGGAAAAAAGTATAAATTACAAAATATCTTTTAAATTTTTATTTAATTTTTAATTGATGGAGAAAAATCATATATGTATGATGCATGATATATGACATTAGACATACATTTTATATATGGGTGTATGTAGTTCTGTGTATATATATGTGTGTTTATATATATGCATACATCTATATACACACACACTCAAAATAGCTGGAGTGGAAGAGAAGCATCATTACAGATCCTAGAAATACTGAAAGAATAATAATAAAACATCACCAGAAACCTTATAACAATAAATTCAGCAGTTTAGATGAAATGGAAAACTTACTTGAACCTCACAATTTAACAAAATTGACACAAGAAAAAGTAGAAAAAGTAATTAGCCCTACTTGCCAGTATCCTATTGCTTTATAACCAATCCCAAAGCTTAGCAACTTAAAATAACAATTATTTTGTTGTTGCTAAGTTACCTGCCCTGGGCAGAGTGGTTCCTCTCCTCCAGATGGGGCTGGCTGGGATGACTCACTCTGCTGCTTTCCCTGGCAGCTGGGCCATGCTGAAGGTCACGAAGGCATCACTCACACGTCTGCCACCTCAGCACTCCCCTCTGCATCCCTGGACATGAGCCACTTTATAGCGTGCTGGGCTCAGAGTCGTCGCTTTTGACACAGTGGCTGGCTTCAAGAGAGAAAGAGGCAACTGATTCTAAAATTTATATGAAAATTCACAGCACCTAAAATTGCAAGACAATTTCGAAAAAGTGTGACAAGTTTGGAGGACTCCTGGTATCTAATTTTCAAGACTCATTAAAAGCCTATGGTAATCCAAATGACAATAGTTCTGGGGAGAAAAAAGATGAACACAAAGGTCAACGTGACAGAACAGCATCTAAAAATAGAGACAAACATATACTGAATTGATTTTCAACAAAGGTGTCAAAGTAATTGGATAAAGGAAAGGCATTATTTTTCCATTGCTTGCTACAAAACAAATTGGCAAAAATGTAGCAGCTTAAAAATGACACTGATTTATTATTGCACATACAAGTATATATTGCATCTGTTTCTGCAGGTCAGAAGCTTGGGTATAGTGTACCTGGGTTCTGTTAGTGTCTCAAAAGGCTAAAATCATGCTATCAGCCAGTTGGCATTCCTTTTTTTGAACTTGGACTCCTCTTCCAAGAAAGTTCCTGCTGGCTGCAGGACTGAAGTCCTAAGTTAAAGATAACAAGAGACTCTCCCTGTCCTTTAGCCTCTTTAACCTCTTCTGAGGTCAGGCCAATGGAGAACAACCTTCCTTGTCATTAACCCATGGTCACTGAAAGACCTTCGTTATATCTGCAGAATCTCCTCTGCCATATAGCATTGTGTGGTCACAAGAGCGATGTCCTCATATTCATTAACCTCACTCACACTAAAGGGAGGGCATTACACTGGGCATGCATACTAGGGAGCTGAAAACAGGAGGACTACGTGGGTTTCATGTGGCTGCTGTGACAAAGTACCACAAAATTGGTGGTTAAAAAAATATAAACTTAGGGGCCGGTGAGATGGCTCAGTGGCATAAGCGCCTGCCTTGCAAGCGCGAGGGCCCGAGTTCGACTCCCGGATCCCACATACGAAAAAGGGGCCGGTGATATCGCTCAGCGGCACGGGCGCCTGTTGGCGCGCGAGGTCCTGAGGTCGACCCCCCGGTACCCACAAAAAAAAAAAAAAAAAATATATATATATATATATATAAACTTTACACACAGTTCTATAATTCAGAAGTCCAAGGGGTTAAATCAAGGTGTCAGCAGGACTGTCTTATTTTCTAGAAGCTACAGAGAGAATCTGTTTCCTTGCCCTTCCCAGCTTCTAGAGGCTGCCTACATTCCTTAGCTCATGACCCCTCCAACGTTGTCAAAGTCAGCAACTGTAAGCCAAATTCTTAGTGCATTATATCACTCTGACCTCTTCTGCCTCTCTCTTTTACATGTAGTGATCTTCGTGATTTCATTGCACCTGCCCGGACAATCCAGGATACCACTGGATTTAAGGTCTGCTAATTAGTAACATTTATTCTGCCTGCTGCCTTAATTCATCTTTTTCATCTAATATGATAGTCAAGGTTCCAGGGGTCAGGATGTGGGCATCTCTGTGGAGCCACTACTCATCCTAGACCAGGATGTTGTTTGATGGTAGAGTGGCCAGTGGTACTTCCAGGCTCTTGCTGTCCCACTGAAAGAACTGGATGGGACAGGTGATGAATGCGAAAGTTTAACGTTTATTTAAAGCAAAAGAAGAAAACAAAGCAAGCAAGAGGGCAGTGGCAGTTAAGTCAGTGGCCACCATCTTTAATGTCTTCTTTCTGACATCAGATCCAGGCCGCCCTATCAAAGGCCTGCTTGATCTCATGCCGAAAGAACAGAAGATAGTGTTCTCCGATTGGTATTGGGTACAAGGCTCTGAAACGGTCCTGCACATGTGTCCAGAATCTCCCTGATCGACCGGTCTCCGTGATTGACAGGTCATGCCCAATTGCCCAGCCACTCTGCCATGCCCTCAAGGGAACATCTTAGAATTCTTCCTACCCCAGAAAAAGATGGTCTTTCAACAGTGGTGCTAGACCAATTGGACACGTGTATGGGGAAATATGAATCTCAATTCTTACCTCACAGGAAAAAGTAAATAGAAAATAAAGACAAACATTAAAAATAAAACTATAAGAACATATACAAATGGTCAGTAAGGATGTTTTAAAATGCTCATTATTATTAGTCATTAGAAAAATGCAAGTCAAATCCTGAAGACACTACTTCACATCCACTAAGATGTCTGTAATTAAAAAGAAAAAGGGAAGGAAAGAGGAAAGGAAGGAGGAAAGGAGGGAGGGAGGAAAGGTTGGCAAGAAATTGATGGAGAAAGTGGAACCCTGGTGCATTGCTGGCATGAATGGAAAATGATGTGATCACTGCAGAAAACAGTATGGTGGTTTCTCGGTTAAACATGAAGTTACACCCAGCAATTCCTCTCCTGAAAATGTACTAGTCTTAGTCCACCTTCTATTGCTGTAACAGAATGCCTGAGACTGAAAATTCACTTTAAAAACAGGTTGATTTATCTCATGGCTCTGGAGACAAAGTTCAAGGTCAGGGGCTGGTTCTGCTCAGCTTTTGGTGGAGACAATGAGCTGCTCTGACTCCCAGCAGAAAAATAAGGGCAAAGGGGTGTGTGGAAGGGAGCACATATGGGAGAGAGGAGGGGAGGGGTGCTGGGCTTAATTTACAACAACCTGTTCTTCCAAGAATTAATCCATTCCCACAAGAACTAACCCAGCCTCAAGAGAGACATTAACCCACTCGTGAGGCAGCACTCTCATGGCCTAATCACCTCTTAAAGACCCCACTTCCCAACACCCTTACACTGGCATCCAATTCCAACACGAAGGCAGGGCAAGCCACATCCAAACCATAACTACACCAAAGAAAATGGAAAATACATTCACACAAAAACTTGTACATGCGTTCAGAGAAGCATTTCCACCATGGCCAACAGGTAAAAGCAAGCCAAGTGCCCATCCATTAGAAATGGACAGCAAGATGCTCCACAGCCTCCAATGGGCACCACTGAGTCACAGGAGGAGAGAAGTGTTTTTACCTGCTACAGCCTGAAGATTTGTCACGTGAAAGAAGCCAAACATAAGAGGCCATATGTGATGTGATTCCATCTACATAAAATATCCAGAATAGGCAAATCCATAAAAAGACAAAAGTTAGATTACTGCCTGTCGTGAGATGGGGATTGATGGATATTAAAAGTGAGGGCTTATAAGGTACTGAATCTCTTTTGGGGCTGAAGGAAGCTTCCAGAATTAGCTAGTGGTGAGAATTTTGTATGACATAGTTAATATACTGATATATTAATATACTAAAAAGTACTGAGCTGTACATTTTAAGTGGTAAATTTTGTTATGTAAATTGTGTATCAGTTTAAAAAATGAGAAAAGATCATGTTCCTATGTATTGTATCCGTATTTAGCAGTACCTCTCTCCATGAAAAGACAATTTCAAAGATGAAATACCTAAAATATTGTCAGCACTTGAAATAGATTTTGATGATGGTAATGTAACTTTGGACCTCAATGAAGTGAAAATGGTACCCCCCAATTTCATTTTTCTCCTTAGTAGACCTGTATTACAAAAAATTCTGCTGGATTATTGTGTATACCTTTAGAAACAAAGCTCATCCGCATTCTACTAGAATCTGGCGAGCAGCCGCGTTCATCCATGGTTTAAATGTTAACCGAGCACCTCCCAGGTGCCAGGCACTGTGCTTGCGGCTGGGCAGAGAGCAGACTGAAGAAGCTATGAGGAAACAAGTTAGAGGCCACCTGAGAGTCCAGGCCCGAGCAAATGACAGCTAGGGCCAGGTCATAGTGGAGAGGAGGAAACAGCACGGGTTTTGGGTCCCCCTGTGAGGTAAAATCAACATAACTGGGGGGGGTCTGGGATATGAGCAGCGATGGGAAGAGGTATCCAAGACAACTCTTTCTGTGACGAGGTCATGGGGATAGGCAGCACTTCACTGCTTGGACACCAAGAAGTCCCAAACCCTTTGGGCTCCTTTTCCCCCCAGGTGCTAGGACTCAGATAGCCCCTTCTCTGTGGCCCATCGGAGGTTCTGGTGCAGAGGATAAGCACTAGGAGGGGGACGTCCGGGAAAGCGCCACCCCAAGAAGAGCCTTGTCCTATGCCCATGTGAAGTTCCCGCCAGTTCTAGAGGAGGCTGGGCAGAGCTTGTCACAGGCACTAGATGGAGCAACTGGAGGATCGACTCCTACAGGGAAGGCTGCAGGAGAAGCAGGGGGGCTGGGGAGGGCAAACTCAAGTACAGGGTCCGTGGAGAAGTCAAGGGGGCCAAGTCCAAACTCAGGGCTGGAGGCCAGAGCCAAGAGTCACGACTACGACACTGTCTGGAGATGGCTCACAGTGAGAAGGAATGAGAGCTAAGGACTGGGCTTGATGCAAAGATTGTAGGAGGAAGAAGCGGAAAAGGAGACCATCAGTGTCTGGGATGCAGAGAGAGTGAAGGGCAACCCTGGGGTCTGTGAGCTGAGAAACCCCACGGGGAGTCTGCGAGCTCGGAGGAGGAGCAGAGCTATGTCCACTGCAGTGGAGATGCGCCAGCACTGCTCCCCACGCGTGTGTGCCAGGGAGCTCTCGGCCTCAGACCACACACTCGGGGTGCAGCTGATCACACTGATGACCTGGGCCAAGGGCATAGACTGCCACCCCAGGAAGCCAGGATTTGGAAAGTGGCTGCCAGCCTGGCACGCCTGGATACCCTGGGCACCCCACTGTGTCCCCACTTCTGTGAGCTTTGGGTAGAGGGGCCAGATGCTCTGGAAGCCTGTGAGCATCTCTACTCAAGGATCAGCCTGGGGTGTGCCTACCTGAGTCCTCTGCCCTGGACTTCCTTCTGAGAATCACCAGGGTGACTAGTTCCTGGGTCCCTCCCCGCTCAGGGCAGGCATGGCCAGTGGGCATGAGTGAGCAACCCAAGAGCAGGGGCCCAGAACTCCTGTCTAGGGGGGGGGGACCAAGAGCGGACCAACCCCCCACCAGTCTCTCCTGTCACCGGCATACTTTCCCCCTTAAGCCCATTGGGATGAGTCTCTGAGAACATAATGATGCGGGCCTCACAGCCTTCCCTTCAAGGCCACTCCATGCCAGACCCACCTCCCTGGCCCAGCAGCTGGCCAGGGTCCCGGCCAGCCTCTGCCTGGGCCCTCAGTGGCCACTGTCCACATTCCGGCTCAAGTTCCACAGACCCAGTGTCTACAGCAGCCCCCAGTGTGGCCGCCACCCAACACCACATCCCCTTCCCCAACCAAAGGCTGGGGAGA
Organism: Erethizon dorsatum; assembly: GCA_028451465.1. Classification (NCBI taxonomy): domain Eukaryota; kingdom Metazoa; phylum Chordata; class Mammalia; order Rodentia; family Erethizontidae; genus Erethizon; species Erethizon dorsatum. Next base: position 1,429,285 of record CM051836.1, on the reverse strand, counting down.
CTCAGGACAGGGCACCTGCTCTGTGGCAGAGTTTTGTTCCTGAGTCCATTTCGACTGGTAAAAGACAAGACCCAGTGGGCCAGCCCCCTTCCCATGAAACGCCTTGGCCTGCAGGCTCCTCGGGAACTTGAAGACAGCCTCTCTGCTAATCCTCTTGTTCCTGAGTGGCTTTTACAGCTCATTAGGACCACCAGGACCAGGCTGGCCTCCCTACCAAGACCGGGGCTTCCTCAACCCAGGAAGCACTCAGCCCTAATGAGTGTTCCTGGACCAAAAACACACGCGCTATGGGTTAAGAGTGGAGAATTAGCATTTATGGTGGATCCTGGTTTTAATAAGGCCAGCGGGGACTCTTCTAGCTGAACCAAAAACACCACCGATGGCAGGGCTGGGGGAGGAGTCACGTGGGGCAGAATAGTAAGTGGACCAGGAGCAGGTCCACGTGGCCTCTCCCACAGGACCGCATCCTCCCTGTCTTGCTTCCTCAGCCCCATGCAACATGAGCAGCCACTGCTCCAAGCCTGGCTCCCACCAACTCATCAGACCAGAGGTCCCCGCCACCACTAGAGCAGCCAGGTGGGGGCAGAGGGGTGGAGGCCCAGCGGGGTCTCCAGGGGGCACTGACAGCAGGCTAGATGGGCATTCCAGGACACCCAGCTCCAGCTCCCCCTCTTGGGGAGGAAACCCACTTTAAGAACCACACACCACAGGGGCCGGTGAGATGGCTCAGTGGCATAAGCGCCTGCCTGGCAAGCGCGAGGTCCTGAGTTCAACTCCCAGTACCCACATTAAAAAAAAAAAGAACCACACACCAAGCCAGGTTTGGTGGTGTGCACCTGTAATTCCAGCTTCTCTGGAGGCAGAAGTGGGAGGATCGTTTGCACCCAGGAGTTTGAAGCCAGCCTGGGCAACATACTGATAGTCTGTTCCTAAAGGAGGAGGGGGAAGAGAAAAAGGAAGAAGAGCGACGATGGTGACAACACACCAGACTTACTTGTGCAGGTGACAGGGCCACCCATCCGCCCCGCCCTGTGGCCAGGTAGGTCCCATCCCACCAGCCCAGGAGTCAGACATGGGAGTGTTCCACCGGGAGGCCAAAGGGAAGCTGTTGGCTTCTGCCTCTTCCTGGGCCCCCACGTGCCCACCGCAGGCTGCACTGGGAAAGCTGGCACCCATAGATACATGTATAGGGCAAGCCCCGGGCCCTGGGATCACAGTGTTAATGGCTTCTCTGCTGCAGGGGGATACTGGGGCCACACTGCGGCTGAGCTGGTGCCACGCTGCCCACAGCACCTCCCAGCTGGTGATCCCAGCCTGCACCCTTGGTGGGCCAGGACTCACTCGCCACTCCTGGTCTCTGAGGCTGGCGCGGGGGCCCTGTTCCCGAAGCAGTGTTCCCTGGGAGAGTTGTACCCGGAGCCCAGCATCAGGACACAGTGTGCATGTCTCTTACAGAGCAAACAGCTCTCGCCTCTCGGCCTCCTGCCAGACTTTGATTCATGCAACTTGGAAAATAAGGCATATTTTCATGCCATTTGCCACATTTATCAAGGAGAAATGTGTTTAATTGACTGGCTCAAAACCTGCCCTCTTGTCAACCGGTCCAGCAGCTCGGGCTCCAAATCCTTCTCAATCTTCCCTGGGCCTGAGTCAAAAGCTCTAAACCCACCAAACAATAAAAGGGACCCAAACCACTGTCTTCCAACTGAGAACTTGCCGAGTATTTATTTCCCCGAGCCTTGCTTCAGAGCCCTTCCCCCACCATCCTGTTTCCATAATCCTGAGGCTTGGGCAATTAAAATAAAATATCCTTATAGTCTCTAGCTGTTTACTAGACCAGCTGGTAATGAGCTAGGCAGAACCATCTCTACTGCATAAAAGAAAAGAACAAAGAATTAGGAATATGGAAGACATTCAAATGTCTTAATTAGTGCTTCCATCTGTAAAATAAAAAATACCTTCATCACAAGGAGCCACTCCCAGAGGCCTCACTTTGGGAAGGCCAGGTCCCCAAGGCCAGTGCAGACAATGGAGTGACCTTGCAGCCCAGCTTTGTCCCCTGCTAGTCAGGCTGCCCAGGTGCAGGTCCCCCACGGGAGTCCTGGGGCAGCGGGGTGGCCGGGCCTGTGGACAGCCAAGGCCTGTGGGTGGATGTGGTCAGCGAGGCAGGCTATGTGGGCAGCACCAGGAATGAGAGCCCACAGTGTGGTGAGCCTCGGGGGCACCCTCGCCTCACCAGGCCCAGCTGGGCAGTTCCTCCAGCTCCCAACCTCCTCCTCATCCTCTCCAAAGCCCTGCTTAGATCCCAACACATCCTCCACTGAGAATTCAAAGATGGGCCACACTCCAGACAGCCCACCACATGGCCCTGGGGACCAGGCAGTAGGACGGGGCTCTTGGTGGACGCGGGGCCTGCAGGTCATGAGGGCCAAGGGAGAGGCACTGAGCAAGTTCCAGGTAGAAGAGTCAGGCTGAGACCGTGCCCAGCCCTGATCCTGCCCCGTCCGGCCACCCAGGCTGCTCCTCACAGGCCCACGTCCCAGACAGCATCAAAAGCACCACAGCCCTGTGCCCAAGTCCAGCCCAGTGCCAGGTCTTGGCCTACACCCCAATGCCCCATTCTGTTGTCTGCACACAGAAGCCTCGCCATAGCCCTGTGGGGTGGGAGCTGTTACTGGCCTCTCTTCACGGGTGACAATGCCAGGCACAGAGTGGAGGGAACCGTCTCAGCCAGTGGAGATTTGAGCCCATCTCCCAAGCCCAGAGGGCCTGAGCCTGGCACAGCTGCCCACTCCAGCCTGCATACTATCCTCACCACCTAGGCTTGGCCCAGGCACCTAGACCTGTGGGGGCCCCAGAACCCACACCTGTGCTTCCAGACCCTGTCCCACGACCCTGCCTCCCCTACGTCAGAGCTCCAGCACCCAGCGAAAGGCCAAGTCAGAGCAGGACCGGTGGATACCGGCTGACCTGGACTGAACAAGGGCTGGAGGCTGTCTTAGCAATGGAAGAGTCTTTCAAAACCCATCATATGGGAAGTGGAAGGGAAAACTGACATGAGTAGCCGTAGGTTCTCAGTGTGTCCAATTTAACGGTGCAAGGAGTTTTGACTGGGGAAAAATAATTCTTCCCTCTAAAGCGTCCTGATTCAGCACTGGACAGAGTCCCTTGAACTAGGTTGGGCCAGTTCCCAGTCTTTATGAGTCTTATGTCTTCAACCTTTGAATGAAATCGCCAAACAAATTGGACCCTCAGGGCAGGACTCTCTCAGCAGCCACATTTCTGGAACACCTGAGCTCAATATATCTAAACTTCCATTGGATTCAATAAACTTGTTGAGAATGGACAAGAAGAATTAGACAGGAATGTGTCTATTGGGACTGTGCAGAATTCATCAGCAAAGATTTCTCCAGACCCCATCCCCAGCACATAACCAACACCTCCTCCCCTCATCGCCAAAAAGAAGTGATTGGATATACAGATGTCAGCTCAGGAGGTTTGAGCCTAGTCTCCCTCCCACAAAGAAAGAAGAATGAACCAAAGATGACTGAGAATTGCAACAACTTTCTTTGTGTTCTTTCCCTGAGCACATAGCCAATACTTTCTCCCTTCAGCCTCAAAAAGTGACCGGGAGAGCGCAGGAGGCGGGAAGATGCCTCCCCGGGACCCAGAAAAGTTCTGAAGTGCAGTTTGGGACCCCCGGCTCCAGTGAAGGGTACTTTTCAACAAAGAAGGAACAGACCCCGCGTGCGCGCACCTTCTCCCATCCCAGGAACCGAGGCGCGACAGAAGCTCAAATCTGCGGACACACGGTGACAGCCGGCACCCAGGGAGCCCCCATGGAGGATCGCGAGACAGCGGCGGGGCGGGGGAGCGGCGGAGAACTGCGCTGGCTGGCGGTGAGTGTCTCTCAGCCACAGCTGTCCCGCGCCAGAGAGCGACCGGCCGGGCGCCATTGTGGGGGGAGCGGTAAAAATCAGAGCGGCGCGAAAACAGAGCGCTCGGGACTCGCGCTCCAGACAGCACGTCGCCGCTGCTCTCAGGCCCACGGAAAGTGCGCTGAGGGTGGCAGGCCAATGAGACTGGTCTCCGCCAGAGAGTGCAGGCTACTGTTCACTGCCCCGCCAGAGGGCCGCTCCTGGCTTACTGGGATGGACAAAACGGAACAGGACTCTGTCATCACATGGTGCATGCCTACAGCAGAGTCAACACCTGGAACTGATTCTTTTTATTTTTTTATTTTTATTTTTTTCTCTCTCACTTGTTTTTTGTTCTGGTGAAGGGATTTTTTTTTTTTTTTGCTGGGGTTTTATTTTTGTTTTGTCTGTTTTGTTGTTTTTGTCTTCATTTTTGTTTCTGTTTGTCTATTTGCTCTTTCCTTCATTATTCTCTCAGGTTTTTATATGAGTGTAAACAGCGCCTCTAACTTCTTTGTGATTGTGGTTGTGATCTGTTCTTCCTTTTATCCCTTCCTTCTCTTTTTCCCACCAGTCCTCTGCACCAGTGTCCCAACGTTAGTGGGATCCCTCTTGGTCCTCTAACCTTACATCTAATTCCTTCCTCTTCTCCCAATACTCTATTTCCTCCTTAACTCATTTTAAATTTAAACTCCTGAGGGAAAAATTGACATATTAAGGACTTGTATTACTGCATATAAATTTTCTGGTGTGTTTTAGATTTTGTTATATAACCGCAACTCTACTTTATACGGCTAAAAGTGGTAAATGACTGGTTAGCTCAGTCTGTCATTTTCTAGGCTGTGTTTGATGCTTTAGTTACCATTATAGCCAAATGTGAAATAATTGTTCTAAACATCTTTCCTTCCTGATATTTCATGATTGAGATTGACTAAGGGACACAGAAAATACAGTGGCACAGTACCAAAGAATCAGGGACTGGGCCAAACAGGTAGCAACTTCTCACATCCAACGAATTGAAGAGGTAGGATCTTGCAGAAAGCTCAAAACCCAAAAGCAAGCTCCACTTGGAAGATACTGCAGAGAAGTAGTCATCTTCTAAAGATCTTGAACACTAGCAATAAAGTAACCTACCATAGGTAATTTACAAAAATCACCCCAGGAATTAAACTAAAGAAACAAAAGAAAATGAGACGACAATTAAACAAGATGCAACCCCACACATCCAATTCACCAAAGGCAAACCTAGGGGGCAACGAGGTGGGACAATCCGAAAGCCACCCACCTGGCCTATCTGAAGGGGTAACAACAAAGCAACTGAATGAGGCTCTGGAAAAATTAAAACAGAAATAATTTCACAGATAACTGCAGAGATAATGTCCACAATGAAGACCATGCTTAAGGACACTATAGCTGATACAGACAAAAAAATAGATGAGCTTAAGAAAACTATAGAAACCATGAATGCTCAGCATAGGAAAGAAATGGAATCCATAAGGCAGATTCAAGCAGATATCCAAGAGATAAAAAATTCCATTGAAAGTATTTGTAGCAGATTAAGCCAATGTGAGGACAGGATCTCAGATATAGAATACAGGCTTGCAATTAGTGATCATGAAAAGAAAGAATTCTTAAAAACAGCAAGGGACCATGAAAAATCACTTCAGCAGCTGCTAGATGACTCAAAGATAAACAACTTAAGAATAATTTGAATAAATGAAAAAGCAGGAGATAGCATCAATGACATTAAAACCTTGTTCACAGACATTATCATGGAGAACTTCCCTGGAAGAGAAAAAGAATTTGATCTCCATATAAATGAGGCTTTTAGAATGCCAACTACACATGATCCAAAAAAAAAAAAACTTCAGCCGGACATATCATAGTCAAGATCCCAGAAATTCAACAGAAGGGCAGAATCTTAAAAGCTGTTAGGGAGAAGAGACAAATCACCTATAAAGGAAAACCCATCAGAATCACAGCTGACTTTTAAGCACAAACCCTCCAGTCAAGAAGAGCTTGGAATGACGTATTTCAAGCTCTAAAGGAAAATAATTTTCAACCCAGATTGATGTACCCCGCAAAACTATCTTTCAAAATTGATGGAGAAATAAAATACTTTCATGACAAAGAACATCTGAGAAAATTTATGACCACCAAACTAGCACTCCAAAATGTTCTGAAGGACATTCTAGAAAGAGATAGGAACCCCAACAGAAGGAATCCACCAGGCAGGGCAGATAATTAAATAGCAGGAAAGGGGAAAAACAAACAAAGAGTAGGAACCAACAACAGGAAAATATCATGACAAGTATAAGTCAATACATATCAGTTTTAACCATCAATGTTAATGGTTTCAATTCACCAATCAAAAGGCACAGACTGGCAAAATGGATCAAGAAGCAAGATCCAACAATATGCTGTATACAAGAAACACATTTAATTCAGAAAGTAATTCATAGACTGAAAGTCAAAGGATGGAAAACAATACTCCATGCAACAGGAACCCAGAAAAAAGCAGGGGTAGCTATTCTTTTTGCAGACAAAGTGAATTTCAAGCCAAGAATGATTCAGAGAGATAAAGATGGTCATTACATCCTTGTAAAGGGAACAATCCAAGAGGAAGAGATAACGATCATAAATATATATGCGTCAAATACCAGTGCACCCAGCTATATAAAACAAGTACTAAAGGACATGAAAAATCAAATAAGCACTAATACAATTATATTGGGGGATCTCAATACTCCACTGTCACAAAAAGACAGATCAACTAGACAAAAAATCAATAATGAAATAATAGAACTGAACCAAACTTTGGAACAAATGGACTTAGTAGATGTCTACAGAGTGTCCCACCCCACAATATCAGAATACACATTCTTCTCAGCTGCACATGGGACGTTCTCCAAAATAGACCACATACTAGCTCATAAAACCTGCTTAAGTAAATGCAAAGGAATTGAAATTATCCCATGCATATTATCAGACCATAGTGCAATGAAATTGGAAATCAATGGCAAAAGAAATCACAAAAACTCCCTAAACAAATGGAAATTGAACAGCACCCTCCTGAACAACCAATGGGTCACAGATGAAATTAAAGAAGAAATTAGACACTTTCTAAAACTGAATGATAATGACAGTACAACATACCGGAACTTATGGGATACAATGAAAGCAGTCCTAAGAGGGAAATTTATAGCATTAAATACTTATATCAGGAAAACAGAGCAAGCGCAAATAAACAACTTATTGGTGAACCTCAAACTTCTAGAAAAAGAAGAGCAGGTTAAGCCAAAAGCCCTACAAGGGAGGAAATTATAAAGATCAGAGCAGAAATTAACGTATTGGAGACTAAAAAAAACAATACAAAGAATCAACGAATCAACGAATCAAAGAGTTGGTTCTTTGAAAGATTAAATAAGATTGACAAACCCTTATCCAACCTTATTAAAAAAAGAAAAGACTCAAATCCATGCAATTGAAAATGAAAAGGGTGATATCACGATGGACCCTGCAGAAATCCAGAAGATCATCTATACCTATTTTGAAAATTTATATTCTACTAAGATGGAAAATGCAGAAGAAATGGACAGATTCCTAGATTCGTATGAATTACCAAAGCTGAATCAAGAAGATTTAAAAATCCTAAATAAACCAGTATCAACCAATGAAATTGAAGATGTGATTAAAAACCTCCCAACAAAGAAAAGCCCAGGCCCTGATGGATTCACTGCCGAATTCTACAAGAAATTTAGAGAACACCTAACGCCACTACTTCTCAAACTTTTTAATGAAATTGCAAGGGAAGCAATACTCCCAAATTCATTCCTGGAAGCAAGCATTACCCTGATACCAAAACCAGAGAAGGACCCAACTAAGAAAGAGAACTACAGGCCAATCTCCCTAATGAACATAGATGCAAAAATCCTCAATAAGATACTGGCAAACAGAATCCAACAAATCATCAAGAAGATTATACACCATGACCAAGTTGGATTCATCCCAGGGATGCAGGGATGGTTCAACATACGTAAATCAATAAATGTAATACACCATATTAACAGAACCAAAGACAAAAATCATATGATCATCTCAATAGATGGAGAAAAAGCTTTTGACAAAGTCCAGCACCTTTTCATGATAAAAACCCTACAGAAGGCCCAGTGAGATGGCTCAGCGGCTTAAGCGCCTGCCCAGCAAGCGTGAGGGCCCGAGTTCGACTCCCGGAACCCACATATGGAAAAGGGGCCGGTGATATCGCTCAGCGGCATGGGCGCCTGCTGGCGTGCAAGGTCCTGAGGTCGACCCCCCGGTACCCACAAAAAAAAAAAACCTACAGAAAATTGGAATAGATGGTCTTTATCTCAATCTGGTAAAAGCTATCTATGTCAAACCAACAGCCAATATTATACTAAATGGCCAAAAACTGAAAGCCTTCCCTCTAAAATCAGGAACAAGACAAGGATGTCCACTGTCCCCACTCTTATTCAACATAGTTCTGGAAACTTTAGCCAGAGCAATTAGACAAGAGAAAGAAATAAAGGGAATAATGATTGGAAAGGAAGAAGTTAAATTATCATTATTTGCAGATGACATGATACTCTACATAGAAGACCCCAAAAACTCCACTAAAAAACTGCTAGATTTAATAAGCAAATTCAGTAGTGTAGCTGGATACAAAGTCAATACTCAAAAGTCAATAGCCTTCCTGTACACAAATAACAAACTTACTGAAAGAGAAATTAGGGAAACAATACCTTTCACAATAACATCCAAAAAAATGAAATACCTAGGAATCAACCTCACAAAGGATGTAAAAGACCTATACACTGAAAACTACAGTACTCTGAAAAAGGAGATTGAAGAGGATATAAGAAAATGGAAAGATATCCCTTGCTCCTGGATAGGAAGAACCAATATAGTGAAAATGGCCATACTTCCAAAATTTTTATACAGATTTAATGCAATTCCAATCAAAATTCCAACAGCATATCTCACAGAATTAGAGAAAACAATCCTAAAATTCATTTGGAATCAGAAGAGACCTAGAATAGCAAAGGCAATTCTGGGCAACAAAGGCAAGGCAGGGGACATCACAATCCCCGACTTGAAATTATACTATAAAGCTACTGTGATAAAAACAGTGTGGTACTGGCAAAAAAACAGACCTGAAGATCAATGGAACAGATTAGAAGATGCTGAAACAACCCCAGACATACTAAGCCACCTTATCTTTGACAAAGGTGCCAAACACATTCGCTGGAAGAAAGATAGCCTCTTTAATAAATGGTGCTGGAAAAACTGGCTCTACACATGCCAAAGATTAAAACTAGACCCATATCTTTCACCATGCACTAAACTAAATTCAAAATGGATCAGAGATCTAAATATTAAAACAGAAACATTAAATCTGCTGGAAGGTAGGATAGGTAAAACCCTTGAAGACATTGGTGTAGGCAAAGACTTTATGAATAAAACCTCAACCGCACGGGAACTATCCCAAAGAATCAACAACTGGGATCTCATCTTATTAAAAAGCTTTTGCACAGCAAGAGAAACCACCAACAGAGTGAAGAGACAACCCGCAAGGTGGGAAAAAATGTTTGCCAGCTGTTCCTCAGACAAAGGATTACTATCGAGAACATATAAAGAACTCAAAAAAATCAGACCTCACAAATTTAAAGACCCACTCCAAAAATGGGCATCTGAGATGAATACACATTTCTCAGATGAAGAAATACTAATGGCAAATAAACATACAAAAAAATGTGCAACATCACTAGTCATTCGAGAGATACAAATTAAAACAACACTGAGATACCATCTCACTCCAGAAAGAATGGCTACTATAAAGAAATCAACTAATAACAAATGCTGGAGGGGCTGTGGGGAAAAAGGAACCCTTCTCCACTGTTGGTGCGAGTGTCGACTGGTACAGCCACTGTGGAAGTCAGTGTGGAGATTCCTCAAAAAACTAGGGTTGGAGGTCCCATTTGACCCAGCTATTCCCCTTCTGGGCATCTTCCCAGAAGAATTAAAAACATCGTACCACAGCTATATATGTGCACCCATGTTTATAGCAGCACAATTTGTAATAGCCAGATCTTGGGAACAACCCAAATGCCCATCAGCTGAGGAACGGATAAAAAAGATGTAGTATTTTTATACAATGGAGTACTATTCAGCCATAAAGAAGAATAAACTGGAGACTTTTATAGGTAAATGGATGCAACTTGAGAAAATACTCGTAAGTGAAATAAACCAGACGCACATGTGTAAGCATCGTATTGTCTCTCTAGTATGAGAAACTGAAAGAGTAAATAAGATCCAAAATGTACAATACACATGGTAAATCAAAAAGAAACTGGTCAAAAGGAAAGAGAGACTGGAATAGGGAAAAGAAAGAAGGGAAAGGGGAAAAAATTGTATATATATGTACAATTATACATATATACATATTATACATATATACAATTATACATATATACAATTATACATATATAATATGGTTAAGATAGATACACTACCAATTTTACTTAGTTCATTGAAGAGTAAGGTTTGTGCCAATAATGTTTGGACAATTGAATGCTAATGTCTGGTATCCTGAATAACTAACTTAAAGATAATAATACGTAATGCATTAACCATTGTTATCCTCATATTATGTTGTTTTGAAAATTTGTTCTTTTTTTATTTGTTTTGTTTTTTCTTCTCTTTAAAATTAAAAAAAAAAAAGAAGAAGAAGAATTAGACAGCGGCCCTGCCCTGGAGGAACTCACAGGAGAGAAGGTTGAAACCCTAGATGATGACGGTGAGCTGGTAAACACTTTGCTGTGTGAGCCGCACCTACCAGACTGCCTGCCGGGCTGGGGAAAGGCAGTGAACTTGTGGCTGGGTTGGGTGGGAGAGAGAATCACAGGGCTCGCAGAGGAGAGGACATTTGACATGATCTTCAAGGAAAAATCATAAAACCAGAAAGGACGGGACATTCTACATAGAAGGGCGAGAATATGAGCAAACTGGTGTGCACGACTGGGGTATGAGCTGGAATGTGGCCACAGAGCAGTCCTTGGCCTGCGTATCCCTTGCCCCTACATTTTTCTCTTCTCTTCTCTTCTCTTCTCTTCTCTTCTCTTCTCTTCTCTTCTCTTCTCTTCTCTCTTCTCTCCTCTCCTCTTCTTTTCTTTCCTTTTCCTTTTTTGGTATTACTGGGGATGGAACCCAGGGCCTTCACACTAAACTTCCTCCCTGCCCTTATTTATTTATTTATTCACCCACGCTGGGCTTGAACTTGTGATCCAACCGCCACCTCCCAGAGTGTGGGACTAAGTGTGCGCCACCATGCCTGGCTTTGTCTACTTTTTATTCTTTCTTTTTCTCCTTTATCTATCAGACTGACACTTTTTCCCTCTTTCCACAGTTCCTGGATGACTGACTGAATAGCTGTCCCCACAGTTGTTGACGGTGGAGCTACTCCATGCAGGATCCCACAGACCGCCCCTAAATCCTCCACAGCAGGGCGGCGGAGGGGGAATGGACACAGCATGGGCAGGGAGAAGAGGGGTGTTCTGTCTTGAATAGGCTTGAAGTGTGTCCCCCAGTGGCTCGTGTACTGACAGCTTGGTCCCCAGTGTGGCAGCACTGAACCTTTTAAAGGTGAGGCATAGCAGAAGGTACCATAATGAGGCCACTGGGCTGGGGAAGCATCATCCTCAGAGGGGATTAATGTGGGTACCGTGGAACTGGATCCATCCCCGAGGGGAGGGGCTGTTCATAAGGGAGCCTGGCATCTCCCCTGGATCCTCCTCCTGCACAATGCCAGGATCGTTTTGCTTCTCTGCCATGTCATGATGCAGCCGGGGGTCTCCCCAGGATGTGGTGCCATGCTGTCTGTGCCCACTGGTGACCAGAATCATGAGCCAAATAACCTTCTTTATAAAAAGTTTTCCAGCCTCGGGCATTTTGTTACAGCAACATAAGACAGTCTAAGATGGGGGAGATGAGTCCTTGAAGACCAAGTCACTAGTGGAAGAATGAATGGTAGAGAGTATTCCATGTGAACACATTCACAGTCACACTTATGCACTCCTGCCACACACTCACACACACACACACACTCATACAAGTTGGCTGTGTCTCTGCCGTACACCTTGGACACCAGCTATCACAACACGATGGGAGGAAAGGGGGAGACCACACCTGTCCTGGGCAGGAGACTCAGGAGCAGGCAGCCAGACCTGGACCCCACCTGGGGCTTGGTGCTTGGCTAGGGCCCAGCCTTGAGGTCACCACCAGCCACAGGGCCAGCTGCTGAAGTGACAGCAGCACACTTTCTGGTGGCCCAAGCTGGGTCAGAGTTTCTGGGGGTCAGCTCAGACGCTGGTTACCAGGAGAGGCTGGCCCCAGCCCAGTGTGAAGGAGCAAACTTGTTTCGATTGCAGTGGAAAAAAACAACACCCCAAAAAACAGAACACTCCGCCAGGTCTGCAATAACCATCCTGTCCTTCGGGCTGGCCAGCACCCAGCCGTTAGAGGCTCTGGGCAGGGCAGGCCTGGGACACAGTTCCCAGCGCAGCTCTGTCCCTCTCCTGGGTACTGGCAGCCTGACAGCCTTCCCACCAGGCCCTGAGCCCAGAGGCAGGAATGGACTGGCCAGTGAGAGACACAGCAGGAGCTGGCATCCAGGCTGACCTCTGCTCCTCAGCTTCCATGACCTTCCTGAAGGACCCCTGCCCTGTCCATCTGTAAAATGGGCTGCTCATGCACAGGCTGGTGTGAGGACCAGCTGCAACGGCACAAAGGGAAGTACAAGAAGACAGGATTCCTACTTGTTAGTACATCCCTAACCCCAAAATCCAAAACCAGAAATACTCTAAAATCTGGAACATGTCAACACGTGGAAAATGCCACACCTGACCTCACATGAGGGTTCACAATCAAAACACGGGAACAATAGTGTATAAAATCACCTTCCCACTACATGTGTAAGTATACATGAAATGTAAATGGATTTTGAGTCTGGACTTGGGTCCCATCCCCCAAAATACCTCATTTTGTCTATGCAAATATTTAAAAATCTGAAAAATGTTGAGACCTGAAACACTTCTGGTCCCAAGCATTTTGAATACAAGACATTCAGTCTGGGTTTTCAGAAGCTATCGCAGTCCCCAGAGCTATTTCCAGGCACAGCTCTGGGACCCCAGGGGCCTCCCCTCCCGGCTCCACCCATGGGCGGGAGGGACTCTGAGAGGATGGCAGCCTGGGCCCAACCAATGGCAGCGTCCTCACTCCAGGAAGCAGAGCCCGTACTCAGCCACCTCCAGGACGCCAGTTCCTGCCCTCACCTTGGCCCTAAGCTATACCATAAATGGCCCTGTGACTGAACCCCCAAGCTGCCCTTACACTGGGCCCAAGCCCCAGTTATGGAGCCAAGAAGGATGAAACAATTCCAGTGTAGAACTCAAGTTAGGAGAAACCGCAGGCCAGCGGTGGGGAGGGAGCCCGGCCTTTCCGCCTCTAGGGAGCCGCACCCTGGGCCTCCCTCCTGCCCCCAGCTTGAGTCCACACGGCTGGCAACCCTCACGGCTCCTGGCCTCCACCATTCTGGGCCCCCACCACCGGGCCTGCCTCTGCTATTCCTCCTGCCCTGGCCAGCCGCCTCTGACTGTGGGCCTCAGCCTCACCTTCTCCCCAGCACATCCTTTCTTCCTGTATGATTTTCTCAGAGCAGTCGTGAGAGCCACAGCTACTTCCTGTTAGTCATGAGCTGGGCTTTGAGGGGAGGGAATGGAGTTCTGATGCCTCAGCCTGGCCTCCAGCCCATTAGGGCCCCCCTGTTCTATTGATGCCCCGTCCCCTCCCACCCCACCCTGGCCCTTACAAGCCCCTGCCAGTGCACAGATGGCTTCGCTGTGCAGCTTTGCATTTTGTGCACCTGGGTGAAATTGGGAGCACACCTCTGGGGTCTATCATCCCCACTGCATGAGGAAGATGTGTGATTACCACAGTTCACAGATGAGGAGACCGAGGCACCATGCCCAGGGACCCACACTTCCTCAGCGAGGGGAGCAGGACTCGCCAGCTGGCCTAGCCCTCGAATCCAGAGCCTGAGTTAAGATTGCCCCGGAAAGTGGGGTGAGGCAGGAGGGTGCCACTGCTGGCGGGGCCTCGTGATCAGGGCCCTCAAAGAGAGGAAGACAGAGAATGTGGAGAGCGCATGACATCCACTGGTCTCGAGGGCATCGGGACCCTGGACTGAATGCCCCAGGCATGGAAGGACCTCCTGGGGGGCTCCCCACAGAAGCCGTACTCAGAAGTGCCAGCAATACCTCTCTGAAAATAAACCCAGTGTGGTGCCAGGGCTTGGCAGGGGCTCAGGGCTGACACTATAGGACTTGGCCCTGTGTCCCTGAGTCTCCCTGTACTTGTGCTTGTGGGACCAGAGTTTTGGCCCCCAACTTTTAGTGAACCCCAAAAACCAACCTGCCAATGCTGGCAGCTGCAGGTCCTTCTGTAAGGATGTATTAGCATTTTTCTAAAATACCTCAGGCTAGGACTTTATAAAGAAAAGGCGTTTGTTTAGCTCATAGTTCTGGAGATTCAGAGCCCAAGCTATGGAGGCTCCCTTGGTTGGGTCTCTGGTCAAGGCCTGGCAGCCAATGGCGTCATAATGGCAGGACTGTGTGGTAGGAAGTGATCACATCTCAAAACAGGAAGGTAGAGAGACTAGAATACCCCAATCCCTTCTAAGGGCATGCCCCCAATGACCTAAAGACTTCCCACAAGGCCTCATCTCTTAAAGGTGCCATACCACCTTTCAGCACTGTCACACAGGAAATTGAGCTCAACACATGAACCTTAGGGAGACACACCCCAACCATACCGAGACCATAGCAAAAGGGTCAGAAGGTAGAGAAAAGACAATCTGAGAGTGAAGAGAGCCAGGATCTCAAGAGAAAAATGAAGAACAATGAGTCCAGTTCAAGGGGATGTCTAACACAGAGGCTCTGTCCAGTGTCATGTCAGGGGATACTCCGCTAACACTTAAAGCCCTCTGTGGAACTGCAAATTAAATCCACAGAAAATTCCACCCTACCCTGGCTTAGATTAAAGCTGACAGTATCAAGTGTTGGTGAGGATGTGGAGGCACAGGAACTCCAGCAGTGCTGGTAACAAGGAAAGAGTAGACCACTTTGGAAAGCTGTCTTACATTTTCTTATGTAATTAGACATATGCCTATGCTAGGAATGAATGTTTCTATCCCTCGGTAGTTACCCAGACCAATGGGAACATGTCACAAAAAAATGTGTAAGGGGCCGGTGAGATGGCTCAGCGGCGTAAGCGCCTGCCTTGCAAGCACGAGGGCCCGAGTTCGACTCCCGGATCCCACATACGAAAAAAAGGGCCAGTGATATTGCTCAGTGGCACAGGCGCCTGCTGGTGCATGAGGTCCTGAGGTTGACCCCCCGGTACCCACAAAAAAAAAAAAATGTGTAAGTGCCTTTAGCTGCACTATCATGGCTGCCTTGATGTCCTGAATTGATTCAAAACCTTTACCTTTCATCATCATTTTGACTTTGGGGAAGAGCCAGAAATCAGCCAGTGCCAGATCCTGTGAATAAGGTAGATGAGGACACGCCATAACATTTTTATGAATCTACCTTCCCGTTAAATGGCACTTGGCAGCAGCATTCACTGTATTTTTTGTTACATCGCATAAAGATACTAATGAAAGAGGACTTCCAGAATTGCTTCAAAAAGTGGCAGGAACGATGGGATAAGTATGATCAAAGTGAGGGGGAGTATTTTAAAGGAGGCTAGTGGCAATGTGTCTTTTACTGGAATTTTTTTTTTAATTTAAGCATTCACTATATATATATATATATATATTTTTTTTTTTTAATATTGGTACCGGGGCTCGAACTCAGGACCTCGCATTTGCCAGCAGGCACTTGTGCCTGAGTGATACCACTGGCCCTTCTTTCCTTTTTATGTGGGTACCAGGAGTCGAACTCAGGACCTCGTGCCTGCCAGGCAGGTGCTTATGCCGCTGAGCTATCTCACTGGCCCTCACGATATATTTTGATCACATATATTTTGATCATGATATATTTAGATAAGAATGTCTAATGCAGCTTTATTCACAATTCTAGACCAAGATTAGAACTGACCTTGCTGCCCATCAAGAGGATAAAAGATAATATCATGAAAGTATTCATAAAATGGAATACCACTCAGCAGTAGAGAGAACACAGAGTAACAACACAGATGAATTTCAGAACCATTTTGCTGAGTAAAGGGAGCCAGATGCAAAAGAGATCAGAGCTCTAGAACAGGCAAAACAGATCTATAGAGATGGGGCAGAGCACAGAGGCCTGGGGCAGGGTCGAGGCGGTGGACAGGGGCTGCCCCAGAGACGCAGAGGTGCTCTGGGGGATGATGGACGCATTGTGCTTCTTCACTGGGGTGGTGGTCATGTGGGTGTCCACATCTGTCAAAACTCATCAACGGGTTCACTTTAAAAATGGTGCACTGTCGATTCAACCTCCACAGAGATGGTCTCTTGAAAAGTCCCCCGAGGCTCGGGTCATCACTAAAATCCCGCACCCCTGCCTTGATTTGCCCTCCTCTGAGGCTCCCCAGTCTCCTGCCTGCTCCCCTCCCCCAGGTCCTGCCCACCCGCCTTGCTCCCTGCTGCAGCATAGCCAACGCCAAGCTGAGGCACCTTGAGCCAACAGAGGCCTGGCCCCTTCAGAGCGGCCTCCCCGCCTCCCTGCCAGCACAGGAGGCGCTTTAGTTCTCTGAAGAACATGTCGCTGCCACTGACCTGGTCTGTCCCCTTGGCAAGTCAGTTCTGGGAATGCAGGGACTGGATCCCCACTGTGGATTCTCTGTCCACGACCAAGGAAGAGCCGGGTCCAGGGCTCTGAGGCCACAGGAGCATCCAGGGGAACCCAAAGGAGGTAACTTCACAGAAGCAGAAAACTATCAAGCAGTGGATGGGCCACGGATGATGGGGTGGGGTGGCAAGCAAGGGCCTGAGGTGGTAGGGAGCCCGCCCCACACCCACTGCAGCATTCACTTGCACAGCCCTCCCCAGGGTGGGCCAGGGCATGCTGACAAACACAGGTAACCCCGCCGGAAGCAGAACCAGGCCAGTCCCCCAGTCTCCATCATTGCTGTGCTACCTGCTGTCCGGCCTTGGACAGGAGATGTGTGCAGGATTCAAAATCATGTTTCCCAGGAAGTGGCCATCGGGGAGCCCAGCTCCAGAAGGAGACAGGCCACCTGATAGTCTCAGCCCCACCCTCCCTGACGCACATGCAGTAGTGTGATCAAAATATATGGTGTTGCCGGGCATGGTGGCTGAGACAGGAGGATCACCACAAGTTCAAGGCCAGCCTAGGCTACCATAGTGAGTTTGAGGCCAGCCTGGACTACATAGCAAGACCCCATCTCAAAAAGCAAAAAACAAAAATAAATAAATAAATATATATATATATATATATATATATATATATATAACAAATATAAATAGATATATCTTAAATATATATAAATAAATATACATAAAACAAAAAAAATATATATAGTGCTTAAATTGAAATATATGGTGACTGCAGAGCTGATGGGGCCATGGGATCCAAATCCACTAAGTGGTGATTACTAATTTCATCACATCAAAACACGGCCTGTCAACCTCAGTGACGTGACATTTCAGTCATCGGGGTCAGGATTTTTGGAATAAACAGGCAGCGAGCCTGGATGCTCTTGAGGTGGGCAGATACGATCGAGCCGTGACAAGCTCCCTAGTATGTCCTTTACCGCGGTGACTTCTTGGGCCTCATTTCGAGCTGGAGGCTCCGACACTGTAACTGGAGTCAGACCCAAAGACACCAAGCAGAGGCTGAGGCACAGAAGAGCCCAGAACTCGATGGCTCTGCTGCTGATAGCACCTGAAGGCAAAGGTCTCAGGAAGCCCAGCAGTGGTCACTCCAGGGCTCACAGGTCAGCTCTGGCCTCAGCTCCCAGAAGTTGACTGAGGGACTCCAGGGCTGGCTGCCCCTCAGCAGATACCTTCCCATTTCTAGCCAGACCCCAACTTTTCCAGCTTCAAGTGGGGGCCCTGGTAGAGCTGGTCACCCGGGCGAGATCAGCTCCCAGGCTGCAGGGATGCTCCTGGTGTAAACCCAGCGTGCGAGTCAGGCCAACGATCACGACGAGCTGTCTGTGGAGGTCTCCCGGGAAGATGCTTCCCTGTTCTACAGGAATGGCTTGGGAGACAAGTTCCGTCTCTGTGAGGGACAGCGTGACTGTGCTGGCAGCCTCTCTGCTACCAAGAGAGGTGCAGCCTTAGGATGAGCCAACACTGCCGGAGAGACGGAGAGATCCGTGTCCCTTGGGATTACTGAGGGCTTGATCAAGCCTCTTCTAAAGTCTATGCTACCCCCAAGGACTTTGATTAAATAAATTATCTTCAGGAACAGCTTGAATTCAGAAGCTCAAAACAACATATTCAGTCCCTAGGCTCTCTCTAATTCCTTTTCTCCAGTCTACCACAGATTTTTCTTTTTTCCAATACTGGGGACTGAACCCAGGGCCTTCTCACCAAGCTATATCCCCCATCCCTATCGTGTGTGTGTGTGTGTGTGTGTGTGTGTGTGTGTGTGTGAGAGAGAGAGAGAGAGAGAGAGACAGAGAAAGAGACAGAGAGATGGAGATACAGAGACAGAGACAAAGACAGAGAAAGAGACAGAAACACAGAGAAACAGAGAGACAGACAGAAAGAATCAGAGATGGAGAGACAGAGACACAGAGAAACAGAGAGACAGACAGACAGACAGAGAGCCTCACTAAGCTGCTAAGTTGCCCAAGCCAGGCTTAAAATTGCAGTCCTCCTGCCTCAGCCTTACAGAGTGCTGGAATTACAGCTTCCACCACACTGGCTTACAGAGGCTTTACTTTCTGTCTCCTCATAGTGGCAATGTGGCTGCCAATAGTTCCAGGCCTTCCCCTTCCCATGTTCAAGTTCAAAAAGAAAGAAAGTGTTTCTTCCCAGAATTTTCCACATGAGTGTTAGGATTCATCCAACTAAATCAGCCTGATGGACAGGCCTGCCACGCGCCCATAGCTGTGGCCAGATCTGGCCCTGCCGTGCTGCTGTGGAGAGGGGGTAGATCCTACTGAGAACATATGGTCTGAGAATGGAGGAGGGAAGGAGCCAGGTTCCAAAAGGCACCAATCACAGTACCAAGAAGGAGGGAAATGGCTGTGGGACAGCAAAGGCCACAGACAAGACCACAGTGCCATTTCCCCAGCCCTGGAGGATTCACCCATCTGGCTGCGTGCTGAGCTCCCAAGAAGGGGTCAGCGTGTGAGGGACATCCACGCAATCAACAGCCTTCCTGCAACTCCACCTCAACCAACCTCTCCCACAGCCAGCCTGGAACAGCGCCTCCAAACCTGCATCCCATTGCTCCAGGGCTCTCTCCACCCCGCAGCACCTGCCCTGACCTGGATCTTGTCCACACCCTGCCTTTCCTCTCTGTGCCAGCCTGAAACGAGCTGATCAGCCATTCACCTGGTCGCTCCCAAGGTTCTCTGCAATCCTTCTGCAACCCCAACCAAGCCCCTTCTCAAATAACCAGGCAGCTGAAGCTGGTAGAGAGCCCCCCATGAAAATTCAAGACACCCCCTGGCAAAGGGGCCCCAGCAGCACCCCTGGCCAGCTCCTACTTCCCCCACTGGATCTTGTGCCTGTCCACACCCCCTAAGACCCCTGTGCAAGCTGGCCCGCATGCTCAGCCCTGGAAGGACTCTCTTCTCCACCACCCCTCCCCCATGGCCTCCGCCTGGCCTTGCAGGGGAAGCTCTGACCCAGAGGCTTCGCTGTATGCAGCAACCATCCCCTGGCTGCACAGGAAAGGGTTAATGAGATTGGCTGTCACCAAGATGTACCCACCCCCAGGCTCCGGATGAAGATAGAAATGGTATTTATGATTTCTTCCCAACGTTTCTGGAAAGGATTTAAGGTGCTTACGAGGATACACATATATAACAAGATTGCATAAATTAAATGTGGGAGCAAAAAAAGAACGAAAAACAAGGATGGAGACATAGCGAGGAGCAAGGAAGGAGGCTAACATGAAAACAGACCATAATGAGCTTTGTGCTTGCTGGGGGTGGGGGCATGTTCCAGAGCCCTCAGCAGCAGCCTGAAAAAGCCAGCCAGGCTGCTGGAGGCCTGGGGCTTGGGGACATTAAAACACACGCACAATCACCCGGGAGACCTCCCAGCATCGACAGCAATGTCTCCCAAGGGACCCAAAGCCAAGAACAATGGAGGGGGATGAGGCTTGATAGGCAGGCAAGTGGTAGGGACAGGGATGGTCGGAGCCTCCTGATGTGGCCAGAGAGGGCTGTACAGCTGCCACCTTCTGGGCAGATGCTGACCTTCTGGCTGGCCTCCAGATGAGCTCTTGGGAGCAGCTCAACCTCTCCGTTCTCTGCCTGTGGCAGGCCCCCCATGGCCTCCGCAGCTGGGCCAGGACCCACCCCCTACTTGGCCACCACCTGGCCTCCTTCAGGGCACTCCTGGACCCCACAAGTCCTATCTACTTCTTCTTGGCCCCTCAATTCTTTGCTCCCTCATAACTTTTGTCCACAGCATTTATTAAGCCACTGGTGGGTGTATCCACAGCCTGAGGATGTGAAGATTACAGAGGAAAAGAGAGAAATGTTTGAACCAAAGCCTCCTGGGTCTTGTTGACACCTGACCCACATGATATCAGGAAAGCCTTTCAGTCTCAAGAGGGGTGCTGGAGGGCCAGGTGGTGTCATGGCTCAGAGGCGCTGTGGAGGAAAGGTTCTAGGTTGTAGAGGCAGCAGCTTGGGACAGCGTGCATTCACGATGAAGGCCATCCAAACACAGGGGGACCATGGGACAAGTGAAGTCCCTACTGTCAGCAGCGTTAGGGAAGAAGGGAAGAAGGACCCAAAGCCACTTGGACCTTAATGCAAAGTAACTTCATTGGTACCCCCAGGCCCACAAGGCCTTGGACAGACCAGCTACACATGAACAAGTCTACTTTTATGGCATCTGGTATGTTTTGTTTTGTTTTCTGATTACAAAAATATACACCCTCAGTATGAAAAATAACAATTTTAAAATGCAAAGGGGAAATGCAAAAATTGGCCCCAATTCTACCATTTTTTGTGATTATTGTTTTGGAAAACTGTGCATGAAAACCTCTATGGCCAGCTGGGCATAGTGGTGCACTCCTGTAATCCCAGCACTCTTGGAGGTAGAGGCAGGAGGATCACAAGTTTGAGCCTAGCCTGCACCACTTAGTAACTCAGAGAGACCCTGTCTCAAAATTTTAAAAGGCTAGAGATATAGCCCAGTGTACAGGCCTGGATTCAATCTCCTGTACTGGAAAAACAAAAATAAAAACCCTATGGCCAAAATCAGGATTTTAAAAAAGACAAACAGGGAGGGGTGGATCTGTAACTCATATTACTGACAAGGAACTAATTTCCTAATACGCAAATAGAGCCTTGAAATCATGTGAAGGAGATAGAATTAAAATAGATGACAGTAGTAACATACAAGTTGAAGGAGAGTGGGGGTAAATGGTATGTAAGTTTTCTGTGGGTTTGTGTCATTCACGAAGATGTAAGTATTGGTTAAGCTGTAGGCTTTCATAAGGTAAGTGAAACTTTCATAAGTTAAGTATAGTGATTTCTAGGCCAACCACTAAAATAACAGGACTCTTCCAGAATTCAGGACAGTGACCACTATGGGAGAAGAGGGAGTCAAGTCTTGAGACGAAGCACACAGGGCAGATGAGTTCCTGGGTGTCGGGCAATTTTACATGCCTCTCAGTATGTGTGCTATGTTTCACAGTTTGTTAAAGAATATTAAAAGATGCCCAACCCATTCATAGTAAGTGAACAAATGTGTTGACTATTTTTTAAAGATTGAAACCCTGAGAAGTCACTGTGTTGGCAAGGAGATGGAAAAAACAGATTCTGCAACGCTCCTGACAGTGAGTAAGTTCACGTGCCTCCACCATTAGGGTGCTTCAGTGATTTCAGCTCGAGCCCCCAGATTCAAAGCTTTCCCTGCCTGTAGGGTCTTATTCTATAAACAACATCGCCCATGTGCAAACTGACTTGTGCAAAAGCTGCTCCACTGCAGAAATGGGGAGCAACACAGCGCTCATTGTTAAATACATTCATCCCGTGGAATTGGGTCTAGGACTGGTGAGGACACCAAAATGCCTGGGTGCTCAAGCCTCTTAGATAAAATGCATATAACCCGTGCATGACTCCCATATACTTTAAATCATTTCAAGATTACTTATGGTACTTAATAGAATATAAGTGCTATATAAGTATATTGTATTGTTTAGGAAATAATGATAAGAAAAATCTGTGCATGTTTAGTACAGATGCAAATTTTCCCCAAATACTGTAACTTTTATCCAAGGTTGGTTGAATCCATAAACCTGAAACCTATAGACACAGAAGGCCAACTGTGACATTTCCAAGTAGTGGAATGTTACACTGCCACAAAATGAACACTTTTCTGGGTCTGGTGTGCAATTATAGTCATGACTACAGTCATGAAGTGAAAAGCAAGTGAAAGAAACAGCAGCACATACAATGAGCTAACAGTTGTATGAAAGCAGCTGGGGAGGAGGAATTACATGCATCTCTTTGTCTAGATAATCATAAAATTTCTAAAATAAAACATCTCTAGAAGGCTATACCAGAAACCGATAACACTGGTTCTGATGGCCTAGAAGGCTTGGTTAGAAAGCATTGTTTTTCATTATATATTCTTTTATGGTTTTTGAACTTTAAAAATGAAAGTATTCAAAAATACAGGCAAAACCAGAGGTTAAGGTGGTAGTGCACACCTGTAATCCCAGCACTCTGGGAGGCTCAGATAGGAGGATTATAAGTTTGAGCCCAGCCCTAAAACTTAGGGACTTAGGGAGACCATGTCTCACACTTTAAAACACACACAGAAAAGGGCCTGAGGATGTAACTCAGTGCGAAGCCCAGTACGAAAAAGGAAAGAGAGAGAGAGAGAGAGAAAGAGAAACTAAGAAAGAGAGAAAGAGAGAGAGGGAGAGAGAGAAAGAGGAACTAAGAAAAAGAGAGAGAGAAAGAGAGAGAGAGAGGGAGAGAGAGAAAGAGGAACTAAGAAAGAAAGAAAGAAAGAAAGAAAGAAAGAAAGAAAGAAAGAAAGAAAGAAAGAAAGAAAGAGAAAGAAAGAAAGAAAGAAAGAGAGAAAGAAAAAAGAAAGAAAGAAAGAAAGAAAGAAAGAAAGAAAGAAAGAAAGAAAGAAAGAAAGAAAGAAAGAGAGAGAGAGAGAAAAAGGAAGAGAGAAAGAGAAAGAGAGACAGAAAGGGAGAGAAAGAATCATGATGAAAGCCTGCCTCAGCCCATCCACCCCTCTGGCCACAAAATTTTCAAGGAGGCTGTAAGAAGGGAAGAGGACAATAGCAAATCGAAGCACCTTTTTATTATTGTCTGGGTGTGTGCCCAATTCCCGGCAGGAAGAAGGGAGTTGGGACCTGCTCAGGCAACCTCCTCCCAGGCACTATCATCCTTTGGTCATCTGAAGGGACAAGGGACATGGTGCCTGCTCTCTAGAGCAACAGCAATGCCAGGCCAGAGGAGGCAGGAGAGGATGCAGCAGTGGCCAGGCCAAGAGGCAGGTCCTGGCATCGTGCTCACCTGCAGTCACCTTGTTACCGGTTGGTGTGGTGGCCAGCAGTCCTTTGCAGGCTCTTGCTGTCCAATTCTTTGAACAGGAAAACCAATGAATTTTGCGCAAGTTCAAAGTTTATTTAAGGTAAAAGAAGAATAAATAGAAGTGAAAAAAGGAGAGAAAATATGCCTTGCACACAGAGCGAGTCACTGCAAGAGAAAGAAGACAGGAAGTGGCCCCATGTCCACCATCTTTCATAACCTCTTCTGAGGTCAGATCCGGGTTATCAAAAGCTGTTTTACGCATGTATCTCAGCCATGATTTCCCAGCCCTCCGCGATGGATAGGTCACACCCTGTCGTCCAGCCTCTTTGCCATCCCTGACCTCCTCCACTTGAGCGGATAAAGAGAGAATGAAGTTTGTACCCATTGCCAGAGCGAGGCGGCCACAGTGCAGGCACACGTGCACTCCTGTGTTCATGTGTACAAAACTTGGCTCATTTTGTTCACGCTGTTTTATAGGCTCCTTTCTCCACTTTACAGTTTATGGGGAATGTTTTCTCACATCAATAACTACTCTTTTACTGCCTGGTTTTTAGCAACCGAAGTTTACTCAAGTCACTGTGAAATGTTGAGATTTTTCACTATCATAATTAAGGCTTTGGTGGAAATCAGTACAGCTAAATTTTGGTGCCCAGCATTAATTGTATCCTTAGAATAGTATCCTAGACCCTTCCGGCTTAAGCACATACACATTTTGTAGTTTTTTGACGTACGTCACCATGTTGCCTTTAAAAACCTTTGACCCACTTTATGCTGGTAAGATCAGTCTTCCAACTGCCTTCCAAACCTAGATGCCCTCGCGGTTTCATCTTTACCTGTTTAATATTGGAGAATAGGTCTCGTTCTTGCTTTAGTTTGCATCCTTTGATGAGTACTTGGGTTGAGCCTTTTTCATGTGTATTTTTTCCTGTTTTCATTTCTAACACAAATCACCTGTATGTGTCCCCTGTACACACCCAGTATCTTCCTGCTCCCCCTTTGGTCATCCCTTCCTTATACACTCACAGCTGTCAAGATTCTACTCATCTTTCAAGCTCAAGGTCAAACCTCCTACCTTGACCTTCCTTCTGGGCAGTCATTCCTGCTTCACACCACTCTTGGCCCTGGTTCAGTGGTCACATTTACATACCTGGACCCCTGCCATCTATATACCAGCAGTATACTTCACTCTCAGTCCCAAGACTTGGCCACTACCCCCACATATGGGGCCCGGGTCAACAACATTTACTGGGCACCTGCTATCCAGCTGGGGTTGCAGGAACAAGCCAGGTACTATCCCTGAGTCCCTCCACCACGCAGTGAGTGCTGAAGACAGCCACCTTCCGACAGACAGCTGCTTCGAGCCTGGGACAGTCTAACTCCAAGCCCAGGCTTGCTCCTCCTGCTGCAGTCAACTCTGGTGGGGAAACTGAGTTCCAGTAGGACCTAGGGTGTCCTTCTCCAGGCTGCAAGAGAAGGCAGAACTCCCAGCTGAGATTCTTCTCTTATAAGCAGAGCTTGAGTGGGATTGAGTTTGGAGACCCTGGAGGGGTCAGACAAGGAGAAAAGGGGATACAAGGAGGGGTGCTTTAGGAAACAATGTTAGAGATTTAAAGAATGGGCTCCAAGGGAGGTAGATTGGAATATGCCTATAATCCCAGCACTCTGGGAGGCTGAAGTAAGAGGATCACAAGTTTGAGTCCCACCTGGGAAACTTAATGTTCCCTCAAGAAACAAAAAAATGTTAAAGAAGTACTGAGGATGTAGCTCAGTGCAAAGGCCCTGGGTTCAATCTCCAGTACCCACCAATCCCAATATTGTTTGATCTTGTTCAGCAACTGTCTAGCATTGGGTATCTCAGGCCATGTTCTCTGGTCACTCATATTTTGACAACTCTCAGCCACATGAAGAAATGAGAGTATGGTTTCCAGAGAGAGGGGGAAAGACCCCAGAAGTTCCCAGACACCAGAAAGCTGAGGGTCTGCTCGTAGGTGACAGATGGAGAGGAAACCTCCCTGAAGACAGGCTGGAAAAAGGCATTGATAGGGGTGCTGCTGAGGTAAACTGAGGCCAGACCACAAACGACCAAGGATACCAATCCTTTGGATTTGAACTTCACCCTGAGAGCCATTAATCAGGGAAGTGACAATAACAGATTTGCATCCTGGGGGTGGGGTGGGAGCCACAGCTCTCTGGAAATGCAGGTACTACCATGAGTGAGGGGCATGCATGCCTGAGGGGGCACAGGAAGAGACAGAATGAGTTCCGGGGCTGCCCTGGACCCCCTCAGTCATGCTGGGCATAGTGAAGGCACAACCTCTGGAAGCCTCCCTGGGCAGTGAGACCTAGGAAAGCCTTTTTCCCTTCAAGAGCAGCCCCAAGATGCTGGGCAGCACCTGACCTCACTGACTGGGGACAGCCCCGCCCAGCCCCAGCCTCTCCCAACACCCAAGGGACACTCCTGGTGTCATCCTCAAAAACACAATTCTGCAGTTGGGGTGACCTTGGCTTCCAGCACTGGAGATGATAAATTTCTTTTCTTCCTGCTGAAAACATAATCCATCCTTTCATGGGTCCCTGGGGACCAGCAGCACAACACATGCATTATGGAAGCTGTTGTTGGCTCATTTCGGTTGTCTCCGGGGCTGGCTCAGCCCCCACTCTCCCTTAAGACCTTCAGAGATCGCGTTTGAGAGCAGTTCAGTGCCAAGGGGCAGATTCCAGGAGGTTCCTGAAAAACATTTTATTTCTCTATCAGCTGCTGCTGTCCTGGTTTCCGGACTTTCATGTCTCAATTTAGGCAAGAATAAGTTTCTCTCACATTTTGGACACTGGTTCTAGTGTGACCAGCATGGATCCGCCCTCATGAGATCCAGCCACAGTAATGCCTCATGCTTGGGGAACCCATGAATCCCCAAACCCAGTCTTTTGGCCCTGGGAGATCTTTCCAGAGACCTGAAGGCCGAGGGTCTTCAGGTGATGGACAGGGAGAAAGCACTGACGGAAGTGCTGGCATAGTAAACTGAGGCCAGGCCACAAAAAGCCAAGGAAGTCAAGCCTTTGAATTTGAACTTCATTCTGAAAGCTATGGGAGAACTACAGAAGTGTTGGTCAGAAAAATGAAACTGACAGATTTGCATTCTACAAAGATCTGTAGACAAATTCCAGAAGGATCTCTAGCAGGAAGGATCTGTGTTACTCTTCTGTCACTGTGACAAAATACCTGAGAAGAGCAACGTAAGGAGGAAAAGTTTATTTTGGATCATGGTTTCAGAGGCTTCAGTCCATGGTCAGCTGGCTCAGTAGCAAGGCAAAAACATCATGGTGGAAGGATATGGTGGAGGAAAGCTGCTCACCTGAGAGAGAAAGAGCCAGAGAGGATGGAGCCAGGGACAAAATATACCTCCAAAGCATAGCCTCAGGGACCTGCTTCAACTGATTAGCCTCCACCTCCCATAAGCCCATTCAGCTAATGATCTCATCAGTGGATTAACCCACTTGATGAAGTTAGAGCTCTCCTGATCCATTTTCCAAAAGCCTATCAGCTGGAAAACAAACCTTCAACACAGTGAGCATTTTGAGGGGGATTTTGGACTTCAACCATAAGAGAGCATTCTAGCAATTCAGGAAGAAATCTGTCAGTTTGGGGAAGCACTATGCAGATAGAGTGAAAGCTTTCCACACAAGATATTCTGTGTGTGTGTGTGTGTGTGTGTGTGTGTGTGTGTGTGTGTGGTGCTGGGGATTGAATCTAGGGCTTTGTGCCTGGTAAGCACGTGCACTACCACTGAGGTACATACCTCACCCCGCCTGGTGCATCTGAGAGACAGGACTGGTGGGCAGGCCAGTGGAATGAGCAGTAAATGTGAGGCCCAGGAGAAGGCCAGTGTTGGTGGCCACCTGCTCTGAGCACCAGTAGATGGAGGGACTAGTAGAGGAGATGGGGGCCACAAAGAAGCAGGAGATAGGGTAGAAAGGCAGAGGTTCAGTGTCAGCCACATGGAATTTTAGGTGTCTGTGGAATGTGGAGATGCCCAGTAGGCAAGATGATGTTGGTCAAGCAGAGAATGCTTCCCAGGCCTGCTGGGTGCTGGCACTTAGCCATAGGGACCTTCCTACAAGAAGAGATGGTTGTCTAATACTCACATGGATAAAGAACAATGACTTCTGAGATGAGGGCTTTCAGGCTCAGGCCTGCTGGGGGAAGCAGGGTGAAGATGAGGACCCAGGGACAGAGCAGCCATGCAGTGCACAGGTAGACCCACCAAGAACAGGGACAGGAGCAAGCAGGACTAGAGCTGGTGTGGCCAGATTACTCCTGTTTGTCTGGTTGGTTGGTTGGTTGGTTGGTTAGTCTGGTTGTTTCTTTTAGAGATGGCATCTCCTTATGTTGCTCAGGCTGCCCTCAAACCACTAGGCTCAAATATCCTCCTGCCTCAGTCTCTTGAGTAGCTAGAACTGTAGGTGTGTGCCACCATGCCTGGCTGGCTTACATCTTATGTCACAAATATGGGTGTCCAAGAATGTTATCTCCCTCTTCCTGGTCTAATTCTGAACACACTAAGGTAAATTAATGTAAACCTGCCAATCGAAGGCGACCTCTGCCATTGGTGCTCATCTGCAGGAGAAGGGCCAGGAAGCACAGTCCAGGGAAACAAGGAAAGCAGAAGTTATGTGCACAGTGAATCTGCAGTCTGCTAGTACCAGTTTTCAAAGTAGAGTCATTCCTCAGTAACCACGGGGAATTCTTCCGGGACTCCTCACAGGTACCAAAAGCCATAGTCAGGGAGTAGTCTCGTTTCAGGTTTTAACAAGATGTCTTAGTCATTTTTCTTGTTGCTGTGAGAAAATACTGAACACCTGTAACTTAAAGGAGGAGCAGTTGCATAAAATCACACAAAAATCAAGTCTTGCATAAAACTACATAGTGTTGTATACAACCCACACACATCCTCCTAAGTGCGTTAAACCACCTCGGACTACTCATAATACCGATACAACGTAATTGTCAAATAACACGGCATGGTTAGAGGATAACGACAAGAATGGAAGTGGTACACCTTCTGTACAGATGCAATCACCACAGGCCTGGCCACACACCGCACACTCAAGACACAAGCACACAGTGCTCTGTGGAGTGGCAGGAGGATGCAGCAGGGTGCATGTGCGCATTTTATTCATAGGGATTCAGCATACTGGTTACCACACAGCAAATTTGAATCTTGCTTTGGGGATCTTTCTGTACTTTTTTCATATATTTTCTATCTGCAGTTGGTGGGATCCACAGGTGATGGCCAATTGCATCCAAAATACTAAAGAGAAGCAATGAGCAAACACCACCCTATAATACATTAAAATATTATAAAACTTAATATAAGAACTGTGTGGTACTTATAATAATCTCAACAGGCCAAGAGAAGAGATATAATCCCAAATCCATACAGGAAGTTAGTCGATAATAATGGCAGCACCTCAATAAGTAAAGATGAATCTGTTAATAAATGATGGTGGGATGAAGTAGTAGCCTTCTGGAAAAAGATCAAGTTAGATCCATATTTCTAAAAGGATCACAAAAATGCGTAAGTAAAATTATAACAATATGCAAAGAAATATGAGTGAATACCTTTACAGGGTTTGACAAGGAAAGCTTTCCAAACTATAACTCAAAACTTAGTGACCGTAAAAGACTGATAGTCTACACAAAAGTCAAAAACTTCTGCAGGGCCAAAGCCACTGTAAGCAAAGTCAAAGGTCCACGAGGAAAAATATTTGCAACTCAGATCACTGTCAGACGGATAAACCCCTAATATATAAAAAAGCATTTAGAAACTAATAAGAAAAAGATCAGTAATTTAATAAGAGGAAAGATGAAGAAGAACATGCGCCAGAATGTCCAACTCGCTCATCATAAGGGGCAGGCAAACTGGCTCCACGGTGACTCCTCACTATTAGTTTGTAGAAATGCCAATTTTACCCTCTGTTGGTAAAACCATGTGGAAAGAGGAATGCTCCCAGTGAGAGGCATTCAGTAATGACTATGAACATCACAGATGCATTTGCCTTTTTTTCTTAATTTTTTTAACTTGACATATAACATTGCATTTATTATCGTCCCCAATGTGATGTTTCAGAGTATGAATACATCGTGGAGTGGTTAAATCTGGCTAATTAACAAATGTATTACCTTGTACAGGTATCACTTTTTGTGCTCAGAGAACTCAAATCTACTCTCGGGATTTTTCAACAACACGAATACTGTCATAACTGTAGTCACCTTGTCGTACAACAGATCTTGCAATAGTTCATCTTGATTGTCAATTCCCTTGGCTCGAGCCTCAGAGTCTAGTAAAACATGCTTCTAAGTGTGCCTGAGTCTGGGTGAGGCCCGGGGCGTGACTCGGGGCCTGTGTCTGCTCCTCGGCCCCTCCTCTCTGGCTCTTCCCTTGCTCTCTGCTTCCTGCCTGCCACAGCAGTTTCCTCCACCATGCACATCCACCACAGTGTCTCTGCCTTAGAGCCTGATGACCATGGATGGAAACCTCTGAAACCATGAGCCAAAATGAATCCCTCTTCCTTTAAGTTGTGTGTGCGTGGTATTTTGTCTGAGCAATGGGAAGCTGATTAATAGTGATCTTTTGCATTTACTCCTCCTATCTAATGATAATCATGTATCCTTTGACCCTCCCCTCCCCATCCCCTACTCCCTTCTACCCTCCAAGCCTCTGGTACCACTATTCTGCTCTCTATGAGATCAACTCTTTTGATCTCTACATATGAGTGATATTATGCAGTATTTGCCTTTCTTGTGCCTGGTTTATTTCACTTAACATAATGTCCCCCACGTTTATCCATGATGTCATGAATGACAGGATTTCCTTCTTTTCATGACAGAATGGCATTCCATTGTTTATATACACCACATTTTCTTTATCCATTCATCAGCTGATGGACACTTAGGTTGATTCCATATCTTGGCTGCTGTGATTGGTGTTGCAATAAGCACAGGGATGCAGATGGCCTGATTTCATTTCCTTTGGCTATCATTATGGCTCATATCTAGATGTCTCCCAAAAGCCTCATGCACTCGTAGGTGAGGCTTTTCAGAGGTGGCTGGATCAAGGGTGTGTGATAACTAAGTGAGTACACTGACTGGTTTAGCATAGTTCTGGGTGTGGATAATGGGAAGCCCCAGCCTTGGTGTGGGTGGCACCAACCAATAGACTTGTAGCCTGGATGGGATAAAAAGGAAAGGAATTCTTGCTGCTGCTTTTGCTGCTTTCAGCCTGCCATGGACTGTTTCTCCTTTGCCAGATCCCTCTGCCATGCTGCTCTGCCTTGGAGCCAGACAGCTATGAACTAAAACCCCTATAAACTGAGAACTAAAATAAACCTTCCTGCCTTTTACTTGTGGGTATTGAGTATTTTGTTGCAGCAACAAAGAAGTAGCTAAGACAGATTTATACCAATAGTAGGATTGCTGAGTCATATAGTGGTGTTATTTTTAATTTTGCAGTGCACTTCTGATGGAGACCACTACGAAGCAGCTCTGAGCAGGATTTAAAATTAACCAATTGGCTTTCTATGTTTACTTGTGAGCCTGTCCAAGGCCTAGGCCCCTTGTCTGGAGATGGGCAGCGGATTCATAGCAAGTGAACTTCTATGAATCACTGGTCCCAGCTGAGGCCTGTAGTGGCCTGTGATGTCGTGAAGCCTCAAAGGACAAGACAAGGCTATAGCTGAGGATGCCTGGCTCCAACCCCAGTTAACTAGAGACTGTAGCCGCAGGCGTCTCACTCCCGCAGTAAATGTCAACCTGGAGATAAGATAATAGTTCTCCTAAATTAACATTATTTACTACTTGGAGAAGTCCTTGAGCCGACTCCCAAATTCCTGCTCAGGTTCTTGTGTTTTCCTCAGTACCCCCTCCCTTTGTTTGCAAACTAAATAAATACGGGCAGTCCAGAGAATTCTTTGTCTCAGCCCCCAGAGAATCTCGAATTCTGTTAGAGGATTTTGATCCTCCTGGATCCCTAAAATCATACCACTTGACTCATTTATTTAAGCCTTCGCTGTCCACTCATTTGGGAGGTTGCGGGCCTGATCAGTCTGCAATAAACTTCCATACTGTTTTCCATATGGTTGTACAGATTTACATTCCTGTGCATTTGCCCTTTGACCCAGCAATTTCTCTTCTGTATATAACTCCTTTAGCTCTAGCTGTGAGTGTGAGAGCAGTAGATCAGAAAGCTAAGGGAAGCAACAGGGGACTTGCTTAAGAAACAGACGTGTATGCAGCAGCAGTGCATGGAGAGAGCCATAAATACACTGGCTGTCCTGCCAATTTCCTGTCCAGGTCCACTGTCCACCCTGCTCAGAGCCTCTGGAGGCTGTTGTATGACTGTGACACTGGCTTCCTTGCTTTCTGACTCAGGTTGGATTCAACCAGTGGGGACCGAGGCAGGGAGATTTATCCCTTCCATGAAGGGTGAGCTTAGCTGGATGCAACTTTGACTAAAGCTCACAATCCCTGCCTGGCAGCCCTGTCCACCATCTCCCCCTCCAGGCCTAGATAGGTAAGAACAAGGGTCACCCCCCATGACTTCTCTTATGTCCTACCACACCCCAGAAAGACTCCCTTTAGAAAATATTCCTCAAATTGCCCAATTTGTGCACGCCATCTGCTTTCCAGCAGGCCCCTGACTGAGGCAGCAGCTATTTATAAAAAGGACGAGGTATCAATCTGGAAAGAGTTCCAGGGCACCTTATTAAGTAAAAGTATATAGTGCTGCCTTTTACGTGAGGATGGTGGTAGGAGAGGGCAGGAGTACAGCTGCATCTGCTTGGCTCTGCGTAAAGAAACACTGGCAGGATCCACAGGAGGCTGAGAAAGTGGCTGTCAGTCAAGGAGCGAGGAACAGAGGGTGAGGGAAGAGGACACGCAGGACTCTTCTGTGTGTGTTTTAGCATTTGCATCTCTCTCCTTCCTCCTGATCAGCTTCATGGACCACTGTGGAAGCAGCCAGATGGAAATGCTCTGGTCTTTCCCAGATACCTGGGCACAACTGCTGCTGCTGTGGTCTGACGTTTGTGCCCCTCCTCCTCGGAGTCGTATGTTGCAGCCTAATCCACACCGTGACAGTGCGAGGAGGCGGGCGCTGGGGAAGTGACCAGGGCAGAGGACTCACCCTTGTGCCTGGGATTAATGTGGAAGAGACCCACAGGAACACGTGCTCTCCTTCTAATACGTGACAACACAGCCAGAAGGCATTATCTGCGAGCCAGGAAATGGGTTCTTACCAGACACCTAAATCTGCTGGCCCCTTGCTCTTGGACCTAACCTGCTCCAGAGCTGTGAGAAAGAAACATTGTTTACCAGCCACCCAATGTGTGGTGTTTTCTTACAGCAGCCAGAAGGGAGCAAGACACCAGGTCCCTCTGAAGTCAGCAGTGCTGAGCCTTGGACTCGGGGGCTTAGCATTGCTCACAGGGAGCAGAAGGACCCACTGTACAAGTCTCCAAGGGGGCAGCGCAGGGGACATAGGGCACTTAGACTCGTAGACTCTCGTCACTGGGTCTTCTAGCAGCGATTAGTTTCAAGGAAAGTCAGAAGCAGGTCCAGACTCTGGGCCTCTCGGGTAGTTCTGAGATGGGAGAAGCTTGAGTGGGTCCCACAGGTACCTCGGGGCCCTCTGGGGGCCTCTGGAGCAGGTTCTGTGCACAGGCCCTACTCTCTCTCTCCTTCTCCCAGGACACTGCTCCAACCCCTGGACCCTAAGTCTGGCTTCTCTAGTCCAAAAGGGCCAAAGGACATGAGGCATCTATCATGACATCTGTGGGGCAGCCAGGCCCGAGGGAGCACAGGGGCAGACTTCTCCGAGGGCACTGCATGCCTGAGGATCTGGATCCCTGCTCCAGGCACCAACCGGAAAGCGTGCGGGCCCTGGAAACAGGGACAAAACAGAGCTGGAGAACAAGTTCCGGCCAAGCCAGCCAAAGAGCCAACCTCCAGCTCAGAGCCCCTGGGGTAGCTGGTTCTCAGCGGAAACAGAGGGGTCACAGTCTCATGAGTTATTGCATATGCTCGAAAAATTTAAAACACGTCCACTAAACTGTGGGTACTGCATAGGTGCTGGCTGCTATCGGCACACAGCTGTCCTTCTGACACGCTCATGGGTCTGCACAATCACGTGCCCCAGACCCACGTTTGCATCCACTGTGGGCTGAGTACATGACAGTGGTCCCATGAGACGACAGAGGAGCTGACAGTTCCCAGTGGCATCACAGTCACATAGTCTGACGGCCCAAGGCGGTACTCGGACACTGTGGTGACGCCAGTGTACACAAACCCACTGTTGCCAATCGCAAAAGTGCCACACTAGGGACAGCACAGGAGCCCTGGCTGCGGTGACGAGTGAGCATGCGCTGCGCCGAGCACTAACTCACTGCTGGAGGCTACGCCTCCTGCTTACCAGAAGAGGCATGCTGTAGAGCAGTGCACGGCCCATCGTCCTCGTCCTAGTCCTAGTCCTCATCCTCATCCTCGTCCTTGTCCTCATCCTCTGTGCTATTTATTCTCGTGTGGCTTTGCCCACAGGGCCCTGGGAGCAGCAGGCAGCTGACGACACTCGCACAGTGACGAGATGGCCCCCCATACCTTTCTCCAAAAGCGGCCCTGTCGTTAAGTGATGTGTGACTCTCTATGGAAAATACTGTGACAAGGAGCCTTATACACGCGTTCACACAGAAAAGCACTGTTTGGCGAGCACCTATGAGGTGCTCGGCATTGAATCTCATGCACACAGAGGTGGACACTGCCTGTGCCGGCAGGAGTGGTTTCGGTTTAGAAACAGCATCGTGGCCCCAGGGGGCTGTGTTAGTGTCCTGGGGCCGCCACAGCCAAGCACCACCAAGGGCCTGAGCCCGCAGGCCCTGACTTCCTCACTGCAGGGGAGGCTGGGTGTCGCAGAGCTGGCTCCTCCCGAGGCCTCCCTTCTCGGCCTGTGAGGGCCGCTTTCTCCAGTGTCTCCACACAGCCTCTTCTGCGTGCCTGTGTCCCGATCTCCTCCCCTCCCCCGGCACCAGGCGCCAGTTAGGCCAGAGCAGGGCTGCGCTAAGAGCTCACACACCTTAACCACCCCTTTCAAGGCACTGTCTGGAAATACCAGCCCATCCTGAGTAGTGGGACTGGGACGCCAGTCCGCAAGCCTGGAGGGACACAACTCAGGACATAACTGTATTTGTTCATCCGTGCTCTGTACTAATTAGGGATCAATTTGGCAATGAATAGCAGAAACTGAGAATAAACAAGGGGAAGCGTGCACCTCTTTCCGAGACTGAGGCTGCCAAACCACTGTGCTCCCCAGAATCTGCAGGAACCCTGCTGAAGGCTCTATTGTGGCCTCTGTTTCCCAGATACCTGATTGCTGCTGTGGTGCCAGCCATCATAAACCGCATTCCTGGCATTAGGAAGGGGGAAGGGGGAGAAACAAGACAAAGGGTATGCATCTGCTATTTGTTAAGGAAGAGCCCAAAACTTTCCTCTTTACCTTATGTGTCACAGACCTGAACTTACTCACATGGCCACACTTAGTTGCAAAGAAACAAATGCAACCTTCATTCTGGGAGGCTGTGTGTCCTACCACAACGTGGGCTCCCGTTGTGATTGAAGAATGTGATGTAGGTGACATTTCAGTCTGCACTGCACGTGCTTGCAACGATTGTTACTTTGTCTCTCACGTTACGGTGAAATGGAGCCTCCCTGTCGTTCCAGCACGCATTTCCCGGTCACCAGTGGTCCCAGCCGCCCTGGCATCTTTGTTGCATATCGGTGCTTTCCTACCTCAGAATTTCCTGGATTTTCTTCTTTTGGAATTGCTAGTTTTTCTCTTGGGTTAGCTTATCTTTTTATAGCCTATTGGTAAAACAGCTTACATATTCCAATATTGATCCTTGGGGGTTTGTTTGTTTGGTTGGATTGGTTCAGTTCAGTTTGGTTCGGTTCAGTTTGGTTCGGTTCAGTTTGGTTCAGTTCCCAGGACTGGGGATGGAACCCAGCCTTGGGTTCCAAGCACATTGCCACTGCACTGCAGCCCAGCCCTGTCCAATCGTCTGTCATTTCTCTCATTTGATTATGACACCCTTTGTCATAAAGAGAATTTTCCATTTCAAATGGAAAATTGTACCAACTTTCCTTTTATGATTTATTTTTAATTTGTATGTCCTTTAAAGCATTTTGTACTCCCAGATCATAACCATATTCTCTGATAGTTCCTTTAATTCTCTTATTTCTCATGTTTGGGTTTCAGATCAACTTGGCATTTATTCTCTGAAAGCCATGAGGTAGCGATTTACATTCTTTTGTTATCCTAAGCACAAAGGACTCCAGTCTGGGCCCTTCACCCCTGCTCACTCCTGCCCTTCCCTGACTTGGCCCTTGCCCACGGGGAGCTGGCACCCAGCAGAATGGGCTTCCCAGCCCCCACAGCTGGCTTCCAGCAGGCACCAGGGAGACAAGGAGGCAGGAAGTCAGGAAGCCAGGTATTTCTGCCCTTCTTGCTCTGCCCAGGTGCCCTCTGTGGAAACAACCACATCTCCTCCAGCTTCCCCTGGGTAAGCCTGGTGGGCTCCCAGCTAGTGCCAGGGCCCCAACCCCCTCTATTCCTCTAGCCTGGGCCCTATGGGCTTCCCAGCTCACCCATCATTCGTGTGGCCAATCCTCTGCATTCAATTCCTCCGATTTCCAGTATCTTTTCCTGAATATGCCCTGACTGACACAAATAGCCACCTGAGCCTATGAGAGAGAGAGACAGAGACAGAGAGACAGGGACAGAGACACAGAGCAAGAGAGAAGGCAGAGAGAGCAAGACAGAGAGAGAAGAGAAGGAGAAGGGAGGAGAGGAGAGGAGAGAAGAGGAGAGGAGGAAGGAGAGAGAGAGGAGGAGGGAGAGAGAGAAAGTAGACAAGGAAGAAAGGAAAAGGGAAGAAAAGAAAAGAGGGGAAAGCTACCTCTATCTGACACAAAACCACCACAAAGTCATGGGTCTGCCCCGTCTCTCTCAGCCCATTGGCTGTTCTGTTTCTTGGGCAACGTCACATCAGTCCAAGTGCAGGACTCAGACTCCCCAGAGACGGCTGGTAGAGCCCACTGTTACTCTTCTCAAAAATGTCTCACTCTTCTTGTCTCCTATATGAACCCAATTGATGAGTTTCACAAAGTGTCCTCCTGAAATTTTGACTGAGATTTCATTGAATTTATATCAATTTGTGGAGAATGGAGCCTTCACAGTGTTGGGTATTTCTATTCTTTGATGTGTTTGGTTTCCTTCATGTTCTTTAGTAAGGTTTTACAGTCTCCAACGTTGACATTACCTTGTTTCATGTTAGGTTAATTCCCAAGCATTTTCTAGATTCTGCAGCGATTGTGATGGGTATCTCATTTCTATCATGGTTCTAACTAGTCATGGCTGCGATTAGAAACATTATTGATTTTTATGTTGATCTTATGTTTTGCAAACTCACTGAACTCTAATTAGCTCTAGTAATTTGACAGGTAAGCAAAATTCCTGGATATTTCTAGGTAGAAAATCTTATCTGTCTACGAACAAGAAGAAGGTATTTTTTTCCTCCTCTCTTGCAAATATACTGTTTCATTGCCAAGACTCTGGTTTCTAGCTAGAAGCAGTGACAGAGTACTTGAACTTTACTTGATCCTGACTGTCAACAGGACTGAACCTAAAATCCTACCATTTAATATGATATTTGCTTTAGATTTCCAACAGAAATACTCTATCAAGGAAAGGAAGTGTGTTAGCTTTCTATCGCTGTGACCAAATGCCTGAGAGTTACAATTTAAAGGAGGAAGGATTTATTGTGGCTCACAGTTTCAGAGGTTTCAGTCCATGCTTGGCCAGCTCCATTGCTTTAAGGTTATGGCAAGGCAGAAACATCACAGGGAAGCGCACAGCAGAAGAAAGTTGCTCCATTATGACAGCCAGGAAGCAGAGGGGTGAGTAAGAGCCAGAGAGAAGGGGACAGGGACAGGATATAGTCCCCAAGGTCACACCCCCAGGACCCACTCCCTTCAACTAGGACTCACGTCCTGAGTTTCCATCACCTCCCAACAATGCCCATCCAATGGGTTAATCCTCTGATGATATTAGAGGCCTCATGATCCAGTCATGTTCCCAAAGCCCTCCTGCTGTACACATGAGTTTTGGAGGCAGATTTTAGATCTAAACCCTAACAAGAAGGGTTCTTTCATTCCTAAGAGCTTAGATAGTTGTTACTGCTGCTTTAATTGGGAACGGAGAAAGTTCTATTTCTAATAATGGTGAGTAAGTCATTTCCTCCCATTGAAGAAAAGCATGGAAACTGGACCAAAACTTTAAAATTGTTAGAATGCATTAGAAAGCTGAGTAGGTAGTGAAGAATCCCTGTGCCAGGAGAGAAAGGGGGCCCAAAAGGTGAGGTGAGGCAAAATTCAAAGGCAGTTCCAAAGTCCCTGCCCCCACCTGTACACAGACCTTCTCCAAGTTGTTCAAACATTAATATAAGTGCTTCTGTGAAATGATTCTGCAAATGTAATTAAGGTCTTAAACCAGTCAACCTTAAAATAAGTGGAGTGCCCTTGGTGGGCCTGCCCTAATCAGGTGAGGCATTGAAAGGGAAAGAGTTCTTCCTGGCAAGGAGATTCCAAGTGGGAGAGAATAACACACAGGAGTCTCCGTTGCTGCCTTTGAAGATAGAAGGCACCATGTGGCCAGAAACGGAAGCAACTTCTAGGAGACACAGATGGCCCCTGGCTAACAGCCTACAAGTAAGTGGGGAACCTCAGTCCCACGACCTCAAGGAACTGAATTCTGCCAACTCCCTGAGTGAGCCTGGGTGAAAGCCCCAAGCTCCAAATGAGAACACAGCCTAAGCAACACACTGACTGCAGCCTCATAATACCATGAGCAAAGAACCACTCCTGACCAGAGGCAGTGGCACAGGACACCTGTAGTCCCAGCCCTTCAGGAGACTGAGGCAGGAGGACTTAAGTTTGAGCCCACAAGTATGAGGCCAGCCTGGGCAACATAGTCCCCATCTCAAAAAACAAAATGACGGGGAGAAGAAAAAAGATGGTGGATGAGTAAGAAGCACGCAGCGAAACTCTCTAAAAGTTGCCATTGGAACACGGGAATATAGTGACTGGGAGAGCACAGGAGGGGGGGAGATGCCTCCCCAGGACCCAGAAAAGTTCTGAAGCGCAGCTTGGGACCCCCGGCACCAGTGAAGGGTACTTTTCAACAAAGAAGGAGCAGACCCCGCGCGCGCACCTTCTACCATCCCAGGAGTCGCCGCGCGACAGAAGCTCAAAGCTGTGGACACACGGTGACAGCTGGCACCCAGGGAGCCCCCCCAGAGGATCGCGAGACAGCGGCGGGGCAGGGGAGCAGCGGAGGACTGCGCTGGCTGGCGGTGAGTGTCTCTCAGCCACAGCTGTCCCGCGCCAGAGAGCGACTGGCCGTACGCCATTGTGGGGGGTGCGGCGAAAATCAGAGCAGCGCGAAAACACAGAGCTGGGAACTCGTGCTCCGGACAGGGCGGAGCCGCGCCGCTCAGGCCCGCAGAAAGTGCGCTGACAGCGGCAGGCGAAGGAGACAGGTCTCCGCCTGAAAGTCCACGCTTCTGCTCACCACTCCGCCAAAGGGCCGCTCCTGGCTCGCTGGGACGGACCTGCACAGAACAGGACTCTGTCATCACACGGTGCCTGTCTACAGCAGAGTCAACACCTGGAACTGATTCTTTTTATTTTTTTATTTTTTTTTTATATTTTTTTTCTCTCTCATTAGTTTTTTGTTCTGGTGAAGGGTTTTTTTTGTGTGTGGGGGGGTTTTATTTTTGTTTTGTCTGTTTGCTTTGTTGTTTTTCTCTACGTTTTTGTTTCTGTTTGTCTATTTGCTCTTTCCTTCATTATTCTCTCTGTTTTTTATATGAGTATAAACAGCGCCTCTAACCTCTTTGTGATTGTGGTTGTGATCTGTTCTTCTTTTTATCCCTTCCTTCTCTTTTTCCCACCAGTCCTCTGCACCAGTGTCCCAATGTTAGTGGGATCACTCTTGGTCCTCTAACCTTACCTCTAATTCCTTCCTCTTCTCCCAATACTCTATTTCCTCCTTAACTCATTTTAAATTTAAACTCCTGAGGGAAAAATTGACATACTAAGGACTTGTATACTGCATATAATTTTTCTGGTGTGTTTTAGATTTTGTTATATAACCGCAACTCTACTTTATACGGCTAAAAGTGGTAAATAACTGGTTAGCTCAGTCTGTCATTTTCTAGGCTGTGTTTGATGCTTTAGTTACCATTATAGCCAAATGTGAAATAATTGTTTTAAACAGCTTTCCTTCCTGATATTTCATGATTGATATTGACTAAGGGACACAGAATATACAGTGGCACAGTGCCAAAGAATCAAGGACTGGGCCAAACAGGTAGCAACTTCTCACATCCAACGAATTGAAGAGGTAGGATCTGGCAGAAAGCTCAAAACCCAAAAGCAAGCTCCACTTGGAAGATACTACAGAGAAGTAGTCATCTTCTAAAGATCTTGAACACTAGCAATAAAGTAACCTACCATAGGTAATTTACAAACATAACCCCAGGAATTAAAGAAAGAAAAAATGAGACGACACTTAAACAAGATGCAACCCCACACATCCAATTCATCAAGGGCAAACCTAGGGGGCAGCGGGGTGGGACAATCTGAAAGCCACCCACCTGGCCTATCTGAAGGGGTTACAACAAAACAACTGAATGAGGCTCTGGAAAAAATTAAAACAGAAATAATTTCACAGATAACTGCAGAGATAATGTCCACAATGAAGACCATGCTTAAGGACACTATAGCTGATACAGACAAAAAAATAGACGAGCTTAAGAAAACTATAGAAACCATGAATGCTCAGCATAGGAAAGAAATGGAATCCATAAGGCAGATACAAGCAGATATCCAAGAGAACAAAAATTCCATTGAAAGTATTTGTAGCAGATTAAGCCAATGTGAGGACAGGATCTCAGATATAGAAGACAGGCTTGCAATTAGTGATCATGAAAAGAAAGAATTCTTAAAAACAGCAAGGGACCATGAAAAATCAATTCAGCAGCTGCTAGATGACTCAAAGATAAACAACTTAAGAATAATTGGAATAAATGAAAAAGCAGGAGATAGCATCAATGACATTAAAACCTTGTTCACAGACATTATCATGGAGAACTTCCCTGGAAGAGAAAAAGAATTTGACCCCAATATAAATGAAGCTTTTAGAACGCCAACTAGACATGATTGAGGGAAAACTTCAGCCGGACATATCATAGTCAAGATCCCAGAAATTCGACAGAAGGGCGGAATCTTAAAGGCTGTTTGAGAGAAGAGACAAATCACGTATGAAAGGAGACCCATCAGAATCACAGCTGACTTTTCAGCACAGACCCTCAAGTCAAGAAGAGCTTGGAGTGACGTATTTCAAGCTCTAAAGGAAAGTGATTTTCAGCCCAGATTGATGTACCCCGCAAAACTATCTTTCAAAATTGATGGAGAAGTGGAATACTTCCATGACAGAGAACATCTGGGAAAATTTATGACCACCAAACCAGCACTCCAAAATGTTCTGAAGGACATTCTAGAAAGAGATAGGAACCCCGGCGGAGGGAATCCACCAGGCAGGGCAGATAATTAAATAGCGGGAAAGGGGAAGAACAAACAAGGAGTGGGAGGAGCCAACAACAGGAAAATATCACGACAAGTGTAAGTCAATACATATCAGTTTTAACCATCGATGTTGGCGGTCTCGGTTCACCGATCAGAGGGCACGGACTGGCAGGGTGGATCGGGGGGCAGGGTCCGGCAATATGCTGTATACAGGAAACACATTTAATTCAGAAAGAGGTTTGTAGACTGGGGGTCGAGGGGTGGAGGACGGTGCTCCGTGCAGCGGGGGCCCAGAGGAAAGCAGGGGTAGCTATTCTTTTTGCAGACAGAGTGAATTTCAAGCCAAGAATGATTCAGAGAGATAAAGACGGTCATTGCATCCTTGTGGAGGGAACAATCCAAGAGGAAGAGATAACGATCATAAATATATATGCGTCAAATACCGGTGCACCCAGCTATATAAAACAAGTACTAAAGGACATGAAAAATCAAATAAGCACTAATACAATTATATTGGGAGATCTCAATACTCCACTGCCACAAAGGGACAGATCAACTAGACAGAAAGTAAATAATGGAATGATGGAACTGAACCAAACTTTGGAGCAGATGGACTTGGTGGATGTCTGCAGGGTGTTCCACCCCACAGCGTCAGAGTGCACATTCTTCTCGGCTGCACATGGGACGTTCTCCAGGATAGACCACATACTAGCTCATGGAGCCTGCTTAAGTAGATGCAGGAGAATTGAAATTGCCCCAAGCATATTATCAGACCATGGTGCAATGAGGTTGGAGATTGATGGCAAAAGAAATCACAAAAACTCCCTAAACACGTGGAAATTAGATGGCACCCTCCTGAACAACCAATGGGTCACAGATGAAATTCAAGAAGAAATTAGACACTTTCTACAACTGAATGATGATGACAGTGCAACACGCCGGAACTTGTGGGGTGCAGTGAGAGCAGTCCTAGGAGTGAAATTTATAGCATTAAATACTTATATTAGGAAAGTAGAGCAGGCGCAAATGGACAACTTAATGGCAAACCTCGAACTTCTAGGAGAAGAGCAGGTTAGGCCGAGAGCCCATACAAGGGAGGAAATTATAGAGATCAGAGCGGAAATTAATGTATTGGAGACTAAAAAAACAATACAAAGAATCAATGAAGCAAAAAGTTGGTTCTTTGAAAGAATAAATAAGATTGACAAACCCTTATGCAACCTTATTAAAAAAAGAAAAAAAAAGACTCAAGTCCATGCAATTGAAAATGAGGGGGGTGATATCACAACGGACCCTGCAGAGATCCAGAAGATCATCTATACCTATTTTAAAAATCTATATTCTACTAAGATGGAGGGTGCGGAGGAAATGGACAGATTCCTAGATTCGTATGAATTACCAAGGCTGAATCAAGAAGATTTAAAAATCCTAAATAAATCAATATCAACCAATGAAATTGAAGATGTAATTAAAAACCTCCCAATGAAGAAAAGCCCAGGCCCTGATGGATTCACTGCCGAATTCTACAAGAAATTTAGAGAAGACCTAACGCCACTACTTCTCAAACTTTTCAATGAAATTGAAAGGGAAGCAATACTCCCAAATTCATTCCTGGAAGCAAGCATTACCCTGATACCAAAACCAGAGAAGGACCCAACTAAGAAAGAGAACTACAGGCCAATCTCCCTAATGAACATAGATGCAAAAATCCTTAATAAGATACTGGCAAACAGAATCCAACAAATCATCAAGAAGATTGAACACCATGACCAAGTTGGATTCATCCCTGGGATGCAGGGATGGTTCAACATACGTAAATCAATAAATGTAATGCACCATATTAACGGAACCAAAGACAAAAGTCACGTGAGCATCTCAATAGATGCAGAAGAGGCTTTTGACAAGGTCCAGCACCTTTTCATGATAAAAGCCCTGCAGAAAATTGGAATAGAGGGTCTTTATCTCAACCTGGTAGAGGCTATCTATGACAAACCAACAGCCAATATTATGCTAAATGGCCAAGGGCTGGGAGCCTTCCCTCTAGAATCAGGAACAGGACAGGGATGTCCACTGTCCCCACTCTTATTCAGCATAGTTCTGGAAACTTCAGCCAGAGCAATTAGACAAGAGAAAGAAATAAAGGCAATAATAATTGGAAAGGAAGAAGTTGAATTGTCATTATTTGCAGATGACATGATGCTCTGCACAGAAGACCCCAGGAACTCCACTAAAAAACTGCTCGATTTAATAAGTAGGTTCAGTGGTGTAGCTGGATGCAAAGTCAATACTCAAAAGTCAATAGCCTTCCTGTACACAAATAACAAAAACTGAAAGAGAAATTTACTGAAAGAGAAATTAGGGAAACAATACCTTTCACAATTACATCCGAAAAAATGAGGTACCTAGGAGTCAACCTCACAAAAGATGTAAAAGACCTATACACTGAAAACTACAGTACTCTGAAAGGGGAGATTGAAGAGGATATCAGAAAATGGAAAGATATCCCTTGCTCCTGGATAGGAAGAACCAATATAGTGAAAATGGCCATACTTCCAAAATTGTTATACAGATTTAATGCAATTCCAATCAAAATTCCAACAGCATATCTCACAGAATTAGAGAAAACAATCCTAAAATTCATTTGGAATCAGAAGAGACCTAGAATAGCAAGGGCAATTCTGGGCAACAAAAGCAAGGCAGGGGGCATCACAATCCCCGCCTTGAAATTACACTATAAAGCTACTGTGATAAAAACAGTGTGGTACTGGCAAAAAAACAGACCTGAAGATCAATGGAACAGATTAGAAGATGCTGAAACAACCCCAGACATACTAAGCCACCTTATCTTTGACAAAGGTGCCAAACACATTCACTGGAAGAAAGATAGCCTCTTTAATAAATGGTGCTGGAAAAACTGGCTCTACACATGCCGAAGATTAAAACTAGACCCATATCTTTCACCATGCACTAAACTAAATTCAAAATGGATCAGAGATCTAAATATTAAAACAGAAACATTAAATCTGCTGGAAGGTAGGATAGGTAAATCCCTTGAAGACATTGGTGTAGGCAAAGACTTTATGAATAAAACCTCAACCGCACAGGAACTATCCCAAAGAATCAACAACTGGGATCTCATCTTATTAAAAAGCTTTTGCACAGCAAGAGATACCACCAACAGAGTGAAAAGACAACCCACAACGTGGGAAAAAATGTTTGCCAGCTGTTCCTCAGACAAAGGATTACTATCGAGAACATATAAAGAACTCCAAAAAATCAGACCTCACAAATTTAAAGACCCACTCCAAAAATGGGCATCTGAGATGAATACACATTTCTCAGATGAAGAAATACTAATGGCAAATAAATATACAAAAAAATGTGCAACATCACTAGTCATTCGAGAGAT
The DNA here is from genome assembly GCA_028451465.1 of Erethizon dorsatum. Lineage (NCBI taxonomy): Eukaryota > Metazoa > Chordata > Mammalia > Rodentia > Erethizontidae > Erethizon > Erethizon dorsatum. The sequence goes on along the minus strand of CM051836.1, from coordinate 1,384,494 downwards.
GCAAATTAAAACAACACTGAGATACCATCTCACCCCAGAAAGAATGGCTACTATAAAGAAATCAACTAATAACAAATGCTGGAGGGGCTGTGGGGAAAAAGGAACCCTTCTTCACTGTTGGTGGGAGTGCCGACTGGTACAGCCACTGTGGAAATCAGTGTGGAGATTCCTCAAAAAACTAGGGTTGGAGGTCCCATTTGACCCAGCTATTCCCCATCTGGGCATCTTCCCAGAAGAATTAAAAACATCGTACCACAGTGATATATGTGCACCCATGTTTATAGCAGCACAATTTGTAATAGCCAGATCTTGGAAACAACCCAAATGCTCATCAACTGAGGAATGGATAAGAAAGATGTGGTATTTTTATACAATGGAGTACTATTCAGCCATAAAGAAGGATAAACTGGAGACTTTTATAGGTAAATGGATGCAACTCGAGAAAATACTCCTAAGTGAAATAAACCGGAAGCACATGTGTAAGCATCGTATTGTCTCTCTAGTATGAGAAACTGAAAGAGTAAATAAGATCCAAAATGTACAATAGACACGGTGAATCAAAAAGAAACTGGTCAATAGGAAAGAGAGACTGGAATAGGGAAAAGAAAGAAGGGAAAGGGAAAAAAAATTGTATATATATATAAGATGGTTAAGATAGATACACTACCAATTTTACTCAGTTCATTGAAGAGTAAGGTTTGAGCCAATAATGTTTGGACAATTGAATGCTAATGTCTGGTATCCTGAATAACTAACTTAAAGATAATAATACGTAATGCATTAATCATTGTTACCCTCATACTATGGTGTTTTGAAAATTTGTTCTTTTTTTGATATGTTTTGTTTTTTCTTCTCTTTAAAATAAAAAAAAAGACAACAAAAAGAACCTGCTCCTGGAGTGCCAGATTTCTGGTCTACATATCTATAAGGTAATTCCAGGTGTAGTTCTAAGATGCCAGTTTTGTGGTATTTTATTGCACAGAGTAGAAATAAACACATTAGCTGCTTCCTGAAGAGGCAACAGGGACCTTGGGTGACCCTTGACAGCTTCCCCCAGAGAAAGCCAGGGCTCGCTGTTTGAAAATCGAGAAATATACATTTAAGTAAGTCATCAAAGAAAAAACTCACAACATAAATTAGAAACATGCTGACCTTCATGATAGTAAAAATACCATCTATCACAATTTGTGAGATTGCAACAAAAGCTATGCTTATTGAGACATGTCATTTTAGGCAGAGGCAGTAGGGGCTGGGGATGTGGCTCAGGGGTGGGGCATTTGCCTAGCATGTACAAGGGCCTAGGTTTGATGCCCAGCACTGGTGGAAAAAAAATAGTGAGTTTTAAGTTAAATTAGTTTTGTCTGAAGAAAAATGAAAAAAAAATATGTATTATTGCAAAAAAATTTGTGCTCATACATCTGACGACGTAGGTCTCGGGTCCCCCTCTGTTGCCCAACGCCCATCACTTTGGGTTCCTTCTCTGTGCCCCCTTTCTGAGTGTGTGACATTTCTGGGACAGCCACTGCAGGACACAAGTTCATATCACCTCAGTTTGTCAACCAGTGCTATGTTTGCCAGACCTCCATCCCTAGGACAAAATGCCTGATATAAACAGCTTAGAGGAGGAAAGGCTAATTTTGGCTCATGGTTTCAGAGGTTTCAGTCCATGGTCCACTGGCTCCATCAGTTCAGGCCTGTGGTGAGGCAGAACATCATGGTGGGAGCACAAAATGCAGCAGAGCTGCTCACTCAGCAGGAGGGAAGACGGGGCAAAATATCCCCTTCAAGGGCAGCCCCCAATGACCAACTCTCCTCAGCTAGCCCCACCTCATAAAGTCCCCACCACCCCCAGTCACTCATTATGCTGATACTCCATAAGCATATTAATCCATTCATGAGATCTGAGTCCTCACTATCCAGTCACCTCCCGCGGTCCCAGCTCTGCATTGGAGACCAAGCCTTCAGCACCTGAGCTTCTGGGGGACATTTCAGACTCACAAGAAACTCTGTTCTAGCCAGGCGTGGTGGCACACACCTGTAATCCCAGCACTCAGGAGGCTGAGGCAGGAGGATTGCCTCAAGTTCCGGCCAGCCTGGGCTACATAAACAAGTTCAAGGCCAGCCTGCACTACACAGCAAGACCCTGTCTCAAAAACTATAACAAAAAAAAAAAAACCCTCTGTTCCAATTACAAATGCCCAGGAGAGGGTCCATTGTCCACCCTGGCTAGATGAAATGTTGCCAGAGTGACAGGCCCACCTGGCATGAACCCCGCTTTTGTGACAGGGAGCAGTCAGAGGAAGGAGACTGGACCAACACCCCCAAAAGTGACCATCTCCCTCCAATTTGTCTCTATCCCTCTCCAAGTGCGGCATCCAGAACTGAGGGCCAAACACAAGATCCTGGTGGACTGCAAAGAGAAGATCGTGTCCTCCCCTGTACCGGCTCTGCCTCTTGTCATGTGACCGTGCCTGGGCATGGTACTGAATTCTTTCCTGATTGCCATGGTAACAAATGACCACAAACTCAGTGGCTTAAAACACTACAAAATGTATCCACTTATAGTTCTGAAGGTCCGAAGACCAAAGCCAGTCCGACTGGGTATCGTCAGTGAGGACATCAGCAGGGCTGGTTTCTGGGGAGATGAGCCACGCTTTCCCTTGTTCTGCCTCTGGAGAGGCCTCGGCACAGCAGAGCATGGCAGAGGGCATCACCTGGCCAGGGAGGAGAGCACACACGAAGGCTAGCCCTCAGTAATCCGTCAGTCACCAGGAGTGCTTAATCCTTACGGGCAGCGCCCTCCTGAGCCGATCACCTCCCGAAGCTCCCCACTCCAAGGCCACCAACACATGACCTTGAACAGTAAGTTCTGACACCGGAAACACCTGAAGCTTGGGGACCACACGCAAACCACAGCACTGATGGAAGGACGGAAGGAGCCACATAGTCTAGCCATCACCACCTCGAGTGAGGACACTGAGGTCATCGCTTTCTGCTGACTGCATCTCCAAGTACCAACCAAGGCAGTGGGTTCTCAGGTCAGGCTCTGGCGGCACTGCTGTGCAACTCCAGGAGAGCACTTAGCCTCTCTGTGCTGTCTCCCTCTCTGTGAATCAGGGACCGTGGCACCTCTCCTGGTCAGCAGAGTTGGTGCAGTGCCCGTGCAGAGACCTCAGTGCAGGTCCCAGGTGAGGACAATCACAGAGACCCACTTAGCTCCTGTTGCTGCCTCTGCTCCCTCCGAGGACTGCAGAGAAGTGACAGGTCCAGGCCCGGCCCTGAGCTGCTCCCACTCTGGTGGGCACCCTGGGGAAAGAAGGGGCTGGCCACGGGCTGAGACTGGCACCTGTGCTCCTCCCGAGGAAGGGGCTCGAGTCCCCATGGATGACACACAGGGTGCAACTGCACGGGCCGCATCTGGCAGAGGCCTTCGCCCCGTTGCGTGGCAGGAGTCAGAGGGCCTCAAGAGAGCGAGAAGGGCTCAGCTGGCCCCTTCTCCCTGCGCAGTCCCACCCGTGGGGATGGGGTCCATGTGGCAAGTCACCTCCTAAAGGTCCCCCTCAACACTGTCACCATGGCAATTAGATATCAACATAAGTTTGGGAGGGGACCAACTTTCAGACCACTACACGATGCCAGCAGGCTTCGCCTGAAGGAAGGTCAGGCGCTCGGCAGGGCCTGGGCAGGAGAGCAGAGGCTGGGGTTCGCCCCGTGCACTCTGAGGAGGGGACGCACCTGGACAGCCCACAGGGAAGCACGCAGGCTGAGGGCCCCTCACCTGGGATGCAGGAAGCTGGAGGTCCTGGGGCTCCAGGCTGCACGAACACCACTGCAGGCGGGGCTCCCAGGTCCTGCGCATCCAGGAAGGACTCGGGCCTGAAGGAGACGCTTGGAGCGGTCTCCACCCAGCAGCATGACAACAGTTGTAGGGGAGACATGTGCATAGCACTCACCCGGCCACCCTCCTGCTTCTGTGCATTATTAAATTACTCCTGGGGAAATTAAGGAAGGGACATGAATAATTCAAAGCAAGAGTTAAAGGCAAATCTAATCAACTCCGTCTGCCCGTGTGAACTCTGACACTATGTCCTGAGTGGACGAGGAAAGCTAACCAGGAGCCTGAAATGAGAACTCAGGCCCAGGGTTTGCACTCAGCATTGCAAGGAGGCCCTGCCTGAAGTCCCAGTTGTGGTTACTGCAGAATCTCCCACCTGCCAGCCTCAGGGCCCAGGCTGCCTTTACCTACGGGGACTTGGGAAGGTGACTAACCATCCCCCCTGTTTCCTGGCCTGTAAAATGGAAATAAAAATACAGTCTGCACTGTGAAGCTGTCTTGAGCATTCGGTGGAACAGCCTATGTTACGCCGGAGGATCACAGTCCGGGACCCCAGCTGCCTGGAACCACGCCTAGGACTGGATCCTACATACTGTGTCTTTCCTATCCACACAGACCTACGCTAACCCTTCACCTTCTCACTTACAGGAGTACAGGAGCACCATCCAGCCTCTGTTGGGAATATCCCCTTGATGCCATCACTACTCTTGGACTTTGGGGCTATTAAGTGAAGGGAGGGTTAGGTGACTACGAGCGCTGCGACAACCGGCTACTGGGTGAGTCGCAGGTAGGTAGCTGACATGGAAGCAGATAATGTGACCCTCTTCACACTCTCAAAACACCACACAACTTAAAGCTTATGAATTACTTCTGGAATTTTCCATTTAATTTTTTCTTACCACAGTTGACCATATAGAACTGAAATCGCAGAAGGTAAAACCACAGATGAGAGGGGACTCCTGCACGGAAAGCATTTTGTGCCAGCACACAGCAGGCACCACCTTGGATGGGCCCTGGCAACCTCCTGTCCTCGGGACAGTGAAGATGCCTCTCACATCAGCTCGAGGTCCTGAATTTTACTGCATGAAGCGTATCCGTATGCACGTCAGCTTACATGGTGGCAGAAATGTATCTGTGTTCAGCAATCAGGTGGACAGGGTTTAATGCTCTCTCCACAGTGTCCATGCAGTTCTGAGATTTCCTGAGTGGCAAATGATGGAGGAAGCAGGCATCAGAGCAGGGTGAACTTGGCGTCAGTGGCTGGGGGCCCCACCTGCCCGGGCAGCATCCTGAGCCCTGTACAATCTCTCCCCAGGTCAGGAGGGGGCTTGTGAACAAGACAGCCACCTGTGCCATGCCAGCCACCCCACAGCACCCCACCAAAGCTGCGCTCTGTCCCATGTGCTGTCACCGTGGGCCAGGTGACACCACCACCCACCCACAGGGCCAGTCCTTTGCGCCGACCCTGCAGGACCCTGGTCCTTGCTGCCCAGGAAGATCAACAGTTCACTCCCCTCCCTGGAGTACCAGGAATCCAGGGCACCTCTTTGACCAAGCTGGGCTCCCATGCTCACTTTGTGGAGCCCCCCCACAGCAGGGGTTACCCAGTGACGCTGCTGGGGCTCAGCAAGGCCGGACCTGAGAGACCACCTGACAGGGCACTCAGGCAGCCTTGTCACACCTCCGGGACGTGGCACACCACCTCCCTCAGTGCCCGGCGCAGGTCCTGGAGCCAGGGCCTCCAGCAAGTTGCCCCACCTCTCAGCTCCAGGTATCAAATGAGGGCGATGAAGTAAGGCATGGCGGTGCACTCCTATAGCCCAGCACTCTGGGAGGCTGAGGCAGGAGAATCGAAAGTTCAAACCCAGTCTGGGCAACTCAGTGCGACTCTGTCTCAAAATGAAAAATAAAAAAGGGCTGGCAATGTAGTTTAGAGTGAAGGGCTGGGTTCAATCCCCAGCACTGAAAAAAAACAAAAAATAGGGCAATGAAACCACATTTATTGTCAGTAACTCTTTTGTGCTGAACTGTGTCCCTCCAAAATTCATACATTGAATTCATATGTATGAGCGTATTTTGAGATCAGACCTTTAAAAGGTAATTAAGATAAAATAAAGTCATATGAGTAGGTCCTAATTTAATAGAACTGATGTCCCCACACACAGAGATTAGGACACAGACACACAGAGGGGTGACCATTTGATGACTAGAAGAGGGGACAGCCAGCCATAACCAAGCAGAGAGGAAAGGCCTCCAAAGAGACAACCCCGACTCACCCTGATCGTGACTTCCAGACTCCAGCATGGTAGAAAGTGCGTTTCTGCTGTCCGAGCCACCGAGAGGCGGTACTTGTTACAGAAGTCCCACAGTGACTGGGACTCCTGGACTAATGTCCCTCCCCACACACACGCACTGGCCCTCCACATCCTGGGCTCCCTTCCAGCGCTGGGGCTCCAAAGCTGAGCACCCCATTCAGGCCCAGCCCTCACAGAACTCCCACTCTGAAGGGGCCTGCACCCCCAAGCCATCACACAGGAGGGCCAGAAGGAAGACGTCCCCGGGCTGGGGGAGCCGCCACTCTGAGCAGCACGGGGGCTGCTTGACATTTAGCTTTTCCTGATTCTGTTGAGACGTGGAACCCCTGGAAGGAAAGAAGCTTCCAGCACACTCCAGATCGGGCCTACATGGGCAGACTAAGGGATGTGGGAGGGGGCTGTAGCAAAGCCATAGAGAGCCCACTTGGCTCTTAGTCATTTTGGGGGTTGCTATAAGAAAATACCCAAAACTGGGTGATGTGCAAAGCAAAGAGGTTTATGTACCGCGCAGTTGTGGAGCTGAAAGTCCAAGATCAGGTGACCCATCTGTTCAACCCCTGGTAAGGGTCTTGTGGCTATATCTTAAAACCTGTGATGGGACCACTTGTGTGAGAGAGGCCCCATGACAAGACAGGAAGCCAGAGACATTCAGGCAAGGTGTCAGACCTGTTGACTGCAACCCCAAGAGGATGCGCACTCCTGGGAGCAAAGCTCTCATCCCTCTCAAAGCCCTGGTCACCTCCCATGAGGCCGCATTGCTCATGGGTTCCACCAGCTCCCCATAGCCACATGGGGATCCAGCTTCCAGCACGGTAGCCTGTGGGGACACCTTTGAGCCATTTGCAAGTGTTGGCAGCTGCAGAGAGCCCGGCTGGCCAGGGGAGGCTGCCACCGCACACTGGGCCCCAACTCTACCGCCCACCACAGCTCCACAGGGCAGCAGGAGGGAGGCAGCCGGGGGTGGGGGTCGCAGGCACTGGAGAATGTGGGCCCCTCAGGAGGCTGCTTCTCCCTGGTTCTGGTCCACAAGCCAGCAGGGACTCCAGCCCAGGACAGGCCACTTCACAGAGACAGAGTAGCCAGGCTTCAACCTGAGGTTCGCCATTTACCGCGTGGATGGAGGCAGGCAGAGCAGCCCAGCAGCCTGTCTGTGCTTGCGCCTCCCCTCCCACTGCGGGTGCCGGAGGCCCCGAGCAGGGCCCAGGTGTCAGAGAGAGGGGACCCAAGCCAGGGGCTGCACGTGTTCAGGCCACAGGATAGACCTGCAGTGGGGGCCACCCAGTGTTCTCTCCTCCAGGAAGCGACGGAGCGGCCCCAAGTCCCCAGCACAGACGTCTGGCCTGTGTGCAGGGCTCTGTTCAGCAAAGGGCACCGTCCTTCTTTCTGACATTTTCCAGATAAGTGGATGTTTTTATTCTGGAATTTAGGCGCGACCTTTATCTGCTGTCTGAGAGGAAGCATCTGTCACCAATATGAAGTCTCCAGGTCCCAGCCACCACTGTGTCCCTACACACATGGAGCGAGTCCCTGCAGACACCTCTGTCTGGGGCACAGCTGGCCGAGGGGACAGACAGTGACCAGCTGCAGCAGCTGCACAGAGGAAGCAGCCCAGGCTGGAGGAGCACACTGAACACCGGGGGACATGGCAGATGGGGCATGGGTCACTGATCCATTCCCTCCTTGCTGGACGGAGGCCAGAGAACCTCACGGAAGGGAGGAGTAGGGCGGCCCTAGGAGGAGTGAAGCGCACCTGGGACATCCTGGGGTCCCTCTGCACTGCCACCCCAGCACTGGAGAAGACCCAGATGGCTCACCACAGTCAGGGTGATGGCAGCCAGAAGGCAATGGAGGGGGAGGAATTGCCACTGAGCATGCAGCCAATAGACTACCTGGAGGCCGTGCCACAGGAAGGTGTGATACCAGGAAGAGGGTCCATCTGCTGGCACCAAGTTGATGACTCTTACATCACTGCAGATAAGGCTGCCCCTCGGGCATGTGGACCCTTTTCTGTGGCCTCTGTTTATGCAAACTATTTGGGTCACCCAAAATCAGCTTGGCGTGAGACCCAAGCTATCGCCACCATTCTGGCAGCTCAGCTCCCCAAAAGGAAGACCACACCAGTCAGCAGGGACCAACTACTCCCTGGGCCACCTTCCTGGAACCCCTGGTCCTCAGAATCACCATCGGCCTGAGTCCCAGAATTCCTCGAAGTACATGGTCAACCTCACACCCAGGGTACAGGATCAGACAATGCCCAGTGGAGAGAAACGAGAACCACCAGGTCCTGCATGGGAACCCCTTTCAATCTTGGGGGCACCCAGGCCAGCCCTGGCTGACCCAGAGACTTGAAGGGGACTTGAAAACTTTTAAGGAAGGTACTCCAAACTGCAGAGTGACTAAGGGGCCCTGGCAGGGCTCCAACCACCAGGTCTAAAGCATCAGCCCAGGTCAGGGGCCCAACGCATCCCCACACCAACCCCAGGACACAGGACAGGGAGGATCTGGACCCCGCACACCAGCACACTGCTGGAGACATCGCCCTCCACATCCCAGGCAGACACAGTGCCCACCGGCCTCCCTGTGCCCCGGCTGGGGGGATGGGCCCCCTTTGCTGACCTCCAGGTCCACATGGACTCCTCCCTGTGTCTCTGCTCAGAAACACAGGGGGCTTTCTGTGCAGATCTGCAGACCAGACAGAAAGCCTCCATCTCTCCGTGTCAATAAATCGGGCGTCTCCAGGGCAATGACTTTTACTCAGTAAATACTAAGCAGCAAGAGACAGCAGTGCGGCCCTGGTCTTGGTCTCGGGGAACTGCAGCCAGTGCTGTGCCACCTGTCGGTGATGAGAGGAACCAGCCTGGCTTGTCCAGTGCATCAGGTGCCGCATGAGGTAGTCTCACATGGGCAAGAGCCCGGCCTCCCAGACGTGACCTGTGTAGGGCACTGTCTTTACGGCTGGGGCAAGAAAAACACCCAGCATGGAGAGCAACCCTCGCCAGGCTGTTCACAGCGGGGAGGGAGCAGGAGACCCGAGGCTGGCCTGACCAAAGGGGAGGCAGCGGATCCCAGATGGGGGTCCTGCTGGTGAGCAGTACTAAGGGCCCCCAGCCCTGGGTGGCCAAGGAGGGCACATGGGCCAATCCCTGACCATCTTTCCTTCCTGTGAGATCCACTCTTCCATGAACATTCTGCTCAGACCGCTAAGCGTGAGTGGGTCTGAGCCCACCTCCTCCACCACAAGGCGGACTTGTGCCTCCAGCTTGGCCCATCTGTGTATTTATCCTGTTCTGAGGTGTCGGACCCTCCCTCTGCCTCGTCCACCACTGTGAGTGGCATGGGACTCAGCTCAACCTGCCGCGGGCATCCCCAGCCTGTGCATAAAGAGATGTTTACCTCCTTGTCTGCTGACACTGGGGCTCAGGATAGTTCTGTTGGCAAAGAAAACAGTGGGAGTCGTAGCATCTTCCCCTCCAGGATGCAGATTTTTCACTTCAAGAACACCCACAGTCATCTGGGGGGTGGCCCATGCTTATAATTCCAGCATTCTGGGAGGCTGAGGCAGGAGGATCACAAATTTGACGCCAGCCTGGGCAATTTGGCACCTTAGAGAAATCCTGTCTCAAAATAAAAAGTACGAAAATGCTGGGGAGGTAGCTCAGTGAGAAGGCCCTGAGTTCTATCCCCAGTAACACACACACACACACACGGGTCAAGCCTTGTTGCAAAGTGAAAACCCACCATTTCTTTATGTGGTCTACATGAGAAATTTACATTGTTCTATCATGTGACTCTGACTTTTGTCCTGGTGAGCTAATAATTCAGTGTTGCTCATTTGATCAAGGGAGTAGGCCCCCTTGCCCTACTGTGCTACATCACCATGACTTCCTTCGCATAACTGTCAATGAAAGGTGCCAGGTGATGGATAATTCCTCACTCCCAGTGATGCTTCCACCTCGCCACTTTTGTAGAGGCCTATAATACGTAGGTTTGGGACCAACATCCAAATATGGCTGGATGAATAAATTGATGGAGGGATAAATAGAATAAAAAGATGAAAAGATGGTTATGTGGGCAGGTGAATGAATGGATGCATGGAAGGATAGAAGGATGGATGGATGGATGGATGGATGGATGGATGGATGAGTTTCTCTTAGGAGAAAGCAGGCTTTCTGCAGATAGAACCGTGTATTTCACTTCCTTGTTTTTACCTACAGTGAATTCTACATAACAGGCTTCAAAAAAATATTTTTTAACTTTAACAGAATGTGCCAGACAGCACTGACAGGGTTATTGCCTTCAGATCCTGCACATACCATGTAACATTCTTAAGAAAATCTGGCAAAATCAGTGGGCGTGATTTGATAATGGCCACCCAAAAATATTATACTTGGAAACTACTTTCTGAAAACTCTGTTGCTGATACTCTTTAAAAATGTACTTTGAAATGTAACTGATTAATTATATGTACTCTCTCTCTCTCTCTCTCTCTATATATATATATATATAATCTTTGAGGAATATGAAAGATGCTTAAGCAGGAGAGAAATAGTTTTATTTTTCTGTTTAGTATGCGCCTGTCTCCCTTGCTTCCTGTGCTAAAGAGATAGCAACATAATTTAAGACACAAATTTTCATAAATATTTCTGTTCAATTAAAAAAAAAACTCCCTTTTTTTCTAACCACCCAGCTAAATCCACATGGTATGAAGGCTGCAAGGGTCTCAACACCAAAGAAATCTTAACTCTTATAATGAATGTGAACCTCAAAACAGCCCTCAGGAGCACTCCTCACTCTGTTCATCTTCTACTCAAGGCCAAAAGAGGAGTGACCAGCCCAGGGTCACGAAGGCCCAGCTGACAGATACCAAGAACACAGGCCTCAGTCAGCAGCTTTTCCATGATGGGGCTGTAGACCGGGACCCCCACACACAACATTACCACAATAAAATACTTGAGATAATTAACTGATAAAGAGAAAGGGAATATTTTGGCTCCATTTTCAAGGTTCTAGCCCAAAACTGATCGGCCTGTTGCTTTTTGGACTGTGATGAGGCAACATGTCATGGCAGGAGCATATTACAGAACAAAACTGTTCACTCATGACCAGGAAGCAAATGAGGAAAAGGAAGTCGTCAGAGTCCCACAGTCTCTGTGGGACACACCCCCAATGACCTAGAGACCTTCCACTAGGCCCCACCTCCTGAAGATCCACCATCTCCCAGTAGCTCCCACTGGGGTCCAATCTGCTAACACATGGCCTTTAAGAGGACATCTGAAATCCAAACTAAAGCACACCGTCCTGGGGGAGCAATCCCCAACAGGCCTTCTCCTCAGGCCTTCTTACAGCCTGTTCCTCTTCATGGGATAGGATGAGGTGCCCACTGGGTCAAGGGGAGGTGCCTCGTTGGAACCAACCTCACACTCTAAGGATCATGATCTGGGTACCCAGGCCCCCAAGATCCCTGACCAAACAGACCCAAGTTCACTTTCAGGACCCAGAGCAGGCCTCTTCATGGATCTGTCCCAGAGGGTGGACCACACCACCGCTAGGTCTGAGAGGGGGCCAAGAAACAGCCTTTCCCAGGGATGCCTGGAGCCCAGGATGACAGACAAGGGTAATTTTGGGTGGCTGGCCAGAAGCCCCCCTCCACCACCATCGAGCACAGACTTCAGTGGAATCCAAAATTTTGAAATTTGAATAATGAATAATGAAATTTAAATATTTTATTTACCAATTCATTAGCTTGATTTATAACTGTTACATATTTAGATCAGCAGTTTTCAACTTTTTGATCTCAGAACCCTGCTTACAGACCACAAAGAGTTTTTGTTTGTATGGGTTATATCTATCAAGGTTCACAAAATTATCATTGTAAGCTGAGACATTTTTAAAATATTTGTTCAGGGCCAGTGAGATGGCTCAGCGGCTTAAGCGCCTGCCCAGCAAGCGCAAGGGCCCCAGTTCGACTCCCGGAACCCACGTACGAAAAAGGGGCCGGTGATATCGCTCAGCGGCACGGGCGCCTGCTGGCGCGCAAGGTCCTGAGATCGACCCCCCGGTACCCACAAAAAACAAAACAACAAAAAAAAAATAATAAATAAAAAATAAAATAAAATATTTGTTCAGTACCTAATTTTAAAAGTAACACTAGGAGTCCATTGCGTGCTTATATAAGTAACACATTTTTAATAGAAGAAAAAAAAAACCCTGACTCTATTTTCCAAAAAATAATGTAGTGAGAAGAGTGGCCTTGTTTGACAGTTTTGCAAATCTTTTTAATGCTTGAGTTAAGAGAAGACTGGGGCCGGTGAGATGGCTCAGCGGCGTAAGCGCCTGCCTGGCAAGTGCGAGGGCCCGAGTTCAACTCCTGGAACCCACATACAAAAAAAGGGCCAGTGATATCGCTCAGTGGCACAGGCACGTGCACCTGCTGGCACGCGAGGTCCTGAGGCACCTGCTGGCACGCAAGGTCCTGAGGTCAACCCCCGGTACACACACAAAAAAAAAAAAAAAAAAAAAAAGAGAAGACAGCTGAGTTCTCATCTCTGCTTCTGCCTTCAGCCTGTCGGGACATGTGGTTGGCTAAAGCATAAGAAGAAATGCTGGACTCCTGCAAGGGATACAATTAGAAAAGCCTTTTCAGATAATTATCCGTATTCTTACTTGATAGTACCACAGAACTCAACAAGTAGCGTTTTCCTAGGATCGGTTGCTGGGTCCAGAGTGAGAGGAGTGAGGCACCAGGTGCAAACTCAAGGAGGCTCTGGTTTCTGTGGATGCACAGGTGCCGGCCCCAAGCTTCGTTCCTTTGCCCTAACACCAGCCCTGCTGGTTGCAAATCTGTACACAGCTCCTTGAAAATGCATTTTTCTTTCTTGTACTTTGAATAGAATCTTTGTCCTTAAATGATTGTACCTGCATGTGACCACCAGGAGTGGCATTTGATTTTACCCTACTTACAAGCTAACAAATTAACTTGCTACTGTTGCATGGATGCTGGCAAAGGATATGAGATCCCTGTGTCAGACACAAGAGACTTTATTACTCACAGCAAGCTTGCCGGTGAGCAATGTGAGCATCAGGCTGTTTGCCCAGGTCCCCTGGCCCCCCAAGTCTCACAGGGGTGACATGGAGGGGCCCAAACAGATGCATGCATCCAGTGGGTTTGTGTTGCAACTGAAGAATCCCAAGCTATAAGATCCATCTCTCTTTAGTACACAGTAAGCAAGCCTATACTTTGTCCCAGCAGGAGACAGACTGTACCTCATCTCTCAAAGCTACTGACTATAAATGTCATTCTGAGAAATAAATATTATATATATATATATATATATATATATATATATATATGTATGTATTAATTAGTCTGGGTTTTATCTGTATCCATAACAAAATATCTGAGGCTAGGTGTTTTATACAGAAAAGAGGTTTATTTATCTCATAGTTCTGGGCAAAGGGCACAGTGCCAGCATTAGCCCAGCTCTGATAAAGAACTCATAGCAGATTACATGGCAGACCAACAAAAAAAGGAGAGATCTCAAAAAAAAAGAGATCTCATAACCAAACAGGAAGCCTGAGTGGGGGAGGAGCCAGGCTCACCTATCAGCTAATAACGCCCCTGTGGGTGCCCCCGCAGGGCTCCAGAGAGCTGCCTTAGTCCCTTCCAAGGGGGGTACACACACACACACACACACTCCCGTCTATCCACCTCCTGGTGGTTTCACTTCTTACAGGGCCCAGCACCTCTGAGCATCACCACCCCATGGACTGTTTCCACCACGCGAAGCCTGGGTGGGACACACCAGACCCACCCAGACCACAGCAGGCATCGGCCTCGGCACACTCCACACAACCCCAGGCGTGAGAGAGATGCTCAGGGGAGGCCATCCCACCCATGGAAACAGGGTGCACTGCTGTTTGGAAAGCACTGGCCCACTGGGTCATACAGACAGATCTTCCAGAGGTTGACGTGTTTCTTTAAACATATCAAAAAATTACATTGATTCACACCATCACTCATCTTATCAGAAAACTCTGCAGGTATACGAGACAATCCTGCTCACAGAGCCTGGTACACTTCTTCCAAAATTCTAATTTTTACTTGGAAGTTCAAATTTTATTATTGGGAACAAATATTGTCAGTTGTTTTCCTTCAGGAGATGGGCTCACTTCATTTTTCTTTTTCTATGAAATGGCTTCCAAATATCTGAGTTTGAAGAACCATAGCATGACTGTCAGTTAATCTTTCAAGTAAAATCTATATTCCATAGCCAAGTGGGGCACACGCCTGTAACACCAGCACTCTGGGAGGCAGATGTAGGAGGATCACAAGTTTGAGCCCAGCCTTGGCAACTCAGCAACTTAGTGAAATCCTGTCTCAAAATTAAAAAAGAGCTGAGTATGCAGCTCAGGGCAAAGGCCCAGGGTTCAATCCCCAGTATCCCCTACACACACACATACAAAAACTATATTCCATGATAAAAGTGGCTAGTTCAGCCTGAAACTCAAACAACTGTACAAGTGCTTTCCTTCAGGGCAGCTGTCACACTTTGGAACACAGGACAAGTGTTTTACGTAGACTTCCCACTTCATGACACAAAACACAAACACAAAACACTCATGGCCAAGATTTAATAAAATGAGTCATGGTTCCCGCTTTGGCAAGGACATTCTAAAGTGAAAGTGACTTTCTTTGAAAACGAGGATTGCAAAGCAGTAAGGAACACAGAGACTGCTGGCACCCATGGGAGCCTCTACCCAGATTTGAGTCTGGTGCCAGCAGTTTCGCCCGTTTGGTGCTATTAGGGAAAATGTCAACCCAGTGGAGAATGTAAGTAATGTCTCATCGACATGAACATATTTAGATTTCACAGACCCCATGAACCCACAGACCCAGAGGGAGAATGGTTTTCACGCTTGATACCAGGGCCTCTTTGGACCCTTGCCCCAAGCCCTGGAACTGTGAGAGAAAGACCTGCAAGGAACCCAGGAACCAAGAGAGCTGAGTGGGGTTTTCGCCCTCCTGAATTCACAGTCCTGAGAGGGACCACCAGGCAGGAAGCCTGAGAGGGAGGAAACGGAGCAGATGAGGGTGCAGCCACGATTCCCCCTGGACCAGACATGGCCAGCTCTGAGGATCTGTCAGGAAAAACCAGAGATCTAAAGTTTTCTATGAAAGTTTCCAAATTTTGAAAGTTGGCAACTAATTCTCTCTCAAAAAAAAAAAAAAAAAATGCCAAACCTATCGAAGTTAAACAAAATGTCAGAGCCCATCCGCAATCGCTGGTCTAGAGTGAGAGCTAAATACACGAGAACTGCAACGAGGCTGAGCTAACAGACCCACAGCGCGCCCACTAGGAGGGTACCATAACCAAATCCTTCCTTTCCTGAGAACTTGCGGATGCCAGGGGTCTACGGACAACGGCTTCATGTAATCCACTTGGCAATCTCACGAGGCAGGAGCTGTTATTGCTCCCACTCCACAGAGCAGGAAGGGAGACTCCTGTGGATAAAAAACCAGCCCAGGGCCACGTGATCGTGCACGCGCACACACACACACACACACACACACACACTCCTCCAGCCTCCTGGATCGCTTGCTGCACCTTAAGGAAGCACAATCCTGCCGCGGGGCCTTTGCACATACGGGTCTGTTCTGTCTGAAGCTCTTTTTTCAGAGGGCTTCCTCTCCCACTGTGTCAGGTGTCTGCTTAAAAACCTTTCTCGGAGAACCCCGTCCTATCTGTCCTATGAGAACCTTCCGCACACATACACACTGAATACCTTCACTCTGTTACTGTCCTCTTTGTGCACAGCATTTTCTTATCACGTTAATTGCGCACATGAACGGGGTCGGGCATGACATTCCCGCGCAGCAGGTGCAGCACGCCCGGGTCGGATCTGACCTCCCTTCGCCCGCCCTCCCCACGTCCACACGCCTCCCGCCCTCGCCAGTGCCCGTTCTACATCCAAGACTTCCGTTCAGCTTCGCACATATCATGTCCTGAAAGCAGAGACTGAAATTCTCGCTTTTTACCGTCATTCCCCAATCATCGCCGCTACACTACGGCCCGCCGTGGGAGGAGGTCCGGCCCGGCCACGTCTCCGACCCGGGAAAGGCGCAGTAAACCTCTGAACTGACGGGACGGCAGCCGCCGCCCGCGGACGTGAGACGGAAGTGCGACACGCGCACGCGCACCGGTGACTGAGAAGACGCGTGAGATCGCTTCGGAGGACGGCGGAGGTGAAGGGAAGGCTCCGCGAGACACAGCCGCGGCCGGGGGTGCGCCGCGGGGCGCGGGATCCGGACGAGCGCACGGGGCCGCGCCGGGCTCCAGACCCGGCCGCCGTGTCGCACGGGCGCGGGCAGCTGCGTCTCCTCAGCTCTTTACCCACGCGGAGCTGCGGACGTCAGCCCGGGGTGAGACTGACTGACTAGAGTCCTAGATGACCGGAAGTCCTGAAGAGCCTTCCCCAGTGAAGACAGTCAGGTGTTCCACACAGACGAAAAAGCGCCAACTGAAGCCACGCCGAGCTACTGCTCCTCCCGACACAACCGCTAACATTAAAGACGGTCGCACGCGTGTGTCGCCGTGGAGCGACTGGGGCCTTCGCCCACTGCTGGCGGCGCGTAGACTGCGTTACTGTGCGAAACTGTCTGGAAATGACCCCTCCGCCCTGCCGTAGGCCTGCCCCGACCTTCGCGGCTCTCTCGTCTGCAGCCGGCAGAGATGAGTGCGCACACCCACTAGAAGACGTATTCAAGAATTTCGTAACGACATTATTCCTAATGGTCAAAAACCCAAATATTCACCAGTAAGTAAATGAGTACATACATTGTAGTTTATGCATCTACGTGGAATACTGGGGGGGGGGCACAATACTCTCCACAGCATGGATGAACCCTCATTATACCAAGTAGAAGTAGTCAGATACAACGGAGCAAACTGCGTGATTCCATTTCCATCAAGGACAGGAGCCGGCAAGACTCTTTGATGGTGGAAATCAGGACAGTGGTCACTCTCTGGTGGAAGAGCATGTGGACTCGGGAGGGGTGTGATGGAGCGGCCTGGAGATGCGCCTGATATTTGCTGTAATTCAGCGTAGTAAGATAACAAACAGGGAGCGGCTGCCCGTGAGAGAAGAGATTATCGGTTACAGGAGGGAGCACAGCACCCAGGCCTCGTGGGGAAGCACCAGGGGCGGAAGAAACCAGACAGCGAGGCCGGCACCTTTGCGTGCCTTTCAGGAGACGACGCCGGCGGGAAAGCCAGCCGAGGGCAGTCACTGTTCAAACAATGGTGTGAGCTCTGGGGCACCTGGGTGACCCAGCTGTCCAGTACCTCACCCTGGAGCGACTTACAGCAGGGAGAATATTCCACTGGTTGAAGTTCCTTGTGGGGCTGTGGATGGGCTGCTTTGTCCAAGAAAGGCCTCCACAGGCAAGTTGTCTGCTCTCTCCCCTCGGAGCCAGCCCTGGGGGTGTCTCCCCAGCCAGCAAAGCATCAGGCAGTGCCAAAGCATCGTAAGACACAGAAAATAGAAAACACACAAATAAGGAGTCTTGCAGAGCACTAGTAAGCACCGCTGTGCACGGGCAAAGAACCACTAACTGTTTGCCTAAGGCTGCTGCACATCGCGCACCCTCCTCTAGTGGACTCGTATGTTTAAATGTATTTTAAATGTAAAATTTGATTTGAAAAAACACTAAGACAAGGAACTCTCTCTCATCACCGCTGTAGCCCCTCACACCTTCCAGGGTCTCAGGGATCCTCCTCGAGGACTCCCAGACACCAGCCCAGGCCCCAGGCAGCCGCATCCCTCTGTGGCCTCCAGGCATCTTTGCCCAGCTGTACCCCTTCCCTGTCTCCAGCAGCACTATCCTCCCACCACCAGCTTCGAGCTTAGCAAACCCTCCCTTTGACTGTTTCTCCTGAGGGCTCCTGTAGCAGAAGAGGGGGTGGATGTATTCAGGTCCTCCAGCTGCCACATTCACAGGCCCTGTCTGCGCTCACCACTCCCCTCCCTCAACCTTCCCTCCACCCTCCCGGGACCCCGAGAACAGCCTGCATTAGCTCAGTTTCTATTGCTGTAACGAATACCCGGGAGCGCACGACATATAAGGAAAAGAGGTTCATTTATCGAGCAGCTTTGGGGTCTGAAAGTCTAAAGAGCAGAGCACCAGCTCTGGAGACCAGGGCTCAGCCACCCCGTCACTGTGTCACACAATGGAAGAGGATGTCACAGTGGAGTGGGTGTGAGAGGGAAAGAGTGCCAGGTGAGACAAGAAGCTTGGTGAGCAAGAAGGGCTGGGCTTGTTCTTTTATAACAACTTCTCTCACAGAAATGAACCGGCTCCCCCAAGAATCATGCTCATCCCTCCCGTGGTACCACCAACAATGGCCCACCTCTTGCACCTCTCAGAGCTCCGCCACGTCTCACATGGCCACACTGGGCCAAGCCGCCAACACATGGACCCTCACTGGATAAACCATGTCTACAACAGCACTGCTCACAGAGCCGCCCGGATTCCTACCCTATCACAGGAAATGAGGCACCAGAACTTACAGGGAAGCTGGGGGAAGGCGCACAGCCAAGATGCCCGCCGCTGAGCAAAACCCAAGGCCACCCGGCACACACAGGCCACAGGGACCTAGAGGTGACTGCCTGGTTTGGGACAGGACAGGACCCGCTCAAGTCAGAGGCAGCAGCTCTGTAGCGATCACATCACCATGCAGGAGTGCCTAGGCCTAAGGTACACCCTTGCCTCTGTCTCCCAGGCAGGGGCAATGGGTGCACAAAAGGTTAATAAGGGTCATCAGCGTGACCCAGAGAGACTGAGGTGCATTCTCTGAGGTGACACCTCTCATGCACCCCTGATAGGCGCTGCTCATAATGGGGGTTCTAGGGGACACCTCCATGTGGCCAGATGACAGGACTCAAGTTTTGCCCACCTGGGATGATTTCACCAGCAGAGATGAGGCTGACTTCACAGTGTTACTATGAAACACCTTCTTTGGTGGTGGCTAAGCTCTGGTCCAGCCAAGGACAGTGTGGGAGGGGCAGAGCCAGCCCAGGCCACCCACACAGATGGGCATGCAGAGCAGATGGCCCACAGCGCAGGGAGCAGCGCCGCCTGCTGCAGCAAACCCTGGCCCAGGTGGTTCTCGGAGAGCCTGCTCAGGACAGTCCCGTCTGGACCCTGGAAGCGAACAGCCTCATTATCCCGGCTGCTGGTCCTTGAGACTCTCAGAGAACGGAGCCTGGGAGGAGGCCTGCACACCAGATGGGCCTGCTCATTAGGATGGGGAGCGCAGTATTTCTTATGCAAATGAGGGCAAATAAATCCGTCAGAGAAATGTGAACAGCTAACATGCTCAGAGCACACTGAGCATGGACTGAGAGGCGTAGAAGGAGAGGACCCGCCAGCATTGTCCCGCACACCCTTAGCCCTAGGTATTCTGGATTTGCCTATTGCACTGCCCAAGAGGGAAACCAAGGTCCTATAGTGCCATCAAAGGGCTGAGCCTGGCTTGATCTGCAGTGGGGCATAGAGAACCGCCAGGGTGCAAGTGGTCAGGGAGGGCAGGAAGCCCCGGGAACTGGGACAGGTAGAGGCCAGGCCTGCACTTATCCTGCCAAGGCCCAGCAGATGGGTAGGCACAAGCCAGACCAAGCCATCACCAGCCACAGGGCAGGGAAAAGGACCACCAGGGACTAGCCCAGGGACCAACATTCCGGACATCTCCAAGACACCAGGACTCTGCACGCTGATCCTGCCCAAGGGCAGGCTGCTCCCCACTGCCACCACCTCTGGCACAGTTAGGCTGAAGGTGGCCTCAGAGCTTCCTTGCTCCCCTTCCAGACGTGCTGCCCATCATGAGCTCCTGCCAGCTCCAGCTCCTGGATATCCTCAGTAGCCCACCTGCTTGCTACTCCTGCCTTGGCCTCAAGAGATGGGTCCCAAACACCTACCCATCCAGGGCCTCATCTCTCCTGGCACTTTCTCAACAACTCCCCGCAGTTCGACCACCACTAGCCCAGGCGCTCCTGCTCCAGCTGCTGGCTTCAGCCCTCCTCTCTCCCACCCTGGAAACCTTCAGCTTTACCCTCTGTCTTGTTATGGTTTGTGTCTAGATGTGCCCCCAGAGCCTCATGCAGTTTTAGATGGGGCTTTTTCTGGGCTTTTTTCGGAGGTGGATGAATCGAGAGTGTGATTGATTCATAGTACAGTGCTGGGATTAAGGGTGGGTGATTGCTGGATCAGTCCACTGATTGCATTGGCACTGCCCTAATCCTGCTGGACTGGATATAATATAAGGGACAGAAAGAGGCTTGTCTCTCTCTTGTTGCTTTTGCTGTCTTCTGCCACCCAGAACGGCTGCCCCTCTGCCATGTGCCATCCTGCCTTGGAGCCAACCAGTATGGACTGAAACCTCTACAAACTGTGAGCTAAATAAACCTTTCCCCCTTTTAGCTTTGGGCGTCGGGTATTTTGTCTCAGCAACAAGAAAGTCACTAAGACATGTCTCATCAGTGCTGCCTGCTTCGCCTTTTTCCGCACCCCTCCTTCCCTTGAGAGGCTGTTAGCTTCCGGCCAACTGGTCACCTCCCCAGACCTACCCCTGTCTAACTTACATCCAGGTCCTCATGGGCATCTTCCCACTCCTGGGCTCAATGCTTCAGCTCACCACGTGCCTCAGGAGCTCCCCAGCACTCATCGTGGACACAAGTAAGCACCACCTCCTGCACCACTGTCCCCCATCCTTGTGTCACTTTTTCATGACCCAGACCAAATACCCTCTACCTGGGGCCTCCAGTCCGTTGGTCAGACCCAGTCTCTCGCCCCAGTTTCAATCCTAGCATTATCCATATGGCCACACTGTCACATACACTCCCTTCTCCCCACCTGGCCAGACCAAAGTCCTAGTCAGTCCTAGGATGGCGCCCAGCCACATGGCTAACCGCTCCGCTTGCCACCCGAGCACTGTCACCAAGGTTTGTAGCTCTCAGTCAGTGTCAATGCAGATGTCTCAGTGCATGAGCCCAGCCCATGCTGCCCTCCCTCCACGGTTCCTGGGACAGGTGGCTCCTGGCTTTGCTCCTTCCTCCTAGGCCGCCTTGCCTCAGTTTTGCCTCCGTCCTCCTCTGTGTCCCAGTGCCTTCGCAGGCGTCCCCAGCCCTCTCCCTACCTCCAGCTCCACTCACTCCCCAGGGCTCTCTGGCCCCCTGGCTCTGAACGCTATCTATGGACTTTTCCTTTTCAGACTCAGCTCTTCAACCTGTCCTCTCTCCCGAGCCCACATCATACATCCTGACATCTCCCTGGACGTCTTGTCATCAACTCAAGCCAAATGTGTCCAAAACTGGGTCCTGCTCTGCCCCTGCCAGACCTGCTCCTCTCATCATCTTCTGCATCTCAGTGGATGGCAAAATCTTCTATTTTGGTCACTTTCCCATTACTGGGGCATAACAACACCCACCACTGAAAGGAGAAGAGGTTCAACCTGACACATTCTAACTGCTCTGCTGGCTGCAGGCAGGAACAGCATGGGGAAGGAGTTGGGAGCAAAGCTTCTCGGTGCATGGTGGCTGGGAAGCAGAGCGGGGCCAGCACCAGAGAGGAGGGGCCAGGGATGAGACACGGACCCGAGGCCCTGCCTCTGTGACCACCAGATGCCCCAAGAAGTATGTTTCACCAACCCCTGGAACCCCTGGGGCAGCTCCCACTCTAACTGCCACATCTTCCTTCCACTTGCTTGACTCATCTCCTTACCTGCACGTCCCCACCCAGCCCATGGGGAAATTTTCTGGCCTCCACCTTCAAACCACATTCACATTCTGACCTCTTCTTCTACCCCACAGGTCTGGCCACCATCACCTTTCATCTGGATGACGCCATTGGCCCCTCCCTGCACTGCCAGCTGATCACTCCCTCCCCTTTGCACTTTCTGCTCCCCATTTCTGCTGAAGAACCCACATGACCTGCCCTCGCCCATTTCACTCTGCCTTCGTTCCCACTCTCCCCAGCTTGCGGCACTCCAGCCACACTGGCAACTCACATCCTGAATTTTCCAAGCCTGGGGACGGGGCTGTGGCTCTTCCCTCTGCCCAGAACTCCACCGGGCCAAGTCCCTCCTCTCCTCCAGGATAAGCCCAAAACTGACCTTCTCAATGGCACTCTTTCATAATACCAAAAACCACTGCCTTCTCCCCTTACTCTACTTTTCTTTGTCTTTCTCCATAGCACCAATCACACCCTAGCATGTGAGATAACTTACTAATCATGTGTATGGTTTATTACCTGTCTTCCCCACAGAAATGCGAGCTCCATGGGCCAAGAATCACTGTTCCTTTTGATCACTGATGTGCCCCGAGGGCCTTGAGTACTGCTTGTGCATAGTAGGTGCTCAGTGCAAATTGTTTGCATGAATAAACAGGAAATGTTCCACGCCAACCCTGCTGATAGACAGGAAGTGAGTACAGCTCCAGGTTTATCCCATTTTCTGTATTAGTCACTTTTCTTTTTTGTTTTTTTTTTTTTAAACAGGATCTTTTTTTGTAGTTCAGGCTGGCCTTGAACTTACTATGTAACCCAAAGCCATCCTCCTACCTCAGCCTCCTGAGTGCTGTGATTATAAGCATGCACCACCATCCCCGGAAAGTCACTAGGACTAGAGTCTTCAGGAGAAGAGGACGAGGGACACAGAAGGAGGACACCCTGTATCAACAGAAGCTCAGGCTCTGTGTCTACAGATCAAGCAACCCCAGGAGTTGCCAGGAAGAACCAAATGCTAAAAGAAAAGCAAAGAACAGACTCCCTCCTAGAGCCTGCAGAAGAGCGCACCCTGCCAACACCTCAATTTTGAACTTCCAGCCTCTGGTGCTTCCGCGAGTGCACTTCGGCTGTTCTGTGGCACATGATTTGAAGCCGTTTGTCACATCAGCCCTAGAAACCAACGCAGATGCCAGTCCCCTCCCCCTCCTGAGCTACAACTGCATTCAATCCTAATCAAAAGCCCCAGAGTACTTGGGTAGGTGAGGCAGGAGGGTCCTAAGTTCAAGGCCACTTTGAGCAATTTAGCAAGACCCTATACCAAAATTTTAAAAATTAAAAGGGCTGGAGATGTAGCCAGTGATCCCTGGCTTCCATCACCAGTTCAGAAAAAATACAGTCATTCTATTCTAATGAAAACAAGTTATATTCAGGAAACTTCTGAAAAGGAAGCAAAATGAAGCAGGACCAGCACTCCTCCCAGACACGATTAACCACTGCCAAGAGGGAGCCAAGGGCAAAAGGGAGGGTTCAGAAATGGTCTGAGGTCCAGGTAAGGATTTAGCAGGTAATACTACAGACCATAGACTCAGAGGACAAACACAGATCATTAACCAGTGGCATTGAGACAACTAGAAAGTTGGTCAGTTAAAAATAGTAACAATCGAAGTTAATGCCAGGTCACAGCTGTACTCCTTTTACTCAAAATCTTGATGGATCCATTTTTTTGTTTGTTTTTTGTTTTGGGGTTTTTTGTTGTTGTTGTGTTGTTTTGTTTTGTTTTGTTTTGTTTTGTTTTGAGACAGGGTCTTGCTATGTAGTGCAGGCCGGCCTTGAACTCACTTATGTAGCCCAGGCTGGCCTCGAACTCACAGCGACCCTCCTGCCTCAGCCTCCCAAGTGCTGGGATTACAGGCTTGCACCACCATGCCCAGTGAAATTTTTAAAGCTAAATGATTCAAACAGAGATGGTAAACCATATTTATGTCCTGTCCCCATTTTCACAATGAGAAATGGCAGGAGAAAGCATCATTTCCTAATGAATACATCCCCCCCAGCAGTATGGGATACAAAAAGGGTGCTCTTAGTGGACCATATATTTTGAGAAATTTCTGAAAAACAGAAGTCAAATGAAATCTGACTTATAAAAGAAACCTGAGCAAAGGAAGTTTCATGTTAGGGAGAGGACTTTGTTTTTCCACCAAAACTCCTTCGTGCCTCTTGCAGAGGGGGCCCCTGACAACACGCGTGTACCTGCACACACTACTTACAGATTCTCCTGGTGTCTGAGAAAGGAGAAAGCAGCTAAACAGATAAAACTTTCTATTTGTTATATAAGTCATTCTCCATGTGCAAAGACTTTTAAAATTTGAAGCAAACTCAGGAATTCCCAAACTTCCCAGGCCTTCTGCCAGAGTAAACCAGTGTATAAAGAATGCATGGCGTTGTAGAAGACAGCTATAAACCAAGACACGACTTACCCTCCTGCCACACCAAGGACTATTGCCATGCTTTGTTCATGGCTCTGTCCAAACAAAGGAAATAAACAATTGGGGTTTTTCCCACTGCGTAGATGCCCCATAAAAGAGCGACACAAAGGACATGGGTCCAGGCCAAGCCTGAGTTACCTTCTTTTCCTCCTGTCCCCCACAAACACCCTTGCCCTCTTGCAAGACTCTCTGTCACCTGTCCTCCGGAGACCTTCCCGAGCCAGGCTACATTTGCTGAAGTGTAATCACTGTCCTGACTTCACTGAGTTCTGCCAAGTCCTGCTGGTGCTCCAGCCGCCCAGTGTGTCCTCTGAGTTGGTTCCAGAGTAGTGATGGATTCTCACTCATCACGGGCTCAGCCCGCTCGGGCAGCCTGCAGTCACACAGTCTGCCCGTGGTGCAGAGCGGAACACGCTGGCCTTCGCTGCACCGTGGGGGACGTGCTTGGGATGTTCCTGAGAAATGAGAAAGCTATGTGGAGGCCAGAGCCTCTGTCTCGCTCCCCGGCAGAGTCAGGAAGCATCCCCCATGGGCAGTGAGTTGAAGAATAAACACAGCTCATTGCCACAAGGGGAAACAGCCCTGACAAAACAAACCCACAGACATCTTCGTTCTATGTTATCAGATTTCAACAACACAGAAGTCTCATTTTATATCCACGACATTAGCCAAGGATAAGAAATTTCTGGCAAGAGTATGATGAAATCAGCCCAAGAGTACACTCAGGGCTTCTGAGCAGGGCTCTTCCCCAGGAGGTGTAGGGACCCAGGAGGCCACAGATCCCCTCAGCTTGTTCGTCATCTCCATCACTTGCTACCACCACAGAGTCCTGACTAAAGCAAGGACCACCCACAGAGATGCTCAGAGCAACTTTGCAAAATTAGAGACAACCTCAGCTCACCACGCAAGATTTCCTAGAAAAATTATGAAACAGCAGTACAGTAGAATGGATGTGGCCTTAAAATGATATAAAGGCTAAGTAACAGCACGGGGAGGGGGAGCTGCATGCGATATCCAGTGAAGGGAAAACAGAAGAGCCCAGAATGAGACCAGCATCCTCTTCCACCTGCAGCTGTCCCTCGGTGTGTGTGGGAAACTGGTTCTGGGACCCTGCAGACACCAAAGTCCACAGAGGATCAAGCCCCTTGCATAAGATGGTGTAGGATTTGCTTATAACCCATGCACATCTCCTATACTTTAAGTCATTTCTAAATTACAGTATTGAATCCAATGTAATTGCTGTGGAAATAGTTGTTGCAGTGTGTTGTTTAGGGAATAACAAGGAAAAGGCCTACACATGTTTAGCACAGGTGCAGTTTTTTCTGAATATTTTTAACCTGAAATTGGTTGAACCTATGTTGCAGGACCTACAGATTGGCAGGGCTGACTTTAAAACGCAGCCATAAGTGTGGGCAAGGATGAGCCCCGTGGCTGTCTTTCCTGAGCCGACTCTGCTCCAGGCTAATTGCTAAGAGGCCCACAGATGTCATCACAGTTGACACAACCCTGAGGCGGGACACAAACAGGGACACTGAGGTACCATGACACTAAGTAGCTTGACCACAGTCACCACAGCAAGACCCCAACTCAGGCTGCCCAACCCTAAGCCAAAGCTCTCAAAAGGCAACAAAAAAAAAAAAAGGAAAGGCAGTTTTTGGGAGGTGGAAAGGACTATTTGGAAGCTTTTTATCTGTTGGTTTGTCTCCAAATTTCCTTTTGAAGTTTTCTAATTTTGAGAAAAATCAGTAAGGAATCTGTGAAAGGATTCACACCCAACCCCTCATGTAGGAAACCTGCTCCAATACCCCCTGCATCCTGCTCAGGGTGGGCTCTGCCACACAGCCCTGCCTAGAGCGGGGACAGGGCATCTTTGGATCTGCATCTCTGTTTTTTGTTGTTGTTTGTTTTTTTGAGACAAGGTCTCACTATGTAGCCTAGGCTGGCCTTGAACTCACAGTGATCCTCCAGCCTCAGCCACCATGCCCGGCTGGGTCTGCATCTCTGGCACCCAGCAAGGGTGGGCTATGGTGAACACTTGGGCCATTTGATTGGATTCATTGATAGGTAATTAGCAGCAATAGAGACGGAAGGTCAGAGGTTATTCTGTCTCTTTTTTAATTTTTTAAATTAGTACATGTTTGCGGTACATGCGAGTTCACAAACATCATGGGGAGTGGGTGCCTGTATATAATACAGCTCGATTCTTTATGTAATCCTCTCCCCTTCCCTCCCCTTTCCTTCCTCCTCCAATTCCCCTTTCCTCATTTTCATTCTTGTTGATATTATTAAACTTAGCTCTTGTTTGTGACATGTGACGTTTACACTCATTAAGGTTACCAAGTTCCTGTACATGGCATATCTTTATGCTAATTTCCCCTTCCCCCGTGGCCATTCTCACTCCAGGCCCTTCCTTCCATCCTTCCTCCTTCCTTCCTTTCTTGCTTCTTCCTTCCTTCCTCCTTCCTTTCATCCTTCCTCCTTCCTTCCTTCTTGCTTCTTCCTTCCTTCTTCCTTCCTTCCTTCCTTCCTTCCTTCCTTCCTTCCTCTTCCTTCCTTCTTCCTTCCTTCCCAAGTCTCCACACTCCGCCACTGACCTGTGCAGCTCTCAGATCTGCTCTCTCTTCCCTGTGTCTGGCACCCATTGGCCCCAGTTCAGCCTGTATTAGCCAGCTTCACGTTACTACAACAAATACCCGAAACGTTAACTCCTAAAGTGAAAGGGGTTGTCTAGCTTCTGATTCTAGAGCTTCCAGGTGGCTGTACTGCTGTGGGCCCCTGGCGAGCAACACCCAGGCCGACTGCTCACGTCAGGAGCCAGGAAGTGGGGAGAGGACAGGGCCCATCCCCTTGCCCAAGGCCCCCAATGACCCACAGCTCCTAGGAGTCCACGGCATCTCACCACTACCACCCAGGCACCAAGCCTTCACATGCAAACCTCTGGGAGTGCTTGACATCAAGCCATGGCGGCCTGGCTCGTCCTGGTTTCAGTCACACACCTGCAGCCTCTTCTGAAGGGTGAGCAGACTATTCTGGTCATGATCTTCACTGGCTCACTGAGGCCCTCAAAGGACACCCAGGCATCACAGTGTGTGTGCGCCACACCCTCTGCTACTTCCCTGCCACCATGCTTGCACCATGGGCCACCTCATCACTCCAAGACGGCCGGCTCCACACACTGCTTCTTCACAGCCTCCGTCATGCCCTGGCCTGCTTGCCTTCTCTCTGCCTAGTGAATTCAAGTTTGTTGCCCTCATTTAGTTTAGTATTATTAAGTTTTATGATGCATAATCGTTGTACATATTTATGAGGTAAAATATGATGACATATATGTTGGACAACCCATTTGAGAGCCCTCCTGTCTCTCAGGAGCTATTCCTATTCCCCATTCCCCCATTCCTATTCCCCATTCCTTTTCTCCAATAAATTTTCCTACTCTTAAATATATATATATATGTGTATATATATATATATATATATATATATATATATATATGTATGTATATAAAGAACAAGTCTCCTTGTCTTGTTTTTTGTTTGTTTGTTTATGTGGGTACCGGGAGTAGAACTCAGGACCTCACGCTTGCCAGGCAGGCGCTTATGCCGCTGAGCTACCTCACCGGCCCTGTTTGTTTGTTTTTGAGACTGGGTCTCTATGCTGCCCAGGGTGGTCTCAAACTCCTGGGCTCAAGCAATCCTCCTGTCTCAGCCTTCCAAGTAGCTGGGACTACACGTGTGTGCACTTCATGTGGCTTATAGTTATCATTTCTTTGTGGTAAGTATACTCAAAAGCCTCTTCTAGCTATATACATGTACAATGGTACCTCAGTTCACCAACCTAATTCCTTCCATGATTCCGGAAAAGATGACCACCTTCGTGTTCATGCAGGAAAGATGGCCACAGTTGTGTTCATCACCCAGTGCAGAGTTTGCAAACAAAACCAAAATTCTGCCAAACGTTTCTGTTTGCAAACCAAATCATTTGCAAACAAAAACATTCACCAACCGAGGTGCCACTGCTATGTTATCATTAACTGGTAGCCCTACTGCACAGAACGCCATCACTCACTCCTCCAGCTACTCGTAACTCTGAACCCACAGACCAGCCGCTCACCCTTCCCCAGTCACTGGTAACTGCATCCTGTTCTACTCTCTACTTCACACAGTCACATTTCAGATTCCACAAATGACTGAGACGGTATCTGTCTTTCTGTGTCTGGCTCCTTTCACTTCACATAATGTCCCCCAGTTTCATCCATGTTGTAAAACAATGACAAGATTTCACCCCTGAATGGCTGAAAGGTATTCCACTGTGATCATATGCCACATTTTCTTTATCCATTTACCCACTGCTGTACGTTCAACTGATTGCAAATCTTGGCTATTCTTAATATTGCTGCAATCACATGGGCACATAGATACCTCTAATGGACTGATTTCATTTCCTGTGCATATACACCCAGCAGTGCGATTGCTGGCTCATTTTGAAATTCTATTTTTAGTTTTTTAAGGAACTTCTACACTGTTTTCCATAATAGCTGTACTAATTTACATTCCCACCAATAGTGTTAGAGTTCTCCTGTGTCCATAACCTTGCTACCACTTATTATTTCTTGTCAATGTTTAATCTTTTGAGGAACTGCTAGACTGGATTTGGAGACTGCTAGTTTCCAAATCACTGTACTATTTTATATTCCCAACACTGTTCTCGATTTCTCCACATTCTTGCTAACACTTGTTGTTATCTGAGTTAGTCATGCCAGTCTCGTTGTTTAGATTTATATTTCCATGGTGACTAATGATGTTAAACATCTTTTTAGGTGCTTATCAGCCATCCACAGATTTTCCTTTTAAAAAATTTCTGTTCTGATCACTTGCCCATTATTTAATTGGGTTGTAAGAGTTCTTTGTATATAGTCTACATGTAAGTCTCTTATCAGACAAAATACTTTTTACTTTTTGATGGTGTTCTGTACAACACAAACGTTACTTTTAGCCAGGCATGGTGGCACATACTTGTAGTCCCAGCTACTTGGAAGGCTGAGGCATGAAGATTACTGGAATTCATGTGTTTGGGATCAGCCTGAACAGCATAGCAAAACCTTGTCTCAAAAAAAGATTTTTTTAAAGTTTAAATTTTGACAAAATCCTATGTATCTACCTTTTCTGTCTTTGCTTATGCAGGGTGTGCATGTGCGAACATACATGCATCACACGTGCACACGTGGGAATTTTTTTTCTGGATTTGCTGTGCTTTGGGTATCAATCTGTTTAAGTTGCTATAAATCTTTTTTTTTTATGTGGGTACTGGGAGTCAAACTCAGGACCTCGCACTTGCCAGGCAGGCGCTTATGCTGCTGAGCAATAACACCGGCCCTATAAATCTTAAGTTTATCCAGATTTTTTATTTTTTCTTGAGTCAGTTTCACTACTTTGTCTCTGTCTTAGTTACTTTCTGATCGCTGAGACACAATATCCAGTATACTCACAAATTAAAAGAGGAGGGGTTTATTTTAGCTCACAGTTTGGAGAAGTTTTAGTCCATAGAAGGCTGGCTCCAGGGCAGGGCAGCATGGCAGAGGGCCTGGCAGAGGAGATACAGCTCATGGCATGGTGGACAGGAAGCAGAGACAGATCAAGGGAGGAGGAGGGAGACAGACTCTTCCAGGCCATCTCCTCCTCCCCCCACGGCCCACCTCCCAACATCACAGTTAGCTATAAAGTCATCCATGGATCAATCCACTCATAAGTATCACACCTCCATGATCCAATCACTTCCCACAAGCCTCACCTATGAGCACATGAGGCTCTGCAGGGACATCTAGATATAAACCACAACAGTCTCCTAGGAATTTGTCCATTTCGTCTAATTTGTTGGCAAATATCTGTCCACAGTAATCCTTTATAATCTTTTTGTGTGTAGGGTCAACAGTAATGCCCCTCTTTTGCCTACTAAATTCTCACTCATCTAAAATCTAGCTGGTACTGTATTTACCCAGCTTACCACCTCTCCGACAGACCCACACCTTCTCAGCTGTGCTCTGCATTCACTGCCCACCTCATCACACTGTGACCCCAGCACCTCGGCACTCCATGTCACAGCCCACTGGCGTTTGTGTCAGGAGGCTGTGAGCTTGTGAAAGGCCCAGACCTCGCCACGCATGTGTGAGTGCCACCTGTCTGGGCAGGGCCGGCTGTACTGTCACTGGACTGGATGAGTCTTGGCTGGCATCAGAGGCAGGTGTGCCTTGGCTTTCTCCAGCAGAGCCTACAAGAAAGTGGGAGCGGAGAAAGCGGACTTGAGCAAAAGTGAGGTAGCTGAGAAGGCAGGACCCTCGCAAACGCTATGGGGCCACAGGTTCCTTCCAGACCGTGTGAATTAACTGCAGGAGGCACGGCGCGTAAAGGCGCTGGAGAAATGGCACTGTCAGCCACTCATACAGTGCCTTTATGTAGCCGCTTTGCTTTTCTACAGGTATTTGGAGTGAATGATTTCACAGATAAGGCTTGAAAGTTAAAACCACTGTGCTTCTTGCCCCTTGGGCTGCCAGGGACCCCATGGCTCCTAAGCCAGGGCTGGAGGCCAAGTTCAGCCCTTAAGGAGTATCGTTGGCACTGCGGCGAGTGGGCGGCCTTGTTTACTGCCTCAGACACGCGTGCTGGCCGGGACCTCGGGCCACAACAGGCATCGGGCCGGAGCTGGGCCATGGCCTTCCGGGGGGCTTCTGCGCCTTCAGGCCCTGCTCCCTGTCTAGTCAGCCCCGTAGGCGCCGCCACAGGTAGGGCGCATGCGCACCAGACGTGACGCAAGGGGGCGCCTTGGTTACAGGGAGGGCGTGGCCCGCGAGGGGGCCCCGTGGAGGGGAGGTGCCGCACTGGGAAGAAGGGCGACTTCGGCCACCCGTCTCCGAAGACGGAGCGCACTCCCCGTGGGGACCAAGGGGTCACGCCCTGGGCAGCCGTCCGTCGTCGCGGCCCTGACAGGCCCCGCAGCGTCGCAGCGGGCGTGGGCAGGAGGAGCCGATGGGCGCTGGGCGCCGGAGGAGGAGGCCGGGCGGCGGGGCTTTCCGCAGCGACTGGCCGCGCGGTCTTTTAGAAGGGTTCTACAGTTCCAAGAATATGCTTTCTAAAAAGTTCCCAAGAGTTTGTTATTTTACTCTCAAACCAAAGCAGCAACCCACTCTCTGTGGGAAAAAAAAGAAAGTTAAAACCAGTTCCCACTCGTAGAGCCCGAGGTCCTCTGGACACTGTTATCAGCCATCTGACTCTAACCAACACCGAGGCCGAGCAGAGCATTGCGGGGCTGTTCCGTGGGGCTGGGGAGGTTTTATGGGATCCCTTTGCTAATTAAAATTCACTCTTCCAGACAGCTGTGATCTTTAGTGTCTGATGCACCTGAAAAATATATCTTGACATTTAAGCCACGCTCACCGGGACGGTACCAGTAGCAGTAATAAGCCACAAATTCCAATCAAAATGAAAATGCTAAGTTTTGTGTTTGGGGCTTGATGTGAAGGGCAAGGACACTCAAATCCCTAAGGTTTGTCATTAATCCAGCAACACCCGAAGGGAGCGTCCCTCTCCCTGTCCTTGGGATGACAGGGCTGTCTACCCAAGGCACCACCAGTCCTGGAACTTGAGGCTGTAGTAACAACAAGCCACATTTTCGCTCTGGACAATTTGGGATGCTGTCATGCCAGGTTGGCACCTTCATGGCTCATAGTTCGGGAAGGTACAGGGTCACACAAGGTCAGGAGGCTGGAAGGGCAGAGCCTCCAGCTCTGCTCCAGCTCAGCTCGGGCTCACAGTGGCATTCAGCCGCCACTTTGGCCCAGGGTCCCTGGTCCCTAAACGGGATGCGAGAGGCTGGGGGAAATAGGAAGTCTCCTGCTTGTTGCTAGGTCAGCAGGCGTCCCTGTTCTGGGGCCCTGGCCTTTGAGCTACCCACACAGGAGGATGTTCTCAAGGGGCCCTCCCAAGCCCCCCAGGTTCCCAGCAGAGAGCCCCATGGCAGGGTGGGGGTGCTCCGTAAGCCTAGTAGTGCACCTCTGTTTGTGAAGACCCAAGCCATGCACTCCTGACCAAGGTGTCTGAAGTGTAGGCCCCCAACCTCCTCCCTTTATGTAGCTTTCTTTGCAGGAGCAGCTGTCACACAAATATGCCCCTTCCCAAATGCCATGGTTTGGATATGGTTTGTCCCCACCCAAACCCACGTTGGGGCTTAATTCCTCAACGCAGCTGTGGGCGGGGGCGGGGGGGGGGCTCTTCGGGCCATCCCAGCAGAGCCCTCATTGATGGATTAATGCCTTTCTCACAGGAATGGGTTAGCTACTGAGGCAGTTTGATCGCCTTCTCTTCCACACACACCCGTTTGTCCTTCCACTTCCACCATAAATTAATTGAAGCCGTTCAAGGTGAACAGAAGCCGAACAGACATAAGTACCTTCTACCTCCAGAACCATGGGCCAAAATAAACCTTTTCTATATAAATTACCCTTTCTCCAGTATTCCATTATAATAACAGAAAATGGACAAAGACATCCACCTCTGCCCCTAGACCAGTGATGGTGAAACTTTTAGAGCTTTCAATGATACAAACAGCCTGCTGTGACATGCGTGCCATAGGTTCCCCACCACTGCCCTAGACCAAGGCAGTGCTTCTCGTGGCATCTCCTCCACCTGCACCCACCAACCAAGGGAGATCAACCAGCTCCTCCCTGGGGCTCTCCCACCAGTATCCCCGAGCAGGCAGCCCTGACAGACCACACTGTCTCCGTGGGGAGCAGAGGAGGAACAGTCCACTCATGGTGGTGAGGTGGGGACAGGAAGGTAAGAGAATTCACCACCCTCGTGGTCTGGAATACCCACCACGGATCTCCCTGTCATGCCAAGCCCAGATGGCGCAGGGAGGGGAAGCCACAGAGCAAGGGGATCTTCTCAGGTGGGGAAGCTGGCCAAGGAAACATGGTCTTTACTCTTATTGCATCGGCTGGGAGACTGCTAGAGAACAAAATCTTGCAGGAGAAAGGGTCAGAGGTCAAAGGGCAGAGCAAGGGCAGGCCCACCAATGGGCAGGAGGCAACCACAAAGGAGATTGTCTGAGAGGCACGCAGAGACAGGCGGTACCCATCCAGCTCAAGCTGCTCCAACTCTGTGCCACCCCCCCGAGTCCCCTCTGTCACCTGCCCCCTTGTTTTGTTTTTTTAGTTGGCTTGGGTTGCTGTACCTGAATCCCATAGACCGGGTGGCTGGTGAGCAGCAGAAGTGGATTTCTCACAGTTCTGGAGGCCGAGAAGTCCAGGGTCAAGACTCCCCGTGTGGCAGGGGTGCGCTTTCTGGTCCGCAGAAGGCACCATCTCAGGGTGTCTGCATATGGTGAGGAGCGGGAAGAGCTGCCCTGGGCCTGTTCGTAAGAGCAGAATTCCATCTGTGCGGGCTCTGTGGTCGCTGACGAATCACCTCCCACCGACGAATTACTAGGCTTCAACACGAGAGTTTGGGGGACACAAGATCAGACCACAGTATTACCTATTTGTATACTAAAATTCATCTTAGAAATATGAGTAGAAACTCGAGGTGGGAGCATCTCAAGCCAGCTGCGAACACCTGTCACCACCCTTCCCTCCACAGGTACAGCTGATGCTCATTTGTTAGGTGACTGGGGCCAGGTGACACTCGCAGGGCCAGGGACACTCGCAGGGAGGCAGAACAAGGGGCCCAATCGGGCAGTCACTGCTGGGGAGAGTCCTACACCATCCATTTATAGTGGCCCACCTTACCCTCAGTTTTGCTTTCTGCAAAATTATCTGCTATCAGCTGGGGTTGAAAAATATTAATATTTGTCTTGACTCTTTTTTTCTTTTTTTGAAATACTGAGAGTTGAATTTGGAGCCTCCCATATGCTAGTGCTCTACCACTGAGCTACATCCCCAGCCCTTTTTTTTACTTTTTATTTTGAGACAGGGCCTCGCTAGGTAGCCCAGGCTGGGCTCAAACTTGGAATTTTCCTACATCAGCCTCCCAGAGTGCTGGGATTACAAGTGCATGCCACCATAATCCGAGAGAGAGACCATATGCACATAATTTTTATTACTATCTATTGTTTTAATTGTTATATTTATTATTAGTTATTACTATGCCCAATTTATAAATTAAATTTCAGCATAGGTATGTGCACACAGGGAAAAGAAGTCCATGTACAGTTCAGTCTATTCCCAGCTTTAGGCGCCCACTGTGGTCTTAGAATGTGTCCCTCTCACATACAGAGGGACTGCTATAATATCCTCCTTTTCTATGTTTTTATTAGTACATGTTTTCTGTACATAATGATTACATTCATTGTGAGGAGTTGGTGCATGCACATGACACATTTTAGTTCTTTTTTCATCCCCTTCTCCCTGTCCTCCTATCTCCCTCATCTCTAGGCCCCCTTCCCTTTTGCAAAAAGGGGCTACTACAATATTCTGAGGAGCTGGAGGCTAACACGGGGCACCCATGACAGAAGCCATGGCATAGGTCTAAGATGCCAACCCTGGCCCCATCTTTTCCCTCCTCCAGCTGCTACATTTGAGTAGGACTCAAGGTTGGTGGAACTGTGGCCTTAGAAATCCCTTGCAAAATATTTGCTGGCTTTGTTGTTAGGCACCCCATTTTTTTGTTTTGGTGAATTGGTTTTTTCTAATGTTTTGCTTGGAGCAAAGAAGGCAATCGATTTTTGTTTATTGATCTTGTATCAAGTAACTTGCTGGACTACCTTATTAATTCTAGTTGTCTCTGTGAATTTGGAAATGCTCTGTTTATACAACCATATTGTTAGGCAGCAATTACAACTTGGTATCCTTTTATCAATCATTATGCAGCAAATTTCCACCCCTTCTTTGTCGACACTGTCCAGACCTCCCCCACCAAGGCAGTATTGAACAGAAGAGCACACTGGCCTTCCAAGCATAACTGTAACTGGCTAAGGACTACTTCTAGCACTTCCCTGTCAAGTGTAATGTTTGCAGTACATTGTTAGGGTGCATCCTCTTGTATTCTTTATTCTCTGAGAATCTGGTTGCTTTTCATAAAAAGCATGAGTAGTCTTCTGAATTTTATCAAATTATTCTTCTGCATCTATTGAGAATATCATCTGCTATTTTCTCCCTCTACTATGAACATGGTGTCTTAGTCCCTTTTCCATTGCGTAGGCGAATACCTGAGGCTGGTGGTTTATAAAGGAAAGAGGTTTATCTTGGCTCACAGCTCTGGAAGTTCAAGGGCACAGTGGCAGCATCTGCTTGGTCTCTGATGAGGGCTGCATGACAGCAAGGCAGATGGGCAAGCAGGCAGGTGGGGAAGAAAAGCCACGTGGCAGGGGAGAAGCAGGAGAAACCCAAGGAGGCTGAACTCACTTTACAGCCACCCGCGTTCACACAACTAATCCAGCCCCTGACAGTGAGAACTCACACACAGCAAGAGGACAGCAAGAGGAGGAGACAAGAGGAGGACAGCAAGAAAGTGTGGGCTCCACTGTCTGACCCAGTGCCTCTTAAAGGCCCAGCCACCTCTCAAGAATGTTCCGTGGGAAATCAGTGTTCACCATATTCAAACCATAGCATGCATTGAATTCACTGGCAAACTTTCTAGTGTGAAATCCCCCTTGTGCCTCTGGAGTACAACAATGCTAACAGTTGGGGTCCTGACTGGCTCCCAAAGGCTCTTGGAGTGAAGGCTTGGTCCCCAGTTCATGGCACCACTGGAAGACGATGGAGACTTTCAGAGGTGGGGCAAGTTGGAGAAAGGAGGCCTGGGATGTGCCCTCGAAGAAGGTATTTTTTTCTCCAGCCTCTTTTGTTTGCTCACTCCCTCCTTCCTGGTCACCTTAGGCAACTTCATCCATCACGCACTCCCTACCACGATGGACTGCATCACCTCAGGCCCAGAAGAAATTGTGCCAGGTGACTGTGGACTGAAACTGTGAGCCAAAATAAACCTCTCCTTTCTTAGAATTATTTCACTCAGGTATTTTACCACAGCGATGGAAACCTAACACAACAAACTTGACATGAACTGTGGTATTTTTATGTATACTACCTGGATTTGGTTTGTAGTATTTTACTTAGGTGGTGTTTGTCCCTTTGTTTTTGAGGAGTTAGCCTGCAATTTACTTCTGTCCTTATTTCTTGTCTAGATTTAGCATCTAGTCTATTATGATATTATAAAATAAATTGAAGAATGTTTCTTCTTTTATTCAGAAGATTTTATGTACAGGACTGAAACGTTTTTTTCTTTTAAAGTGTTTGTTTGTTTGTTTGTTTGGAGTGCTGAGTATTGAACCCAAGGCCTTGTACATGCTGTCTTATTTACATTCTCATTCCTGAGACAAAACACCCAACACCCACAAATCTAAAGAGAAAAGCTTTATTTTGGCTCACAGTTTATAGCGGTTTCAGTCCATAGACAGCTGGCTGCGAGGGAGGGCAGCATGGCAGAGGGGAAACAGCTCTTGGCTTGGCAATGGGAATCAGAGTGATCAAGGGAGGAGGAGGGAGACAAACCCTTCCAGGCCATGCCCCCAGTGACCCACCTCTTCCAACTAGGCTTCACCTCTCAAATCACTTAGGTATAAACCCATCAGTGGACTAATCCACTGAGGAGTATCACGCTCCCATGATGTAATCACCTCACAGAAGCCCCACCTATGAGCACATGAGGATTTGGGTGGGGGGCATCTAGATACAAACCATAACACATACTAAGGGTACATTCTACTGCCAAGCTATACCCCCCAGCCCCAAAGATGTTTTAAATTTACCTCAGTCTATTGTTTTCTTTGGGAAAGACTTTTTATTCATGATTGAATTTCTTTAATTACTGGACTGTTCATTCAGTTATCTATTCTTAAGCCAACTTTGCTTAATTGTATTTTTTAGATGTTTTAAAAATGTTTTGAATTTATGGGCACCAAATCACCCATATTATTTTTTACTACCCTTTTTTTGGATTTTTAAAAATTGTTATTAGTACATGTTTCCAGTACATAATGGTAATATTCATTGTGGCGAGTTGGTACATGTACATAACACATTTCAATTCTTTTTTTTTCCCCTTTCCCCTCCACCCTCTTTTTAAAATATTTTTTGCCAACATCGGATTCACTTATTTATCTTACTGTATACCCTTTTAAACTACTGTACTTGGAGTTTATATAAGTTTTAGTGTATGTATTTGCCTTATTTCTTTTTTTTTTACAGCTTTATTGAGAAATGTTTCATGTGCCATAAAATTCACCCACTTAAAATACATGTTTCAGTAGTTTCTAGTATATTCACAGAGTTGTGCAGCCATCAGCACCATTTAATTTTAAGCCTTTTTCAGTATCCTTAAAAGAAATACGAAGAGTTACTCCTCATTTTTGTTCTCCCCTTACCATCTGAGACTGGTTTTTAATATGTTATATGTTTACATGGTCCAGAGGTCCAAATAACACTGAGAAGTATAAAATAGGTATAAAAATATACACAGAGAATTGTAACTCCCACAAAGCCCCATCTCCCCTCCCTTCATAGACAACCATTTTATTAGTTTCCTGTTTTCTGTTTCTTTATGCAAATACAAGGGAATGCAAGTATATTTATTCCTGTTTTCTACCTTTCCTTTGCAGAAAGTTACCATAATTTATACAGGATTCTGCACCTTCCTTTTTCACTTACTATATCCACAGTACATCTTCATTCTTTCTTGCATTTGTGGCTCATGTTTATTTAATCAGCTCCCCATTGACAGAACCTTGGCTGGTTGCCAAGCTGTTGTTATTACAAACAACGCTGTAGTATAAAGCCTTGTTCACAAGTCATCTAATACTTGGGAATCTCTATCTGTAGAATAGATTCCCAGAGGTGGAATTGCTGGGTCAAAGGATAAATGCATTTTTTAAATAAGCAATGCCACACTGCTTTCCATCAGGAATATACAATTTTGCATTCTCCACAACCAAACCTATTTCCTCACAATCACACCAACTATGCATTTTCAAATGCTGGAGTTTTGCCAATCTGATTTGTGAGAGGTAGTGCTTAAGGGCAGTTTCATTTGCATTTCTTTTGATATGACTGAGGTTATGCAGCTCTTGATATTTAAGGACTATTTGCATTTCCTTCTCTGTGGACTGTCTGCTTCTTTCTTTCGCCCAACTTTCTATTAAGTTCTTAGTTTCTTACTGTGTTAGTTGGCTCTCCATCACTGTGACAAAATATCTGAGATAAACAAATTAAAAGTGGGGGCCAGTGAGACGGCTCAGCGGCTTAAGCACCTGCCTTGCAAGCGCGAAGGCCCGAGTTCGACTCCCGGAACCCACATACGAAAAAGGGGCCGGTGATATCGCTCAGCGGCACGGCTGCCTGTTGGCGCATGAGGTCCTGAGGTCGTCCCCCCGGTACCCACAAAAAAAAAAAAAAAAGTGAGAAAGATTTATTTTAGCTCATGATTTTAGAGGCTTCAGTCCATGGTCACTTGGCAGCAAATTACGGCAAAAGCAGGTATCAGAGGAAAGCTGCTCACCTCATGACAGCCAGGAAGCAAATAGAGAGAGACAGACAGACAGAGAGAGAGAAAGAGAACAGGGTGTTAATATCCCCTTCAAGGACACACCCCAATAACCTCACTTCCTTCCATTAGGCCCAAACTCTGAAGGGTCCACCACCTCCCAACAGCACCATAAGCTGGTGACCAGGACTTCGATACCCAGGCCTGTGGGAGACATTTATGATCCAAACCAGAAGACTTACAAATGTCAAATCTCAGTTTACATCCACCATTGTTGGTAACAAGCTGCCTCAAAACGTAGTGGCTTCAAACAACAATAATTTAGGGGCCTTCAAGATTTTGTGGGTTGAATGGCTCAGCTACGTCCTCCTTCCACTCCAGTTGCCACTAGCCGGAACTGCTCAGTGGCTGCATTCGACAAACAGCCAGGCTGAACCAGGCGGTCCAAGAAAACGCCATTCACGTCCAGAGCTGTAACACTCCTCTCATTCTTCAAGTGGCTGCCGTGGGCCTCTTCACAGCATGGCAGTCTCAGAGAAGTCCACCTTCTTGCATGGTAGCTGGATCTCAGAAGCTTCCAATCCGCTTAGTGTCTGGATTCTGAAGTTGTGGGACTTCACTTCTGCATTCTGTTGGTCACAGCAAGTCCCAAGGCCAGCCCGAGTCCAGGAGCAAGAAACAGACTCCACCCTGGATAGAAGAAGTTTGCAGGGTACAGAGAAGGAAAGTGCTGGCAGCAGGCATCAGCCTTTCCCAGCTCCGTTATTAGTTGGTTACCCCTTTGAGCAATTAGTGAGAAATATTTCTTGCCAATTTGTCATTTGTCTCTTGACTTTGCTTGAGTTTGGCTCCATACATGTACACTCTTGTTAAACTCTTGTTTAACTGTTGTTAAACATTTTATTTCCAAACAATTATAGACCCAAAGAAGTTGTAATCATAGTACAGAAAGACCCACATGTACCCTTGGACACTATCTCCATGATAACATTTCACATAACCAAAGTACATACCAAAACCAGCAAAATGACATTGGCATCGTGTGTGTCTTTTTATCACAATGTGGATCCACATGACCACCACCGAAATTAAGATTCAAGACCCCAACACCACAGATGTCGCCCTCTGGAGCTATCCACTCGATCCCTCCTACCACCCTCTCCCTGCTGCTGGCAACCACCGATCTGCTTTTCATTTTTCTAGAGGGTTCAACAGTGGCCTCCAATAAGATGTGCCCAGCTCCTAATCTCTAGGATCTGCAAATATGACATTATGTATAGTCTTAGTCTGGTTTCTGTTGCTATAACAAAATACCAGGGAATGGATAATGTCTTTTGGTCCTGGGGACTGAGCCCAGGGGCACTCTGCCACTGAGCTACACGCCCAGTCCTTTTTATTTTTTTCATTTTGAGACAGGGTCTCATGAAGTCACTCAGGTAAGACTTGAACTTGTGATCCTCCTGCCTCAGCCTCCCTAAGTGCTAGGATTACAGGTGTGCATGTACACTACCATGCCCAGCCAGAGATGGATAGCTTTTAAAGAACAAAGATTTATTTGGGCTCACAGTTCTAGAGGCTGGGAAGTCCAAGCCTGAGCAGCCCTGTGTGGTGAAGGTCTTGCGTTGCTTCAACTCATGGTAAAAAGCAGAAGGGAAAGTGAGTGCATGAGCAGAGACAAGGATGGAGGAGCAGCCTCACTTCCTAACCTCCTATTGCAGTACCTAATGCAGTCTCCCAAGAGCAGGAGCCCACTCCCTCCAGAATCTAATCATGCACTGACAGCCCTAATCAACACCACCATAACGGCAACCAGATTTCAACATGGGTTTTAGAGGACAAACCATATACATCACAGCATTTGTAAGGTCTTTCCAGCTGTAACCAAGTTGAAGATCTCGAGAAGAGATCACCCTGAAATTAAGGTGAATCCAATGACAGGCAATGCTTGCGAGAGAAAGGCAGAGGAACATGTGAGCCGCAAACACACAGAGAAGAGAAGGCAACAGAGAGATGCGAGCAGAGGCTGCAGTGATGAATCTAGAAGCCAGGATGCAAAGGACTGTGGCAGCTTGGAGAAATGCACGGAACAGCTTCTACCTCGGAACCTTCAGGGCACCGGCCCTGTGAACACCTTGATTTCAGACTCTGGCTCCAAAACTGTGAGAGAACACATTTCTTTTGTTTTATTCACCAACTTTGTGACAATTTACTACAGCAGCCCAAGAAAACAAATAAAAGCCCTATATATTTTTTTTAATGTGGGTACTGGGAGTCGAACTCAGGACCTCACATGTGAGGAGCCATAAATGACCCAGCTTCACGTCTGAGCATGCGCCCCCCCCGCCCATCCTGATCCTACGTCACCCATTAGACCCTCCCACCATTTCCCTCAAAGAGATATAAGCCCTGGCACTTCCGCAATAAACTCTCTCGCTCGACTTCCCTGATCTGTGTGTGTGTGTGCGTCTTCTTCCTCATCCCCATACCGTCGCCCGGGTTCGCGTTCCTGCCCCTGGGAGGCCCCGCTGGTCGGAGTCTTCTTGGGCCACAACACAACATTTGGCGCCCAACGTGGGGCCCGGGAAAGATGGATCCCATGAGGGATCACCCTGTAGGGCGATAAATGCCAACGATTGACCGGTCTTTAGTTTCATTTTCATGAGATTCCTTTCTCAGTGATCCGTACGCCAGCTCCTTTCTTCGCGTCTGA
The DNA here is from genome assembly GCA_028451465.1 of Erethizon dorsatum. Taxonomy (NCBI): domain Eukaryota; kingdom Metazoa; phylum Chordata; class Mammalia; order Rodentia; family Erethizontidae; genus Erethizon; species Erethizon dorsatum. The sequence goes on along the minus strand of CM051836.1, from coordinate 1,342,847 downwards.
ATCACGGTAAGCATACAGGGTGCAAAATGGGACAAAACCTCTCCCAGCACGAACTTTTTACTAAAGGGGTCTCTGAAGCGCTCAGAGTGAGGGGAATAAAAGTCACCCCGCGGCAATTGACTGATTACTTTTCCTTTATAAATAAGGTTTGTCCATGGTTCCCCTTGGAGGGCACCATTAACATCAGGGTCTGGGACCGCGTGGGTGACGCACTCCAAGATTATTATCGGGTTTTAGGGCCAGAAAAGGTTCCCGTCACAGCCTTCACTTATTGGACCCTAATTTCAGAACTATTACGGACACAGCCCAATAACCTTCAACCATCACAGGCTCCGGCTCAGCCACTGGGTCAACCGGTTGCCCCCCCAATTACTGATACCCCTATCCCTAGCCCTCCACCCTCTGTAGTTCTCCAGATGCCAGAAGAAAAAGATGGCCGTTGCTCTCCTACTTCCCCCGTACCCACTTCCGCCTTCTTTAACGATAGTCACCCGCCATCTTATGAAACAGACCTCCGTCCGCCATCTTGTCCTGGGTCTCCACCGTTCGATGGCCTGTCATCATGTCCTAAGCCCACGCAGCCTCCTGCACTTTACCCCCCTCTTCCTGACCCCCGCCTTTCTCCTTACCTCCACAAATACCGCTGCCCTCTGCCCCCCCACCTCCCCTTGTTGCGCCCGCCTTTTCAGTTAACTTCCCCTCCCTTCACCCTGCACCTACTGCCACACCCATGCAAGATCAATTTCTCAGTTCGCTTCTGGAGCGCATCTCCCTACTTGAACGTAAGGCTCAACAGGATCATCTTAATTATAAGTTATCTCTTTCTCAGCCCTCTCCCAAGTTACATGCATACCCCATCACAGAGGTACAACAGGCCCCCACGGCGGAGGGACAACCGGCTCCTCCGCCCCAGCGTGCCAGGGTTCCCTTCCCTTTAAATTCCCTCAAAGAACTCAAAATGGCAGTCACCCAATATGGCCCCACCACTACCTTCACCCTTGCGGTCCACGACAGCCTTTCCCAGGGATGGGTCACCCCAAATGAACATAAGGAGTTGGCAAGGGCTGCTCTCTCTGGGGGTGATTTTCTACTCTGGAAGTCTAATTTTCTAGATCAATGTGAAATAATCTCCAAACAAAACCAAGAGAGACAGCCCCCCAACCCAGTTACCTTTGCCATGTTATCCGGAACGGGTGATTTTTGCACTGATGAACAACAAATGGGCCTTAACCCTCAGGCGTTTGCCCAAATCTCCCTGGCCGCAAGTAGAGCCTGGTGCAAGCTTCCATCAAAGGGAGAGGGTCCTACCTCTCTTACCAAAATTCGGCAGGGTCCTACTGAACCCTTCTCCGACTTTATTGGCAGGCTCACCGAGGCTGCAGATCGCATTTTCGGAGAACATGAAAATAACAATTCTCTCATAAGACAACTCGCCTTCGAAAATGCTAATCCTGTCAAGACATTATCAGACCCCATTGACATACGGGCTCTATTGAACAGCTTATCCGTCTGTGTGCAGACTTTGGCCCCTCATATCAACAAGGAGTAATGTTTGCCTCTGCGCTCGAAAACACCCTACAAAAGGTCTTATCTTTACAGATAGCTGGCCCACATGATAATAAAAAACCCCCCGCCCACCTTCCTTGCTTCAAATGCCACCAACCAGGACATTTCTCAAAGAGCTGCCCTCTTCGCACAGCCACCCCGCTCCCATCTCTCCCTCAACCTTCAGGCCTCCCACAATCATCTCTACCCCCATCTTGGCCCCCACCTCAAACCATTTGCCCTAAATGCCGAAAGGGATTCCACTGGGCAAATGAGTGCAAGTCCCGATATACTGTTGATGGACACCCCATTCCAAAAAACTTCTCGGGGGGCCCTCCCCAGGCCCCGATATCAAACCCTCTTCTGACTCAGGAGACTACGGAGTCAACACACAATCCCTCCACATTACCGACCTCTTCAAGGCAACACCTTCCAGCCCAGGACTTGACCTCTGTGCCTCCACCCCCATGGTATTAGAGCCCACCTCCCCGGTACATATAGTTCCCACCAATGTTAAGGGTCCACTACCAAAGGGCTTTTGGGGCCTTATACTAGGTCAATTCTCCACAGCTACTCAAGGGATACTCATACATCCAGGAGTTATTGATCCAACCTTTCAAGGACATATCCACCTCCTTGTCTCTGTCTCAACTGGCCCCACTCTAATCCCCACCTTCCCTCCCCTTGCCCAATTGGTCCTTGTTCCCCAAGTCCCCACTCCATCCAACCCTCCTCTTTCCACACATCGTCGGCCCGTTCCCCCTGGTCTCTCCCAGGCTTATTGGTCTCAAACCATATCTCAAGATAAGCCCATGCTTAAACTCTTTATCAATAACAAACCCTTTCGTGGGCTCATCGATACGGGAGCCGACGTATCCGTCATCTCCCATAAACATTGGCCCTCACATTGGCCCCTGAGGCCCTCGGCCACCCACCTACAAGGCTTGGGATACCTCCAACAACCTTATCAAAGCTCCACCCCCCTTACATGGCGTGACTCAGAAAATAATACAGGAACTTTCCAACCCTTCGTTGTTCGGGACCTCCCCCTCAATTTATGGGGCAGGGACCTTCTCTCACAGATGCAACTCATTATGCATAGCCCCAATGCTATAGTCACTAAACAGATGCTTGCTCAAGGCTACCTCCCCGGACAAGGTCTCGGAAAATACTCTTCGGGCATCACTTCCCCCGTTCATCCTAAACCTTTAGCTCCCCGCCATGGCCTTGGCTACAATGATAGTCCTCCTAATGAGGATCCTCCCTCTGAGCCCCCTCTCCATCCTCAAAATTTTTAATTGGGACCGCTGATCCTCCTGTAACTCATGCACAAAAGATCACCTGGCTCTCAGATGATCCTGTCTGGGTTGACCAGTGGCCCATCATAGGCCCCAAATATTCCGCCCTTCTGCAGTTGGTACAGGAACAACTCACAAAGGGCCATATTGTTCCCAGCTCCTCCCCATGGAATACGCCCATTTTTGTAATACACAAAAAACATAATAATAGCTTTAGACTACTCCAAGACCTTAGGGCTGTCAACAAGACCATGGTTGTCATGGGCTCCCTCCAGGCGGGTATACCCACCCCCTCCACCATCCCCCTTAATTCTCATAAGATCATCATCGATCTCAAGGACTGTTTCTTCTCCATCCCTTTACATCCTCAAGATCAACATAGGTTTGCATTTACCGTTCCCGCCCCCCGTCTTCAGGGACCCTCCTCCCGTTATCAGTGGACTGTCCTCCCTCAAGGCATGGCTAATTCGCCAACTCTCTGTCAACAATTCGTAGGCCAAGCCATTCAACCCCTTCGCCAAACCTGGCCTTCTGTGCATGTGTTCCATTACATGGACGATATCCTTCTCGCATGCATTGATGAAAATACACTTTATCGATGTTATGCTCACCTACAAACCCTCCTTAGAGATTCTGGCCTTCACCTCGCCCCCAATAAAATCCAGCTCACAGATCCTTACACCTACCTTGGCTTTCAGCTGACACACTCTACCATTCATGGACCAAAACCTCAACTTAGACTTGACACCCTTCACTCCCTCCATGACTTCCAAAAACTTCTAGGTGATATCAACTGGCTTCTCCCGTCCTTGGCAATCCCCAAATCCACGCTTAGACCCTTATACGACATCCTTCGTGGAGACCCAAGTCCTACTTCTCCTCGATCCCTAACACCGCTGGCCCGTACGGCCCTCCAACATGTCCAAGAGGCAATCAATACCCAGAGCCTTACCTACATTGACTATACGCAACCCCTTACTCTGATTGTCCTCCCCTCCCCTATACAGCCCACCGCCCTCTTCTGGCAAAATGCGCCCCTCCTCTGGATTCATCTGTCTGTCTCCCCCAAAAAGGTCCTTAATCCATATTATGATCTCATCGCCCAGATAATTATGACGGGCCGCAAACAAGCTAAAATCTATTATCATAAGGAGCCAGATGTCATCATCCTCCCATACTCTGAACACCAACTCACCTGGCTCCTACAGACCTCTGATACATGGGCCATTGCACTTGCTGCCTTTCCTGGCCAAACACAACATCATTACCCCCCCAATAAGCTCCTGGCCTTTTTTTCCCACCACCCACATATCTTTCCAAAGATCACCTCTTATACCCCCATCGCTAACACAACCACAATTTTCACAGATGGTTCTTCCTCCGGCCATGCCGCTTATACATGCCTAGATCATAACCCCATCATCATTCCAACACCTGGTCTCTCAGCTCAACACGCTGAAATCCAGGCCATCATTCAGGTTTTCCAAGATTTCCCTAACACTCCCATAAATATCTACACCGATAGTCACTACCTGGCCACCTCCGTCCCCCTTTTGGAGACCCTCTCCAACTTCTTTCACTATACTTCCGTCGTCCCCCTTTTTGCCACCCTGCAGACACTCATCCATGCTCGCACACACTCATTTTTCATTGGCCATATACGCGCACACTCTGGTCTTCCTGGGCCTCTGGCCTCAGGCAACGCACTCACAGATCAAGCTGCTCGATCCACATCTGCCTTCCGCATGCTCCTCCCCACTCCCTGTACTCGACCTTCCTTATCCAATGTCTCTCAAGCAGAGGCTGCGCATGACCTACACCACCTTAACGCCCAGTCGCTGTGCACTCTCTTCAAAATAACTAGGGAACAAGCCCGCGCAATTGTTAAACAATGCCCCAAATGCATCACTCACCTGCCCTCCCCAAATTTGGGGGTCAATCTCAAAGGTCTCATCCCTAACGCCCTCTGGCAAATGGATATTACTCATATTCTTTCCTTTAGACAACTCAGGTTTGTCCACGTGTCTGTTGACACCTTTAGTGGCTACATCTTAGCCTCCCTGCAGTCGGGGGAAACAACTAAACATGTCATCGCCCACATGCTCGCAGCTATGGCCCATATGGGCTGTCCTACAAGGCTCAAGACAGACAATGGCCCTGGTTATACCAGCAAATCCTTTGCTGAGTTCTGTCAACACCTTAACATTATTCACAGTACAGGGATCCTATATAATCCACAGGGCCAAGGTATCGTCGAAAGGGCAAATCAAAAACTCAAAATAACCATTTCCAAGCTCTCCATGGTCACATGGTATCCCACCAAAGGATCCCCCCGCAATATCCTCAACCATGCCCTCCTTATCATCAATTTTCTTTCCCTAGACCAAAACAATCGCTCCGCTGCCGATCGCTTCTGGCACCCCTCTACAGCCTCCTCCTTCGCCACAGCCCTCTGGAAAGATCCCCTCACTAATCAATGGCATGGCCCTGACCCCGTCCTCATATGGGGAAGGGGCTCAGCCTGTATCTATTCTCAGGCTGACCACAATGCACGCTGGGTACCCGAGCGCCTTGTAAAACAACTTAATAAACCTGCCCAGGGAGGCGCCCCTGAGGGTTAATATTTTTCCTTTATAGATGTTCCCGTCAAGCTTCCTGTATGTTCTTGTGATGCTCCCGGCGACCATCGCTAATCATCAACATGCTTCATTCAGGTGGACACTCAGGCGCTGGGGGGACCAAAAGATACTAGGCGCGGCTTGGATCTACTATTCCTCAAGGAGGGGGGCCTCTGTGCGGCCCTCAAAGAAGAATGTTGCTTCTACATTGACTCCTCTGGTGTTGTCCTACGCGCTATGGACAAATTAAACGATGCCCTAAAAAGAGAGAAATAGCCAGAACGCAAGCCTTATTCCCCAGCGCCGGGTTCTCCACTGTGCTCCCCTACCTTGCCCCCCTTTTTGGCCCCCTTATAGTTGTGGTCCTCGCCTTGACCTTTGGTCCCTGCCTATTCAAGAGACTCATTGCCACCGTAAAAACAGATGCTGATGAGTACAAACAAGCCGAACCATATGATGATATTCAGGCCCCAGCATATAAGAATGTCGGCCAATGACGGGTAAGATGGAGTCACAAGTCACTAACACTCTCAGGACCACCTAAGACAGAGTGCCACTCTTCGCTGGGACGCTGACGATGCTAGTGGTTAGCTCAATGACAGGTAAGGCCTGAAAAATCAAATGCGTAAAAACAAAAAGACTTGCAGTAACCTCCACAACCTAAGACAGGCCACATTCAGGGTCATACAAACATTCATGGTCGGCAATATTCTCATTTGGAGAAAAAGGAGCATGTGTGGGGAGCCATAAATGACCCAGCTTCACGTCTGAGCATGCGCCCCCCCCCCGCCCATCCTGATCCTACGTCACCCATTAGACCCTCCCACCATTTCCCTCAAAGAGATATAAGCCCTGGCACTTCCGCAATAAACTCTCTCGCTCGACTTCCCTGATCTGTGTGTGTGTGTGTGTCTTCTTTCTCATCCCCATACCGTCACCCGGGTTCACGTTCCTGCCCCTGGGAGGCCCCGCTGGTCGGAGTCTTCTTGGGCCACAACACAACACTCACGCTTGCCAGCAGGTGCTTGTGTCGCTAAGCCATCTCACCGGCCCAAGCCCTGTAATTTTGACATTTCGAGAATGTTATATAAATGGAACCATATAGCATATGACCTTTCACAGTTGGCTTTTCTTCTCAACATAATTTCCAGGAGATTCACCCAAGTTGTTATGTGTAAAATAGTCCATTTCATTGTGTGGAATATCATAGTTTCCTACTGGGGACTATCTTGGTTGTTTCCAATATTTGACTATTACAAACAAAACTCTTATGAACAATGATGTACAGGTTTTTGTGCAGAGCTAAGTTTTCATTTCTCTAGGATAAGTATGGTAAGTATATGGTTACTTTTATTTAAACTTTTTTAAATGGCTAAACTATTTCCCAGAATAGCTATGCTATTTATAGCAATGTGTGAGTGATCACTTTTCCCTGCATACTCACCAACACTTGGTATGTTACTATTTTTATGTTGTTGACTATGTTTCCCAATGTCCAGCCAGCTAGTCAGCTTTCCATGACTGTGACAAAATGCCTGAGACATCAACTTCAAAGGAGGAGACATTTATTTTGGTTTGTGGTGTCAGAAGTTTCTGTACTTGGTTGCTTGACCCTGCTGCTTTGGGCCCATGGCAGACAGTACATCATGGCAGAAACTCATGGCAGAAGAGTGCTGCTGACCCCATGGGGCCAGAAAGCAAAGAGAGCAAGGGCTGGGGTCCCAGTGTCTCCAAGGCTTCACCTCCACTTTCTTCCCCATGGCCCCACTTCTTAGATGCTCTGTCACTTTTCAATGGCACCAAGGCTGAAGACCAAGCCATGAACACGTGGGCTTTTGGGGGCACTCCAGATCCACTGTGGTGTTTAGTGATTTGTGTGTGTGTGTTGGTTTTTGTTTTTCATTTAGTGATGGTGATTATCTTCCCATGTGTCAGTTTCCCACCCACGTATCTTCTTAAGTCAAGTGTCTCTGTCTTATGCACATTTTCTAGTTGACATTTTCACTGTTAAGTTTTGAGAGTACTTTATATATTCTAGATCTTTGCCAAGTACAAATGTTTTCTTCCAACCTGCAGCTGACCTTTCATCCTCTTAACAGAGTCTTTCACAGAGCAAAATTAATTTTGGCGAATTTTTCATGGCGTATGCTTCCAGTGACTTGTCTAAAAATTCTACACTGGGGAAGGAGAAAAGATGATGGATTTGTATAAGGAACAAGACAAGGATGTCCACTGTCCCCACTCTTATTCAACATAGTTCTGGAAAATTTAGCCAGAGCAATTAGACAAGAGAAAGAAATAAAGGGAATAATGATTGGAAAGGAAGAAGTTAAATTATCATTATTTGCAGATGACATGATACTCTACATAGAAGACCCCAAAAACTCCACTAAAAGGGCCGGTGAGATAGCTCAGCGGCGTAAGCGCCTGCCTTGCAAGCGTGAGGGCCCGAGTTCGACTCCCGGATCCCACATACGAAAAAGGGGCCGGTGATATCGCTCAGCGGCACGGGTGCCTGTTGGTGCATGAGGTCCTGAGGTCGTCCCCCCGGTACCCACAAAAAAAAAAAAAAAAAAAAAAACTCCACTAAAAAACTGCTAGATTTAATAAGCAAATTCAGTAGTGTAGCTGGATACAAAGTCAATACTCAAAAGTCAATAGCCTTCCTGTACACAAATAACAAACTTACTGAAAGAGAAATTAGGGAAACAATACCTTTCACAATAACATCCGAAAAAATGAAATACCTAGGAATCAACCTCACAAAGGATGTAAAAGACCTATACACTGAAAACTACAGTACTCTGAAAAAGGAGATTGAAGAGGATATCAGAAAATAGAAAGATATCCCTTGCTCCTGGATAGGAAGAACCAATATAGTGAAAATGGCCATACTTCCAAAACTGTTATACAGATTTAATGCAATTCCAATCAAAATTCCAACAGCATATCTCACAGAATTAGAGAAAACAATCCTAAAATTCATTTGGAATCAGAAGAGACCTAGAATAGCAAAGGCAATTCTGGACAACAAACGCAAGGCAGGGGGCATCACAATCCCCGACTTGAAATTATACTATAAAGCTACTGTGATAAAAACAGTGTGGTACTGGCAAAAAAACAGACCTGAAGATCAATGGAACAGATTAGAAGATGCTGAAACAACCCCAGACGTACTAAGCCACCTTATCTTTGACAAAGGTGCCAAACACATTCACTGGAAGAAAGATAGCCTCTTTAATAAATGGTGCTGGAAAAACTGGCTCTACACATGCCGAAGATTAAAACTAGACCCATATCTTTCACCATGCACTAAACTAAATTCAAAATGGATCAGAGATCTAAATATTAAAACAGAAACATTAAATCTGCTGCAAGGTAGGATAGGTAAATCCCTTGAAGACATTGGTGTAGGCAAAGACTTTATGAATAAAAACTCAACCACACAGGAACTATCCCAAAGAATCAATAACTGGGATCTCATCTTATTAAAAAGCTTTTGCACAGCAAGAGATACCACCAACAGAGTGAAAAGACAACCCACAACGTGGGAAAAGATGTTTGCCAGCTGTTCTTTAGACAAAGGATTACTATTGAGAACATATAAAGAACTCAAAAAAATCAGACCTCCCAAATTTAAAGACCCACTCCAAAAATGGGCATCTGAGATGAATACACATTTCTCAGATGAAGAAATACAAATGGCAAATAAATATACAAAAAAATGTGCAACATCACTAGTCATTCGAGAGATGCAAATTAAAACAACACTGAGATACCATCTCACCCCAGAAAGAATGGCTACTATAAAGAAATCAACTAATAACAAATGCTGGAGGGGCTGTGGGGAAAAAGGAACCCTTCTTCACTGTTGGTGGGAGTGTCGACTGGTACAGCCACTGTGGAAATCAGTGTGGAGATTCCTCAAAAAACTAGGGTTGGAGGTCCCATTTGAACCAGCTATTCCCCTTCTGGGCATCTTCCCAGAAGAATTAAAAACATCGTACCACAGCGATATATGTGCACCCATGTTTATAGCAGCACAATTTGTAATAGCCAGATCTTGGAAACAACCCAAATGCCCATCAACTGAGGAATGGATAAGAAAGATGTGGTATTTTTATACAATGGAGTACTATTCAGCCATAAAGAAGGATAAACTGGAGACTTTTATAGGTAAATGGATGCAACTCGAGAAAATACTCATAAGCGAAATAAACCGGACGCACATGTGTAAGCATCGTATTGTCTCTCTAGTATGAGAAACTGAAAGAGTAAATAAGATCCAAAATGTACAATAGACACGGTGAATCAAAAAGAAACTGGTCAATAGGAAAGAGAGACTGGAATAGGGAAAAGAAAGAAGGGAAAGGGAAAAAAATTGTATATATATATAAGATGGTTAAGATAGATACACTACCAATTTTACTTAGTTCATTGAAGAGTAAGGTTTGAGCCAATAATGTTTGGACAATTGAATGCTAATGTCTGGTATCCTGAATAACTAACTTAAAGATAATAATACGTAATGCATTGACCATTGTTACCCTCATATTATGTTGTTTTGAAAATTTGTTCTTTTTTTGATTTGTTTTGTTTTTTCTTCTCTTTAAAATAAAAAATAAAAAAAAGAAAAGATGATGGATTTGTAAGAAGCATGCAGTGAACCTCTCCAAAAGTCACCGTCTGGACACTGGAATATAGTGACTGGAGGAGGACAAGAAAGAGGGAACTGGCTCCCATGGACCCAGAAAAGATCTGAAGCACAGTTCGGGGCTCACAGAGAAACTGAAGAGAGAAACTCCAACAAAGAAGAAGGAGGTGGCCACGGGCGCCTTCTCTTTGTGTCAGGAATCCCTGAGTGACTGAAGTGGTTCAAATCTGCGGACGCGCGGTTACTGCGGGAGCCCCGGGGGCCTCTGCGGAGGAACGCGAGAAGCGGCGGTGCAGAGAAGCAGCGGCGGTGAAGGACACACTGACTGGCAGTGAGTGCTGATGCCAGCCATCCCACGGGAGAGAGTGACTAGCGGGGCGGCATTGTGGAGGAGGCAGCAGCTGAACTTGAAACTCAGGGTGGCTGCCACTCCATCCATGGCTCCAGCGGGGACCTCCATGGAGGAATGCGAGACGCTGTGGTACAAAGAAGCACCAGCTGAGAAGGACACACTGACTGGTGCTTTTCTTCCTGGTATTCCAAGACTGAGATTGTCTGAGGATCACAGAAAATACAGACGGCACAGTACCAAAGAACCAAGGACTGGGCCAAACCGGCAGCAACTTCTTATCTCCAACAAATTGAAGAAGTAGGATCTTGCAGCAGGCTCAAAACCCAAAAATAAGCTACACCTGGAAGATACCTCAGAGAAGAAGTTATCTCCTAAGAGTTTAAAATAGTAGCAATAAAGCAACCTACCATAGACAATTTACAAACATCACCCAGGAATTAAACTAAAGAAAGAAAAGAAAATGAGACGACACTTAAACAAGATGCAACCCCACACATCCAGTTCACCAAAGGCAAACCCAGGGAGCAATGAGGTGGGACAAACTGAAAGCCACCCACCTGGCATCTCTGAAGTGGCAACAACAAAGCAGTTGAATGAGGCTCTGGAAGAATTTAAATCAGAAATAATTTCTCAGATAAGGACCGGTGAGATGGCTCAGCGGCGTAAGCGCCTGCCTTGCAAGCGCGAGGGCCCGAGTTCGACTCCCGGATCCCACATATGAAAAAGGGGCCGGTGATATCGCTCAGCGGCACGGGCGCCTGTTGGTGCACGAGGTCCTGAGGTCGACCCCCCGGTACCCACAAAAAAAAAAAAAATTTCTCAGATAACTGCAGAGATAATGTAGACCATGCAGAGACAATGAAGACCATGCTTAAGGACACTAGAGTAGACACAGACAAAAAATAGACGAGCTCAAGAAAATGATGGAAGCCATGAATGCTCAGCATAGGAAAGAAATGGAATCCATAAAGCAGATTCAAGCAGATATCCAGGAGAACAAAAATTCCATTGAAAGTATTTGTAGCAGATTAAGCCAATGTGAGGACAGGATCTCAGATATAGAAGACAGGCTTGCAATTAGTGATCATGAAAAGAAAGAATTCTTAAAAATAGCAATGGACAATGAAAAATCAATCCAGCAGCTGCTTGATGATGCAAAGAAGAATAACTTAAGATTGATTGCAGTCAATAAAAAGCAGGAGATAGCATAAATGACATCAGAACACTGTTCACAGACATTATAACAGAAAATTTCCCTGGTAGAGAAAAAGAATTTGACATTCAGATAAGTGAGGCTTATAGAACTCCAATTAGCTAAAATTAAAAAAAAAAATCTTCCGCCAGGCATATCATAGTCAAGATTCCAGAAATTCAACATAAAAGTAGAATCTTAAAAGCTGTTAGAGAAAAGAAACAAAACACCTATAAAGGAAAGCCCATCAGAATCACAGCGGACTTTTCAGCACAAACCCTCAAGTCAAGAAGAGCTTGGAGGGGCTGGTGAGATGACTCGGTGGCGTAAGCACCTGCCTTGCAAGCGTTAGGGCCCGAGTTTGACTCCCGGAACCCACATACAAAAAAGGGGCCGGTGATATCACTCAGCGGCATGGGTGCCTGTTGGCGCATGAGGTCCTGAGGTCGACCCCCCGGTAACCACAAAAAAAAAAAAAAAAGAAGAAGAGCTTGGAATGATGTAATTCAAGTTCTAAAGGAAAATAACCTTCAACCCAGATTGATGTACCCCGCAAAACTATCTTTCAAAACTGATGGAGAGGGCCAGTGAGATGGCTCAGCGGCATAAGTGCCTGCCTGGCAAGCATGAGGGCCCAAGTTTGACTCCTGGAACCCACATACAAAAAAAGGGCCGATTATATTGCTCAGCAGCACAGGTGCCTGCTGGCACGCGAGGTCCTGAGGTCAACCCTTGGTACCCACAAAAAAAAAAAAAAAAAAAAAAAAAACTGATGGAGAAATAAAATACTTCCATGACAAAGAACATCTGAGAAAATTTATAACCACCAAACCAGCACTCCAAAATGTTTTGAAGGACATTCTAGAAAGGGATAACAAAGACTACAACTCCAAGAACCCCAACAGAGGGAATACACCAGGCAGGGCAAACAATTAAAGAGAGGGAGGGGGGAAAAAGAGGGGGAGCCAACAACAGGAAAATAACATGACAAGGATAATTCAATACATATCAGTTTTAACCATCAATGTTAATGGTCTCGATTCACCAATCAAAAGGCACAGACTGTCAAATTGGATCAAGAAGCAAGATCCAACAATATGCTGTATACAAGAAACATATTTAATTCAGAAAGAAATTCATAGACTGAAAGTCAAAGGATGGAAAACAATACTCCATGTGACAGGAACCCAGAAAAAAGCAGGGGTAGCTATTCTTTTTGCAGACAAAGTGAATTTCAAGCCAAGAATGATTCAGAGAGATAAAGAAGATCACTACATCCTTTGAAAGGGAACAATCCAAGAGGAAGAGATAACAATCATAAATATATATGCAACAAATACCAGTGCACCCAGCTATATAAAACAAATATTAATGGACATGAAAAATCAAATAAGCACTAATACAATTGTATTGGGGGATCTCAATACTCCACTGACACAAAAAGACAGATCAACTAGACAAAAAATCAATAATGAAATATTAGAACTGAACCAAACTTTTGAACAAATGGACTTCGTAGATGTCTACAGAGTGTTCCACCCCACAACATCAGAATACACATTCTTCTCAGCTACACATGGGATGCTCTCCAAAATAGACCACATACTAGCTCATAGAACCTGCTTAAGTAAATGCAAAGGAATTGAAATTATCCCATGCATATTATCAGACCATAGTGCAATGAAATTGGAAATCAATGGCAAAAGAAACCACAAGAACTTCCTAAACACATGGAACTTAAATAGCACCCTCCTGAACAACCAATGAGTCACAGATGAAGTTAAAGAAGAAATTAGTTTCTACAACTGAATGATAACAACAGTACAATATACTGGAACTTATGGGATACAATGAAAACAGTCCTAAGAGGAAAATTTATAGCATTAAATACCTATATCAGGAAAACAGAGCAAGCACAAATAAATAACCTAATGGTGAACCTCAAACTTCTAGAAAAAGAAGAGCAGGCTAAGCCAAAAGCTCGTACAAGGGAGGAAATTATAAAGATCAGAGCAGAAATTAACATATTGGAGACTAAAAAAACAGTACAAAGAATCAATGAATAAAAGAGTTGGTTCTTTGAAAGATTAAATAAAATAGACAAACCCTTATTCAAACTTATTAAGAAAAGGAAAGAAAGTACTCAAATCCACGCAATTAAGAATGGAAAGGGTGATATCACAACGGACCCTGCAGAAATCCAGATCATCTATACCTATTTTGAAAATTTGTATTCTAATAAGATGGAAAATGCAGAAGAAATGGATGGATTCCTAGATACATATGAATTACCAAAGCTCAATCAAGAAGATATAAAAATCCTAAATAAACCAATATCAATCAATGAAATTGAAGATGTAATTAAAAACCTCCCCACAAAGAAAAGCCCAGGCCCTGATGGATTCACTGCTGAATTCTACAAGAAATTTAGAGAAGACCTAACACCACTACTTCTCAAACTCTTTAATGAAATTGAAAAGGAAGCAATACTCCCACATTCATTCCTGGAAGCAAGCATTACCCTGATACCAAAACCAGAGAAGGACCCAACTAAGAAAGAGAACTACAGGCCAATCTCCCTAATAAACATAGATGCAAAAATCCTCAATAAGATACTGGCAAACAGAATGCAGCAAATAATCAAGAAGATTATACATCATGACCAAGTTGGATTCATCCCAGGGATGCAGGGATGGTTCAACATATGTAAATCAATAAATGTAACACACCATATTAACAGAACCAAGCACAAAAATCATATGATCATCTCAATAGATGCAGAAAAAGCTTTTGACAAAGTCCAGCACCCGTTCATAATAAAAACCCTACAGAAAATTGGAATAGGTGGTCTGATAAAAGCTATCTATGACAAACCAACAGCCAATATCATACTAAATGGACAAAAACTGAAAGCCTTCTCTCTAAAATCAGGAACAAGACAAGGATGTCCATTGTCCCCACTCTTATTCAACATAGTCCTGGAAACTTTAGCCAGAGCAATTAGACCAGAGCAAGAAATAAAAGGAATAATGATTGGAAAGGAAGAAGTTAAATTATCATTATTTGCAGATGACATGATACTCTACGTAGAAGACCCCAAAAACTCCACTAGAAAATTGCTAGATTTAATAAGCAAATTCAGTAATGTAGCTGGATACAAAGTCAACACTCAGAATCAATAGCCTTCCCATACACGAATAACAAACTCACTGATAGAGAAATTAGGGAAACAATACCTTTCACAGTAACATCCAAAAAAATGAAATACCTAGGAATCAATCTCACAAAGGAGGTAAAAGACCTCTACACCAAAAACTACAGTACTCTGAAAAGGGAGATTGAAGAGGATATCAGGAAATGGAAAGATATCCCTTGCTCTTGGGTCAGAAGAACCAATATAGTGAAAATGGCCATAATTCCAAAATTGTTATACAGATTTAATGCAATTCTGATCAATATTCCAACAGCATATCTCATGGAATTAGAGAAAACAATCCTAAAATTCATCTGGAACCAGAAGAGACCTAGAATAGCAAAGGCAATTCTGGGCAACAAACGCAAGGCAGGGGGCATCACAATCCCTGATTTGAAATTATACTATAAAGATACTGTGATAAAAAAAAAGCATGGTATTGGCAAAAAAACAGACCTGAAGATCAATGGAACAGATTAGAAGATGCTGAAACAACCCCAGACATACTAAGCCACCTTATCTTTGACAAAGGTGCCAAACACATTCACTGGAAGAAAGATAGCCTCTTTAATAAATGGTGCTGGAAAAACTGGCTCTACACATGCTGAAGATTAAAATTAGGCCCATATCTTTCACCATGCACTAAATTAAATTCAAAATGGATCAAAGATCTAAATATTAAAAAAGAAACATTAAATCTCCTGGAAAATAGAATAGGTAAAACTCTTGAAGACATTGGTGTAGGCAAAGACTTTATGAATAAAACCCAGATCGCACAGGAACTAGCAAAAAGAATCAATAACTGGGATCTCATCTTATTAAAAAGCTTTTGCACAGCAAGAGAAACCACCAACAGAGTGAAGAGACAACCCACAACGTGGGAAAAAAATGTTTGCCAGCTGTTCCTCAGGCAAAGGATTACTATCAAGAACATACAAAGAACTCAAAAAAATCAGACCTCCCAAATTTAAAGACCCAATCCAAAAATGGGCATCTGAGACGAACAAACACTTCTCAGATAAAGAAATACAAATGGCAAATAAATATATGAAAAAATGTTCAGCATCACTAGTCATTTGAGAAATACAAATTAAAACAACACTGAGATTCCATCTCACCCCAGAAAGAATGGCTGTTATCAAGAAATCAACTAATAACAAATGCTGGAGGGGCTGTGGGGAAAAAGGAACCCTTCTCCACTGTTGGTGGGAGTGTCGACTGGTACAGCCACTGTGGAAGTCAGTGTGGAGATTCCTCAAAAAACTAGGGTTGGAGGTCCCATTTGACCCAGCTATTCCCCTTCTGGGCATCTTCCCAGAAGAATTAAAAACATCGTACCACAGCGATATATGTGCACCCATGTTTATAGCAGCACAATTTGTAATAGCCAGATCTTGGAAACAACCCAAATGCCTATCAACTGAGGAATGGATAAGAAAGATGTGGTATTTTTATACAATGGAGTACTATTCAGCCATAAAGAAGGATAAACTGGAAACTTTTATAGGTAAATGGATGCAACTCGAGAAAATACTCCTAAGTGAAATAAACTGGACGCACATTTGTAAACATCATATTGTCTCCCTAGTGTGAGAAACTGAAAGAGTAAATAAGATCCAAAATCTACAATAGACATGGTAGAACAGGAAGAAACTGTTCAAAAGGAAAAATATTGTTTAAACAATTGAATGCTGATAACTTTTACCCTGAGTAACTAATTTAAAGATAACAATATGGAATGTATTAAACATTGTTACCCTCCTATTATGTTGTTTTGAAATTTTGTTCTATTTTTTCTCTTTAAAATAATAAATAAATAAATAAATAAATAAAAATTCTACAGCAAGGACTAGGTCCTGAAGATTTTCTCATATGTTGTATTCTAAGAGTCTTATAGTGTACATTTAGAGTTAAATTTATAATCCATTTTGAGTTAATTTTGAGCAAGTGTAGGTTGAGGTACATTTTTTTTTTGCCTGTGGATTGTTCTGGTACTATTTGTTGAGAAGACTAGCTTTCTTCTTCTTTTTTTTTTTAATATGGAACGTTTCATGAATTTGCATGTCATCCTTGCGCAGGGTCCTTGCAGCTAATCTTCTCTGTATTGTTCCAATTTCAGTATATGTGCTGCCAAAGCAAGCACTAGCTTTCTTCTTAAAGTGCTTTTGCACCTTTGTCAAAAATCAGTAGGCCATGCCCGTCTGGGGCTCTAACTGGATCCTCTACTCAATTTCACTGGTTTTTCCACCCATATCACACTGTCTTGATTATTGTAACTACATAGTAAGCTTTGGAACCAGGTAGAGGTATTTCTTCTACTTTAATTTTTCAAAATAATTTTAGCTATTCTATTTACCTTTCCTTTCCATTTAAATCTAAGAATAACACTCTCTATATCTGGAAAAAAGCCTTGCTGAGATTTTGATAGCAGATGTGTTATCAAGTTATCAATTTGGGAAAAGCTGATATCTTTGTTACACTGACTCTTTCAATTCATGAACATGGTATGTCTCTCTATCAATTTAGATAGTCTTTGATGGCTTTCATTGGCATTTCATAGTTTCCAGCCTGTAAATTCTGTATTTCTTTTGTTAGATTTACATCTAAGTATTACTTTTTTAAGCAGTTATAAATACTGTAAATATTTACTTTCCATTTCAGTGTCCATCTGCGCATTGCTAATACATAGAACTGTAATTTATTTTGTATCCTGCAACCCCACTGAACTCACTATTAGTTATAGAAGATTTTTATAGATTACTTGGGATTTTCTATGTAGACCATACATGTCATTTGCAAATAGAAACAGTTTTATTTTTTCCTTTCAGTAATATACATTTTATTTCCTGCTCTTTATTTCTAGTACCATAGCTAGAATTTCCAATACTGTGTTGAATAGCAGTGGTGAAACTGGACCTCCTCGACTTGCTGTGTATTTCAGAAGGAAAGTATCCACTTCTTCACTATGAAGTATGATGTCAGCTATAGATTTTTTCGTAAGTATTCTTTATCAAGTTAAAGAAGGCATCCTCCATTGGTAAGTACCTGAGAGTTTTTATCACAAATAGATGTTGAACTCGTCAAATGCCTTTTCTACATCAATTGTCCTGATCATGTAATTCTTCTTCTTTAACCAGTTCATATGGCAAACCATAAAGACTTCTTTCTGAATGTGGAACCATCCTTACTCCCTGGAACAAACGCCACATAGTTATGGCACATAACTATTTGTATATATTGTGAATTCTATTTACTATCATTTTGTCAAGAATGTTTGCATCTTCCATCTATATACCTGATGGATCCGGAGGTCTTTTGTTGCTTGTTTTGCACCGCCTTTTTCTGGTTTTGGTATCAGGGTAATATTGTCTTCATTAAATGAGCTACGAAGTGGCTCTTCTATAGAATTCTATTCTAATAGAATAGTTCTTCTATTTCTGGGAGTGATTGCAAGAATTTTGTATTAAGCCTGCTTTAAATGTTTAGTTAAGATTCACCAATGAAATTATCTGGCCCTGGAGATCAAAGTTATCAAATATACACACTGTTCATTTTATTCCCTTTTTATCCTTTTGATGTTTTCAAGTTCTGTAATGATCTTCCGTTTTGTGCCTGATAGTAATAATCTGCATCTTCTCTCCCTTTTTCTTTGTCAACCTTGCCACTTCTCCTGTCCTTCTACAACACGAATGTTCGATCTTGTCCCTGAAGCTCTGTTTTTTTTTTTTTTTTGTTTTGTTTTTTTTTTGTGGGTACCGGGGGGACGACCTCAGGACCTCGCGTGCCAACAGGCACCCGTGCCGCTGAGCGATATCACCGGCCCCTTTTTCGTATATGGGATCCGGGAGTCGAACTCGGGCCTTCGCGCTTGCAAGGCAGGCGCTTAAGCCGCTGAGCCGTCTCACCGGCCCTGAAGCTCTGTTTTTGTTTCTCTCTCTCTTTTTTTTTTTTTTTTTTTTTGGACACAAGATCTCACTGTGTAGTGCAGGCTGGCCTTGAACTCACTAGGTAGCCCAGGCTGGCCTGGAACTCTCAGCAACCCTCCTGCCTCAGCCTCCCAAGTGCTGGGATTACAGGCATGCACATTTTTCTTCTGATATTTGTTTTATATAGAATTTAAAGTACTTTTAGATGTACTAATTGGGAGGAATAGGGAAAGTGTGTCTTCTTCAGCTTTCCAGAAACAGAACAGAAGATACTTTTAACCTAACCAAATCTGCAGTCTTACTTTATGGCTTTTAATTTCAAGTGATAGAAGGGATTTTCTATGTAGAAACATATAAAGGAACATATCCAAAGGAATTAAAGTCAGCATACCATAGGGATACTCGCATATCCACAATTCACAGTAGCTACAATATGGAACCAACCTGGGTGCCTAGCGATGAATGAATGGATAAATAAAATGTGGTGTACAAACACAGTAGAGTATTAGCCATGAAAAAACAAAACATTGTAATTTGCAGAAAAATTCATGGAACTAGAGATCATCATGTTAAGCAAAATAAGCCAGATTCATAAAGACAAATATTGCATATTTCCCTTATGTGGAATCTTTTTTTTTTAAGAGAAGAAAAAACAAAACAAATCAAAAGAAGAACAAATTTTCAAACCAACATAATAGGAGGGTAACAATGGTTAATACATTACGTATTACTATCTTTAAGTTAGTTATTCAGGACACCAGACATTAGCATTCAATTGTCCAAACATTATTGGCACAAACCTTACTCTTCAATGAACTAAGTAAAAATGGTAGTGTATCTATCTTAACCATCATATATATATATATATATATATATATATATATATATATATACAATTTTTTTTCCCTTTCCCTTCTTTCTTTTCCCTATTCCAGTCTCTCTTTCCTTTTGACCAGTTTCTTTTTGATTCACCATGTCTATTGTACATTTTGGATCTTATTTACTCTTTCAGTTTCTCATACTAGAGAGAAAATACGATGCTTACACATGTGCTTCTGGTTTATTTCACTTATGAGTATTTTCTCGAGTTGCATCCATTTACCTATAAAAGTCTCCAGTTTATCCTTCTTTATGGCTGAATAGTACTCCATTGTATAAAAATACCACATCTTTCTTATCCATTCCTCAGCTGATGGGCATTTGGGTTGTTTCCAAGATCTGGCTATTACAAATTGTGCTGCTATAAACATGGGTGCACATATATCGCTGTGGTACGATGTTTTTAATTCTTCTGGGAAGATGCCCAGAAGGGAAATAGCTGGGTCAAATGAGACCTCCAACCCTAGTTTTCTGAGGAATCTCCACACTGACTTCCACAGTGGCTGTACCAGTCGACACTCCCACCAACAGTGAAGAAGGGTTCCTTTTTCCCCACAGCCCCTCCAGCATTTGTTATTAGTTGATTTCTTTATAGTAGCCATTCTTTCTGGGGTGAGATGGTATCTCAGTGTTGTTTTAATTTGCATCTCTCGAATGACTAGTGATGTTGCACATTTTTTTGTATATTTGTTTGCCATTAGTATTTCTTCATCTGAGAAATGTGTATTCATCTCAGATGCCCATTTTTGGAGTGGGTCTTTAAATTTGGGAGGTCTGATTTTTTTGAGTTCTTTATATGTTCTCGATAGTAATCCTTTGTCTGAGGAACAGCTGGCAAACATTTTTTCCCACATTGTGGGTTGTCTCTTCACTCTGTTGGTGGTTTCTCTTGCTGTGCAAAAGCTTTTTAATAAGATGAGATCCCAGTTATTGATTCTTTGGGATAGTTCCCGTGCGGTTGAGTTTTTATTCATAAAGTCTTTGCCTACACCAATGTCTCCAAGGGTTTTACCTATCCTACCTTGCAGCAGATTTAATGTTTCTGTTTTAATATTTAGATCTCTGATCCATTTTGAATTTAGTTTAGTGCATGGTGAAAGATATGGATCTAGTTTTAATCTTCGGCATGTGTAGAGCCAGTTTTTCTAGCACCATTTATTAAAGAGGCTATCTTTCTTCCAGAGAATGTGTTTGGCACCTTTGTCAAAGATAAGGTGGCCTAGTATGTCTGGGGTTGTTTCAGCATCTTCTAATCTGTTCCATTGATCTTCAGGTCTGTTTTTTTGCCAGTACCACACTGTTTTTATCACAGTAGCTTTATAGTATAATTTCAACTCGGGGATTGTGATGCCCCCTGCCTTGCCTTTGTTGCCCAGAATTGCCTTTGCTATTCTAGGTCTCTTCTGATTCCACATGAATTTTAGGATTGTTTTTTCTAATTCTGTGAGATATACTGTTGGAATTTTGATTGGAATTGCATTAAATCTGTATAACAATTTTGGAAGTATGGCCATTTTCACTATATTGGTTCTTCCTATCCAGGAGCAAGGGATATCTTTCTATTTTCTGATATCCTCTTCAATCTCCTTTTTCAGAGTACTGTAGTTTTCAGTATAGAGGTCTTTTACATCCTTCGTGAGGTTGATTCCTAGGTATTTCATTTTTTTGGATGTTATTGTGAAAGGTATTGTTTCCCTAATTTCTCTTTCAGTAAGTTTGTTATTTGTGTACAGGAAGGCTATTGACTTTTGAGTATTGACTTTGTATCCAGCTACACTACTGAATTTGCTTATTAAATCTAGCAGTTTTTTAGTGGAGTTTTTGGGGTCTTCTGTGTAGAGTATCATGTCATCTGCAAATAATGATAATTTAACTTCTTCCTTTCCAATCATTATTCCTTTTATTTCTTTCTCTTGTCTAATCGCTCTGGCTAAAGTTTCCAGAACTATGTTGAATAAGAGTGGGGACAGTGGACATCCTTGTCTTGTTCCTGATTTTAGAGGGAAGGCTTTCAGTTTTTGGCCATTTAGTATAATATTGGCTGTTGGTTTGTCATAGATAGCTTTTACCAGATTGAGATAAAGACCCTCTATTCCAATTTTCTGTAGGGTTTTTATCATGAAAAGGTGCTGGACTTTGTCAAAAGCTTTTTCTGCATCTATTGAGATGATCGTGTGATTTTTGTCTTTGGTTCTGTTAATATGCTGTATTACATTTATTGATTTACGTATGTTGAACCATCCCTGCATCCCTGGGATGAATCCAACTTGGTCATGGTGTATAATCTTCTTGATGATTTGTTGGATTCTGTTTGCCAGTATCTTATTAAGGATTTTTGCATCTATGTTCATTAGGGAGATTGGCCTGTAGTTCTCTTTCTTAGTTGGGTCCTTCTCTGGTTTTGGTATCAGGGTAATGCTTGCTTCCAGGAATGAATTTGGGAGTATTGCTTCCCTTTCAATTTCATTGAAAAGTTTGAGAAGTAGGGGCGTTAGGTCTTCTCTAAATTTCTTGTAGAATTCAGCAGTGAATCCATCAGGGCCTGGGCTTTTCTTTGTTGGGAGGTTTTTAATTACATCTTCAATTTCATTGGCTGATATTGGTTTATTTAGGATTTTTAAATCTTCTTGATTCAGCTTTGGTAATTCATACGAATCTAGGAATCTGTCCATTTCTTCTGCATTTTCCATCTTAGTAGAATATAAATTTTCAAAATAGGTATAGATGATCTTCTGGATTTCTGCAGGGTCCGTCGTGATATCACCCTTTTCATTTTCAATTGCATGGATTTGAGTCTTTTCTTTTCTTTTTTTAATAAGGTTGGATAAGGGTTTGTCAATCTTATTTATTCTTTCAAAGAACCAACTTTTTGCTTCACTGATTCTTTGTATTGTTTTTTTATTCTCCAATACGTTAATTTCTGCTCTGATCTTTATAATTTCCTCCCTTGTACGGGCTTTTGGCTTAACCTGCTCTTCTTTTTCTAGAAGCTCGAGGTTCACCCTTAAGTTGTTTATTTGTGCTTGCTCTATTTTCCTGATATAAGTGTTTAATGCTATAAATTTCCCTCTTAGGACTGCTTTCATTGTATCCCATAGTTCTGGTATGTTGTACTGTCATTATCATTCAGTTGTAGAAAGTGACTAATTTCTTCTTTAATTTCATCTGTGACCCATTGGTTGTTCAGGAGGATGCTGTTTAATTTCCATGTGTTTAGGGAGTTTTTGTGGGATCTTTTGCCATTGATTTCCAATTTCATTGCACTATGGTCTGATAATATGCATGGGATAATTTCAATTCCTTTGCATTTACTTAAGCAGGTTTGATGAGCTAGTATGTGGTCTATGTTGGAGAACGTCCCATGTGCAGCTGAGAAAAATGTGTATTCTGATGTTGTGGGATGGAACACTCTGTAGACATCTACTAAGTCCATTTGTTCAAAAGTTTGGTTCAGTTCTACTATTTCATTATTGATTTTCTGTCCAGTTGATCTATCTTTTTGTGACAGTGGAGTATTGAGATCTCCCAATATAATTGTATTAGTGCTTATTTGATTTTTCATGTCCTTTAGTACTTGTTTTATATAGCTGGGTGCATTGGTATTTGACGCATATATATTTATGATCGTTATCTCTTCCTCTTGGATTGTTCCCTTTACAAGGATGTAATGACCGTCTTTATCTCTCTGAATCCTTCTTGGCTTGAAGTTCACTTTGTCTGCAAAAAGAATAGCTACCCCTGCTTTTTTCTGGGTTCCTGTGGCATGGAGTATTGTTTTCCATCCTTTGACTTTCAGTCTATGAATTTCTTTCTGAATTAAATGTGTTTCTTGTATACAGCATATTGTTGGATCTTGCTTCTTGATCCATTTCGCCAGTCTGTGCCTTTTGATTGGTGAATTGAGACCGTTAACATTGATGGTTAAAACTGATATGTATTGACTTGTCATGATATTTTCCTGTTGTTGGTTCCCACTCTTTGTTTTTCCGCTTTCCGGCTATTTAATTATTTGCCCTGCCTGGTGGATTCCTTCTGTTGGGGTTCCTATCTCTTTCTAGAATGTCCTTCAGAACGTTTTGGAGTGCTGGTTTGGTGGTCATAAATTTTCTCAGATGTTCTTTGTCATGAAAGTATTTTATTTCTCCATCAATTTTGAAAGATAGTTTTGCAGGGTACATCAATCTGGGCTGAAAATTATTTTCCTTTAGAGCTTGAAATACATCATTCCAAGCTCTTCTTGAATTGAGGGTTTGTGCTGAAAAGTCAGCTGTGATTCTGATGGGTTTTCCTTCATAGGTGATTTGTCTCTTCTCCCTAACAGCTTTTAAGATTCTGCCCTTCTGTTGAATTTCTGGGATCTTGACTATAATATGTCTGGCTGAAGTTTTTTTTTTGATCATGTCTAGTTGGTGTTCTAAAAGCTTCACTTATAGGGGTGTCAAATTCCTTTTCTCTTCCAGGAAAGTTCTCCCTGATTATGTCTTTGAACAAGGTTTTAATGTCGTTGATGCTATCTCCTGCTTTTTCATTTATTCCAATTATTCTTAAGTTGTTTATCTTTGAGTCATCTAGCAGCTGCTGAATTGATTTTTCATGGTCCCTTGCTATTTTTAAGAATTTTTCCATTTCATGATCACTAATTGCAAGCCTGTCTTCTATATCTGAGATCCTGTCCTCGCATTGGCTTATTCTGCTACAAATACTTTCAATGGAATTTCTTATCTCTTGGATATCTGCTTGAATCTGCCTTATGGATTCCATTTCTTTCCTATGCTGAGCATTCATGGTTTCTATAGTTTTCTTAAGTTCATCTATTTTTTTGTCTGTATCAGCTATAGTGTCCTTAAGCATGGTCTTCATTGTAGACATTATCTCTGCAGTTATCTGTGAGATTATTTCTGTTTTAATTTTTTCCAGAACCTCATTCAGTTGCTTTGTTGTTACCACTTCAGATAGGCCAGGTGGGTGGCTTTCGGATTGTCCCACCTCGTTGCTCCCTAGGTTTGCCTTTGGTGAATTGGATGTGTGTGGTTGCATCTTGTTTAAGTGTCGTCTCATTTTTTCTTTCTTTAATTCCTGGGGTGATGTTTGCAAATTACCTATAGTAGGTTACTTTATTGCTAGTGTTTAAGATCTTTAGAAGATGACTACTTCTCTGCAGTATCTTCCAAGTGGAGCTTGCTTTTAGGTTTTGAGCTTTCTGCCAGATCCTACCTCTTCAATTCGTTGGGTATGCGAAGTTGCTACCTGTTTGGCCCAGTCCTTGATTCTTTGGTACTGTGCCACTGTATTTTCTGTGTCCCTTAGTCAATCTCAATCATGAAATATCAGGAAGGAAAGATGTTTAGAACAATTATTTCACATTTGGCTATAATGTTAACTAAAGCATCAAACACAGCCTAAAAAATGACAGACTGAGCTAACCAGTTATTTACCACTTTTAGCTGTATAGAGTTGTGGTTATATAACAAAATCTAAAACACACCAGAAAAATTATATGCAGTATACAAGTCCTATGTATGTCAATTTTCCCTTGAGGAGTTTAAATTTAAAATGAGTTAAGGAGGAAATAGAGTATTGGGAGAAGAGGAAGGAATTAGATGCAAGGTTAGAGGACCAAGAGGGATCCCACTAAAATTGGGACACTAGTGCAGAGGACAGGTGGTAAAAAGAGAAGGAAGGGATAAAAGGAAGAACAGATCACAACCACAATCACAAAGAAGTTAGAGGCGCTGTTTACACTCATATAAAAAACCAGAGAGAATAATGAAGGAAAGAGCAAATACACATACAGAAACAAAAACGAAGATAAAAACAATAAAACAGACAGATCAAAAATAAAACCCCACCAAAAAACAAAACAAAACAAAACAAAAACAAAAAACCCTTCGCCAGAACAAAAAACAAATCAGTGAGAAAAAAAAATAAAAATAAAAATAAGAATAAAAATAAAAAATATAAAAAGAATCAGTTCCAGGTGTTGACTCTGTTGTAGGCAGTTACCCTGTGGTGAGAGAGTCCTGTTCTGTGCAGGTCCGTCCCAGTAAGCCAGGAGCGCCCTCTGGTGGGTGGTGAGCAGAGGCGCGTACTTTCAGGCAGAGACCAGTCTAGCTCGCCTCCGCTCTCGCCGCCCTTTCACGATCCCTGGGCCTGAGAGGCTCAGCGTGCTGTCCGGAGCGCGGGTTCCCTGCACTGGTTCCCGCCGCTCTGGTTTTTCGCCACGCCCCCCACAATGGCGCCGGGCCAGTCGCTCTCTGGCGCGGGACAGGTGTGGCTGAGAGTCCAGTCTCGTTCGCCTGCTGACCTCAGCACACTTTCGTGGGCCTGAGAGGCCCCGTGCTGCCCTGTCCGGAGCACAAGTTCCCAGAGCAGTTTCCGAGCCGCTCTGAGTTTCGCCACACCCCCCACAATGGCGCCCGGCCGGTCGCTCTCTGGCGCCGGGCAGCTGTGGCTGAGAGACACTCACCGCCGGTCAGCGCCATTCTCCGCCGCTCCCCTGCCCCGCCGCTGTCTCAGGATCCTCCGTGGGGGCTCCCTGGGCACCAGCTGCCACTGTGTGTCCGTAGAATTGAGCCTCCGCGGCGCTGCAACTTCCGGGATAGTGGAAGGTGCGCGTGTGCGGTCTGCTCCTTCTTTCCTTCTTCTTTGTTGGAAGTCACCCATCACTGGTGCCGGGGGTCCCAGATTGCGCTTCAGAACTTCTCTGGGTTTCGGGGAGGCATCTCCCCCGCTCCTGCGCTTTCCGGGTCGCTATATTCCCGTGTTCCAATGGTAACTTTTAGAGAGAGTTTCGCTGCCTGCTTCTTACTCATCCGCCATCTTGAGGTCCTCCCTTATGTGGAATCTTAAAAGAAAAAAAAAAAAAAGAATGACATGAAAGCAGAAGGGTGACTACTATTTGACAAAAGGAAGGGAACAAGAGGGAAGGGATATAAGAAGGGCAATGGTGAGGGTGTTACATGCATGTATGAAAATACCACATTGAAGTCCAATATTTTGTAAAATTAATATGCACTAATAAAAATACATTAAAAACAATAAAAAAGAATGTCCCTATTTCAAGGTTGTAAAGAAAAATGCCATATTTTCTTCTACCAGATTTATGATTTCATTTTTTATTTAGCTTGTTGATCCATTTCAAACATAATCAGTGTAAGATACGGATTCAACTTTTTGTTTTTCCAAGTGACTACATGGTTATTTTAATAGCTGGTGCTATGTGATGTATAGGTGCTTATAATTATATCTTTGTTGTGAATTGTAGCTTTCAGCATCGTAAAGTGTCCTTTTTCACTCACTTAACACTTTTAATCTAAATTCTATCTTTTCTAATATTAAGGACACAATCTCTTATTTACTTGCTTATTTATTTTTTTATTTATCTGCATTCAACTGATATGCATTTGCTGATCCTTTTTTTTTTTTTCTACTTTTCTGAATCTTTCACTTTCTCTCCAATATATAGCATAGGAATTTCACTCTGTGAGCTCATTTTAAATCTCTTCCTTCTAAAAGATAAGGTAAGTGGTCAGGCATGGTGATGCACATCTATAATGCCAGGTACTCAGGAGGCTGAGGCAGGGAGATTGCAAGTGTGAGGTCAGCCTGAGCAACATAGCAAGATCTTATGTCAATAAAGAAAGAAGTGAAGAAGTGGTAAGTTAAATGTATTTATGTTTATTGATATGAAATATATTTATCCTTAGTTCTGCCTTATAACATTCTGTTTACTTTCTTTTATGTGGGGGGGTACTGGGGGTCGACCTCAGGACCTTGTGCACCAGCAGGCGCCTGAGCTGCTGAGTGATATCACTGGCCCTTTTTTTGTATATGGGTTCCAGGAGTCGAACTCGGGCCCTCGCACTTGCCGGGCAGGCGCTTATGCCGCTGAGCTGTCTCACTGGCCCTCTGTTTACTTTCTATATATCATTTAAAACATGTATACTTCAGTATACAGTCTATTTTCTTTGCTCATTTAAAAAATTATTTTATTTCATTTTAGTCGACATATATAAATTGTATATATTAACAGGTGTGATATTTCAACACATGCATGCAGCCTCCTTTTATCCCCTCCACACACACACACTCCCCCAGCGCTCATAATCATTATGTTCAGATTGATATTTTTAGCTTCCACATATGAGAAAGAACATTGCATATTGGGCCGGTGAGATGGCTCAGCGGCATAAGCGCCTGCCTTGCAAGTGCGAGGGCCCGAGTTCGACTCCCGGATCCCACATACGAAAAAGGGGCCGGTGATATCGCTCAGCGGCACGGGTGCCTGTTGGCGCACGAGGTCCTGAGGTCGACCCCCCGGTACCCACAAAAAAAAAAAAAAAAAAAAAAAAAGAACATTGCATACTGTCCTTCTGTGTCAGGTTCGTATTTGACTTAACTTAATATCCTCTGGCTCAACTCATTTTGCTGTAAATGATAGGATTTCATTCTTTTTTGTGGTTGAATAATTAGATAGATGATAGATGATAGATAGGTGATAGATGATAGGGATAGAGGTAGAGGCAGGGGCAGAGACAGACAGACACAAAGACAGAGATAGAGACAGAGACAGAGACAAGAGACAAGACAGAGAGAGAGAGAACCAAAAAGTATCTGCACACATCAGCAGTTCACCACACTAATAAATGTCTGGAAGCTGACAGCCACCACTATGAGCCCCTCTTGTAACTGAAGAGACCAAAGGTAACTGGTATGAATCTCATGATGTCTCAGTAAATTTAGTATTAAAATATTTATACAAGTTTTTCTTTTCCTGATGTACACATTTTTTGGAAGAATATACGTATTTTTTCTGTATGTATTTATCTGTTGATGGCTCCTAGATTGCTCTTTAATATTGCTCTACATCTAGAAAAGTTTGTATTTTTATTTTAGTGATTACTAAAATGATATGTTAGATTGTTAATCTTATATAATAACACTTGCTCTTTTTTAAATGGTTTCCCTATGAACAGCAAAATTTTAAAATATATATAACTTCTAGCCTTTTCCTTCCCATTTCTCTCTCTCTGTCCCTGTCTCACTCTCTCTCCCCATGCCCCAAGTTCAGACATTAATGTTCTCTTTCTTTACCTATGCTTATCTATTTTTCCCTTTGTTTGCCTTTGTCCTCTTAAATATGGTCAAAATCCTGCCACTTGTTAGCTACCCTTTCACTCTATTGCAGATGAGGCAATTAGAAATTTATTCTGTTTTCTGTTCTCTTTTCCTGCCTTTGTAAGTAGATGAAACCTACATTGTCAGGACATAAAATGTTTACATTCTATTCTGTTGTTCCTTGTAGCTACCTTTGACATTACAGTAACTTATATCCAATGCTTACCATCGTGTCTTCTGCTAAAGTTCCCCAGCCATGCTTATTTAGTTGAGTCATATTCCCTAGTAGATTCCTCAGCAGGTGCTCAAGGGAACAGTACTGTAGATGTCCCTGAATACTTAAAGCCTCCCTTCAGCCTTCGTACTTGTAGTATAGCTCAGCTAAATAAGCCTTGCTTCATATTTTCTTTTATTGAATTTCCTGAGAATGTTATTCCACTGACTTATGTCTTTGAATGTTAATGTGAAGAAGTATGATGCCAACATGATTTTATGTCCCTCAAGGAATATTTCTGCCTAGTTGTGTAAGATTTTTTCTTATCTTTCAAGTCTAATCATATTCTGGGATATGCATCAGTACTGACATTCTGTGGCACTTTCCTCTGAAATACTGTGTACTGTCTCGATATGTAGATTGAAATCTGTGTTTGGGCAAAGCTTTCATAAATTATATTTTTAAAGTTATTCCCTCTTTTAGTTTCCTTCTTTGTGGATTCCAATTATGCATATATTGGGTCTCCCTAGCCTGTTTTCTCTACCTATCACTTTCTCTCTGTTAAAGGATAATTTTTAAGCTTGTTTTATTGTGGTGAAATATACATAGCACTATTTTAACCTTCTTGCAGGTACAGTTCAGTGGCATTAGGTACATTTCTAGTGCTATGCAACCATTACCAAAAACCATCTCCAGAAATTTTTATTGTCCAAAACTAAAATTCCATGCCCATTAGACAATAAATTGCCACTTACTCCTTCCTCTTGTAACTACCATCCTACTTCCTGTTTCTATGAATCTGACCTCCTTGGTCCTCATATATTTGTCTTTTTGTCACTTAGCACAATATATTCAAGGTCCATTCATGTTGCTCCCTGTATCAGAATTTCCTTCCTTTTTCAGGCTGAATAATATTCTGTTGTATGGATATACCACACTTTGTTTATCCATTTATTTCATTGACAGACACTTGGGTTACTCCCATCTTTTCACTTTAGTGAATAATACTATTATAAACATTGGTGTTCAAATATGTTTAGGTCCCTGATTCCTATTTTTTGTATGTATACTCAGAAATAGAACTGCTGGATGAAATGATAGTGTATGATCAATCTTTTGAAGACCCTCCATACTGTTTCCCATGGTGCTTGCACCATATTACATTCCCGCCAGCAATGCACAAGGGTTCCAACTTCTCCACATCCACACTACTTGTTTTTTTGGTTGAGAAAAAAATAGCCATATAGCCACCCTAAAGGATGTGAAGGGATATTTCATCGTAGCTTTGATTTGCATTTCCCTAAAGATTAGTGACTCTGAGCATCTTTTCATGTGCTTAGTGGCCATTTGTAAATCATTAGAGAAATATCTACTCAATCCCTTTACCCACTTTTTAATTCGGTGGGGTTTTGTTGTTATTGTTGATGTTGTTGCTGATGTAGAGTTTCAGGAGCAACCTGAATATTAATCTTCTAACAGTTGCGTGATTTGCAAATATTTTCTTCCATTCTGAGTTGCCTGAGTTTACTTTGGTGATAATTTTGGTGCAAAATTTTTTAATTTGGTGAAATGTAATTTTTCTATTTTTTCTTTTGTTGCCTCTGCCTTTGGTGTCATACTCAAGAAACCATTGCTAAATCCAATGTCGTGTAACTTTCCTCTATCTTTTTAGCTGAGAGTTTTATTATTTTAGTGCCTACGTTTAGGATTTTGATCCATTTTGCCTTAATTTTTGTACATGAAAGCAGACAAGAGTCCAACTTCATTCTTTTGCATCTGGATAGCCATTTTCTCAGCAGTATTTGTTGAGAAGACTGTATTTTCTCCATTGAATTGTCTTGGAATCCTTGTTGAAAGTTATTTTTCAAAAGGATAAGATCATGACTTCATAAAAATGTAAAATAGACACATCTAAATTATTTTATTTAACTCATTATTGAATGATAAAATCATTAAGATATTACAACCAATTTAAAAACAAACTCAAGTAACAGACATACATGGACCATGAAAGGAATTTACAAATACATATATAATAGGCCCTTTTGTGGGGGAGATGGGGTAGAATACACACTAGTTTCCTATTGCTGCTATAAGAAATTACCACGAATTGAGTGGATTAAAACAGCAAATTTATCAATTTGCTCTTCTAGAGGTCAGATGTCTAAAAGAGGTCGGCAGGGCGCCGCCCCCCCCCCCCCGGAGGCTCTAGAGGAGAATTTGTTCTCTTGTTCTCTTCCAGTCTGTCCAGGCCGCCAGCATTCTGTGACTGTGACCACGCCGCCCTCCAGCCGGGGCTTCCGTCATGGCGCCCCCACTTAGTTATGAGGCCCGCAGCTTGAGGAGAGCTTTACTTGAGCTCACGATTTTCGTCCATAGCTGGCGGGCTGCAAGGCAGGAAGGCACAGTGCAAGGCTCTGGCAGAGCAAATCTGCTCACGACCCGCAGCCGGAAGCAAAGGGCAAAAGCAAGGGTCAGGGACACAAACCCTTCCGGGTCACACCCCCAAGACCTGCCCCTTCCAACAGACTCCGCCCCCAACGGCAAGTCAGCTAGGGCGCCGCCATGGCACTGGGGCTATTTTAGATCTAAACCGTAACACCTCCTTTTCTTACATTTAACCCTCCTGACTCCCTCTTGTAAGTCCCTTTATGATTACATTGGAGTCTTCTAGACAAAGAATCACCTCATCTCAAGATCCCAAATTTAATCACACCACAGTGTTCTGCATGTAACCTAACATATTGGAGGGCTACAGGGATTAAGATGTGAATACCTTTTTTCTTAGTTTCTTGAAACAGGGTCTCAATATGTAGTTCAGGCTGGCCTTGAACTCACTATGTACCCCAGGATGGCCTCAAACTCACAGGGATCTTCCTGTATCAGCCTCCTGAGTGCTGGGATTACATACACCACCACACCCAGCAGGATGTGAACATCTTTGAAGCCCATTATTCTGCCTATTACCATCAATTGTTCCTTCCACAAGAAAGAATTTTTATCTGAGTACCTATGGATAAAATCAGTTGCAGTGCTAATAGTTATATACAATTTGCCAAGTTATAAAATAGAACAGACACTTAAAGGCACAAACTCAGAATGGGGATAATACAGAAGCGGGTGCTTAGTTTTTCAGTGACCTTCACAGCATAATTTTCCATTGAAGACACCTGTAACCCTTTTCATCCATTTCAAAGTTGTTCATAACTTTTCCTGATATCTCTAACTTGTTTTAATCCTTTATTTCTGTCATGCTCTTTGTTTCTAACTTTTACAAGCTTTACCATGCTTTCAGCTCTGTTGTCTCAAACTCCTTTTAATTTAGTGTCCATTTCTGAAATGGGTTTGTCTTGTCTTCCATTTCTTTCCTAATTTCCCCCAGGCCATGATGTCCAATTGATAGCTGGTCATCTTCTTTTGCCTGGTTATTTTCATCCTGAGTTCTTAATTTCTACTTTGTAGTTTTTTATAGTTGGAACTACTTCACTGAGGTTTTCGGGAGGTTTTGGTTTTTGTTTGTTTTTTCTTAATATATGTTGGACAGTTGGAGTGAATGCAAAAGTAAAGCAAAGAAAACATTTGCGAACAGTTACAAAGTGTCCTTATTTAGTCAACCATATAGGAAGTCCTTAGTTATGTAATTATGTCTGTGAGCTACTTCTCATTGGTTGATCTTGAGTTCTGTTTTTCTTTCATTTAGGCATTTATAAGAAATAGCACAAGTGTCACTGATTTTTGAAAATCAAGCAAGATTAAGGTAATTTATGGGCCTGACTCACTTTGTCTGCGTGGGTATTCTTCAAAGCTGGTCTCCATTTTAATTTACTTTAACACACCAGGCATGGTGGCACATGCCTGTAATCCCAGCACTCAGGAGGCTGAGGCAGGAGATCAATGCAAGTTTGAGGCCAGCCTGGGCTACATAGTGAGTTCAAGGCCAGCCTGAACTACACAGCGAGACCTTGTCTCAAAAAAAAAAAAATTAATTAATTTACTTAAACATATCCAACACCAATCTAGGTGTTTCCATGATGGCATGCCAGAGCTATGGTTCTCATCTACAGTCAGTTGACTTTAGATAAAGGATATAATCCTCAGTAATCTAAGTGGGCCTCATCAATGGCATGAAAGGCCTTATGAGCAAGGCTGAGGCTTGCTAAGGAAGACAAAATTCCGTGAGAGACTGACATGCTTTGCTCAAGAATTCCAGCTCTGCCTTCCAGGTGGCCTGCAGAGGGACTTCGGACTCCCTCGCCATCATGGGAGCCAAGTCCCTGCAGTAAGTCCCCTGGTTCTGTTTTCTTAGTGACACCCGCCAGTGCCCTATGTAACAAATGTAGGTATTCTCCTTCCCTGTGTGCCAACCGTCTTACCCACTGGGTGTCCTCCCAGGGACCCACGTGCTGGCCTCGCCATTGCCTGGGCTGGAAGATGGGGGGTCTCACCTGCCTGCTTCCTTGCATTCCTCTGCCCAGGCCCAGCCAGCAGCCAGAGTGGGCTCTGAGAATCCCACCTCCCTGTTAATTAAAGGCCTCTTGGAGTCCGGGCCCCCATACCCCTGGGTCCTCTTATCCCAGCCACTGGCCCCAGCCCCAGGGCACCCAGCTTCCCTGTGCGGTGAGTCTGGCACTGCCCACGAATCCCCAGACAGCTCAGCCTCTGGAGGGGGGGGCCAGGTCCCTCACTCCCCACTTGGGAGCCCAAAGTACTTAGTCAGTATCTGCCTGCAAAGCGATTGCATGGTGCGATTTGATATTCTCCTCCCCCCTTTTCCTCTAACTGATCATAACATGGAACCGAGGAAAAATTAGTTTGGGGCTTAACAATGGGAATTTCATTGTCTCTGTAATTTAACAGCAGATGATTAGGGAAAGAATATGATTCCCCTTAAGGAAACAAAATCTGCTTTTGACTAGTCTGTGGTCTCGAACTCAGTTTTCAGCTTGTTTCCCAGTGGTGCTTGATACTAAAATACGGTCTGCTGTTTGTTGATTCCTCAGTATGTCTAAGGAGAATACAGGGCTATCGCACCACTTTTCTTCAGGGTCGTAAGCAGCTGGGGGATGCTTGCTCTGCCCCTGTTCCAAAGGTCCCTGCCACCGCCTTTGTGACTGCCTTGGGTGGAACCGCCCCTCGCGTCTTCCCCAGCAGGGCCCAGGTCCCTGACCCCAAAGTGCTCTTTCCCTGCATGGAATTCTGGCAAGTACTAGCTCCTTACATAAAGCCCTCGGCACCCCACAACCACTCTGAGGGCCAGGCCCCAGGCCTGATGTCCCCAGGACACAGGGCTGCAGGCAGCAGCCAAGCCTGCGGTTGCAGGGGCAGAAAGTGCCTGGGTGCCCCCTCCACTCCCGTCCCTCCCTTTCCTCTCCCTCCC
Source organism: Erethizon dorsatum (assembly GCA_028451465.1). Taxonomy (NCBI): domain Eukaryota; kingdom Metazoa; phylum Chordata; class Mammalia; order Rodentia; family Erethizontidae; genus Erethizon; species Erethizon dorsatum. Next base: position 1,308,482 of record CM051836.1, on the reverse strand, counting down.
CTTCCCCTCCCCCTCCCTCCCTTCCTCCCCCTCCCTTCCCCTTCCCTCCCCCTCCCCTGAATCCTGTTCCACCCTCGCCTTTGACTGGCTGCCATTTGATTCTCTCCAAGATAAAGTCGCGCTTTCTGTGAGCCCAGAACTTTCCATCTCGCTCGCACAGAGACCAGACTCAGGAGGGAGAAACCAGAGATGCCAAACCGCTCCGGAAACCGGGAGCAGGTGAGCCGCTGCCACCTGGCAGCCGTTGCCATGGGAACCGCGCGCGTCTCGGGCTTCGCGCCCCCGCCAGGCAGACGACCGCGCCCGGTGAGGCCACCTCGGGACGCGGCTTGCTCTTCTCGGCCCCGCGGGCCTCCTCGTGCTGTCGTGGGCAGGGTTCGCCCCTCTCTGAGCGCCTGGGCCTCGAAGCGGGAAGCACGTGCGAGGTCGTGGGTTCGGAGGCGCCGCAGCTCGGCAGCTGCAAGTGGCTCGCAGTGTCTCGATTACTGTGCATTTAAATGACAGTGCTAAGGGCCGCTCTTCAGGAAGCGAGTGGGAAAGTGGCCCTTCAGCCCTTCAGCCACGAAGCAGAACAGCGAGATGACCCTCGTGGGTCAGGATTTCTTCTCCTAGTGCAGCCAACACCTGCGAAGCTGCCGTCCTGCACGCGAGTTACCACAGCAAGCCACGCGGAAGCGCACGGCGAAGTCCACGTCCTGCGCGTGCGACGGAGTCAAAACCCGCCTCGCGCGGCCCGCACCGCCTCCCTCCTACTCTGAAACCTTCGCTGCTGCCCATTGCCTGCTGCGCAAATCCAAATGAGCACCGAAGTTCCGCACAACCCCCTCCCCGGCGCCAGCCTGAACCGCAGCCCCAGCCCCTGCCCTCGCACCGCCCACTCAACGTTTGGGGCTCCCGAAAGGGTTCCCCGTCAGAAATGCCACAGAGCAAGTACAACGCGTTGTCTATTAGCAGTGGCTTTACCTGTGCTTACAACCTCCCCCCGCCCCGAAAAAAGCCACGCGGTCCTGCAGGGACAAGGTGCAGGCGCACGCTGTTTGGTACTAGAAGACAGGAGCGCAGCAGAACTCTTCTCGTGCAGGAGAAGAGACTTTCTCAGACACCGCTGGGGGAAGCAAGGTGGCATAAAGCGACAGGCAAACTCCACCTAAATTGTAGATGCACTGCCCCTCGATGAAGCGATCCCACATCAGCAAATCGATTCTACAAATATCCCTGAGCGCAGACAAAGGGCAGCTGGACACTTCACTGGCGCCTTCGCTGTAACGACAATAGACTGGAAGCATCCGCAGCGGTCCCAAGGGACTGGTTATGCGCTAAGATCCGCCCACTAAAGCTGTCAAAGACACCGGGAGCTCTCTATGGGCCAATATGAAACCATTTCCCGGGCACGTAGGTAAGTGGATAGCACACCTCCCTTTTTAGGAAGGGAAAATAAAAACACATTCATATGCAATTACATAAAGAAACACTAGAAATGTACACAGGAATCTACTTTTTGGCAGTGTAGGGATGGAACACAGGGCCTCATGCATGCTAGGCAAGTGTTCTGCCACTGACCTGCATCCCCAGCCCAGCGTCATTTTGATTGTTGAACTATATAATGTATCTTCCATTGGAAAGTTAAAAATAATCTTTTTAAAAAATTACACTTAGACAAACAAAACATTTTTAAGCTGGTAACTTCACAAAAATATGTCAAGTTGGGCTTCACTTGCCGGATGATGCGTGCGTCTCTCCCTCCCTGTAGGACGTGTCCGTGGGGGGCAGCATCTCCTCCTGTTCATCTTTGTGTCTCTAGGATAAAGCACGTAGTAGGTATTCAACGAATATTTATTGAATAGAAGGCTGTTGTTTTGTGAAAACTGACAGCCGCAGATAAAAATGCCAAATGAGGCCCAGGGCACAGGACCAGGAGTGTTCGCTTTACTTAACGAGAATCACCATAGTGATGAGGCAGCGGGAGAAACGGCCCTGCGGTTGCTACCAGCAGCAGCCTGAGCCGCTGGGCCCCGCCTCATCGGAATGAGAGGCGCATCGCTGCCTGCAGCTTTATGGGGCTTTTTAGGGGGGTAAAGTTTTATTCATTTTACGGCAAATGTTGGAAACATTTAAACATGTATTATCCCCTTGAACCTCTAGCTGTATTACAGGAGACTTGGTTTTCTTGCCATTTTTTCCTTTGCTGATTAAAAGGAAAAAAAAACAGGAAATGAAATCTGGTTTATATATAATTTGTCACGCATGTAACATATCCAACTTTGTAAGCACTCCAAGTTTTCATTAACTCTGCTGAAATATATTTACATTAAGAATCTCTCAGCCCTAATGTCGTTAGTTTCAAACTTCCAAACTTAGTTGTTTTGCTCAAAATGCAGATTAGAGTCAGATGGAGGTCCAAGCACCCCCATTTGACCTCCCTTCCAATCAAAACCTCACAAGTGGCAGAAAAGTCTTCTCTATTTGGAGGAAGCAGAAAGGGGAGAGAAGGGGAAAGGAAGGCAAACCCTACCGTTACGGGGGATAAGGACGGTCACTGTCGCTGGACCACAACATTTGCGCCCAGCCGAAACCTGCGAGCAGAGGCATCATCCAGGAAGGGGAGAAGTGTGCCCAGTGACTGCCTGCTCCCTGTCCTGGGAAGGTCGAGGAGATTCTCCAGCACGGAGAAGAGAGCCTGCCCCGGCCCGGACGTGCTACGCTGAATAGGAATGCTTGGATACTAAGTTAGCACATAGCCAAGAATCTGCAAGCATATTAGAAAACCAGTGCAGTGATAAGAAGATATCATACCTAACATCAAAGCAGTATAACTGAAAGATGTTAATAGCGAAAATTAAGATAGAGAGATAAATAGATAGATAGATGATCGAGATAGATAGATAGATGATTGATAGATAGATAGATAGATAGATAGATAGATAGATAGATAGATAGATATAGATAGATAGATCAGGTCTTTTTTTTCAGTACTGGGGATTGAGCCCAAGGCTTTGTGCATGCTAGGCAAGTCCTCTAGTGCTGAGCTACACCCCAGCCCTTCATTTTTTATTTTCAGACCGGGTTTCACTAAGGCGCCTAGGCTGGCCTTGAATTTATAATCCTCCTGCCTCAGCCTATCGAGTAGCTGGGATTATGGGGATGCACCACCACTCCAGATAATAGATATGGTTGCTATTTTCTAAGAAGCAATAGAGTATATTTCACCCATAAAAGTTAATTATAAATAGCATAAAGATTAACTTTAACAAACGCAGTAGATGTGATGAACAGTGAAATAAATACTATTTGGTAACATGGGATTCATGGCATAGAAGATCAAGCCAGGGCATTCACCTAGGATTCTCCTGAAAAGCATAAACAGGCAAAGAAATAAACTGAAGAAATGTGTGTTAAAAGTCACCAGACATGGAGGGCAGGCCAAGAAACTCTACTATTAGTATAACAGGAGTTCTAACAGGAAAGAACAGAGCAAATGGGAGCAAGGAAGTACTGGAAGGTTCAGTGGAGCAGGTGAAGGGGATCCTGTGCCCAAGAGAGACATTCGTCTTCAGGCTGACAAGGCTCAGTCAGTACCAAGCAGAGTGAATGAAAAGGAAGATGGAATTTTCAAACATCCAGGCAGATTGCAGTAAAATTTTGGAGCACCAAACATAAAAGGAAAATCCTAATGGCTTCCAGAAAGAGGAAACTGTTTATCACAATGGAATGAAAATCAGCTTGACGTCAGATTTATCATCAAATCAGAATACTACAAGTTAGCAGTTTCACTAACATTCTGAAGGAAAAAAATATTGTTAACCAAGGTTCCAGTACCTAGCCAAACTAGCTCTCAAGTGTGAATGCAAACTACAGACACTTTAAAACATGTATGGGTGCTCACTTCGGCAGCACATATACTAAAACATGTATGGGTCCAAGAACCCTGGATGCACAAAAATAGTACTAAGAATCCACAGATGGGACCACGTCAAACTGAAAAGGTTCTGCATGGCAGAGGAAACAGCCAAGTGAAGAGAAAACCTAGAGAATGGGGGGAAATTGCCAGCGATTCCCTAGACAGAGGACTAATACTGAGAATATACAAAGAACTCAGAAAAGTAGACCACTACCAAAACAAAACCCATCGAAAATATGGGCAAGCAAAATGAATGGACACTTCTAGGAAGAAGTACAAATGGGCAATAAATACATGAAGAGATGCTCAACATCGGTGGCCATTGGAGAAATGCAAATTAAAACAACATTGAGAGTCCATCTTACACCAGAAAGAATGGCTATCATCAAGAAATCAAATAACAGCCAGGCGTGGTGGCACGTGCCTGTAATCCCAGCACTTGGGAGACTGAAGCAGGAGAATCACCTCAAGTTTGAGGTCAGCTTAGACTATGGAGTGAGTTCAAGGCCAGCCTGAACTACATAGCAAGAATGCGTCTCAAAAAAAAAAAAAAAAAGGAGAAGAAATATCAAATAATAAATGCTGGAGAGGCTGAGTGGGGTTGGCAGGGTCTTCTACATTGCTGGTGGGAGTGTAAACTAGTTCAACCTTTAGGGAAATCAGTATGGAGATTCCTCGGAAAACTAAAACTAGAAATTCTAATTGACCTAGCTGCAATATTTCCCTACTATGTATCTTCCTGAAGGAGTTACAGACATCGTGTTACAGTGGCACATGCACACCCATGTTTATAATGCACCACAATTCATAATACCTGAATCTTGGAAGCAGCCTCTAAGCCCATCAGCAGATGAGTGGATAAAGAAAATGTGGTATCTACACGCAGTGGAGTACTACTCAGCCATAAAGAAAGATAAGAAACAAGTGATTTGTAGGAAAATAGATGCACCTTGAGACCATAATGTTAAGTGAAATAAACCAGACACACAAACTTAAATATCACTGGTTTCTCTTATATAAGAAACCCAAAGTATAAATAAACAGCAAAATAAAGAGAGATAATAGGAAGTAGGGAGATAGATCTTTCTCGGGGGGAAGGAGATCAAGAGATGGATGGAAGAGGACGGGAGGGAAGAGAAAGTGGATGAAAGAGGAATTAGGATGCGTTCTGCCCATGCACCAACTCACCACAAGGAACGTAAACATCATGTACTGCAAACATGTGCTTTAAAGAAATCAAATTTTTCAAAAGTACATAGGTTCAAATCACCTTTAAAATTTCCCCCAAAGAACCCAAGAAAACAAAACTTATAGAATATGATAAACAGTAGAAGGAGAAATAATGTTAAAACTTAGAGTTGATGCATATGCATTCAACTGGTTTTCTAAATACTGATTTTCAATCTGAAATGAGCTCCCCCGAAGGGAAGTGGTCACAGGAGACGGGAGCAGCGGAGGGAAGAGCAAAGCGCCCTAAAGTGCACACATCACTGTCCAAACTCGAGAGTTGGGCTTCTTGCAAATTGCCAGACTAGAACTGCCACGCTTCTGAAAATAACATAATTCGCTCTTGTTAATAAGCTGCAATTATTCACTAAATAATTGGACTAGTAAACCAGCTTTGCTTTTTCTAAGTGAATGAAAGTGTAAATTTTGTATTCTTAAACTCACTCAATGGCGGGCTAAGAGAGGGAACTAGATCTAAAAGCATTATTTAAATTATCACATAGCCTTTGCAGCTCCTTTAAAAGAAAGTACTTCAGACCAGGCTGGCTGGACAGCTGCTGGGATGGGAGACTGATTCTGTATGATCTGGGACCGTACAGAAAACAGGCTGAAACAGGACAGCCTCCCGCCTTGGACTCAAAGCCAGGGCCTCCCACTCTACCTCTGAGCTTTGATCCCAGGCTGACAGGTTTCCCTGGAGAGAGCACTAAACTGCTGAAATATGGAAAACAAGAATTCCTGACACAATTGTTCCTAGACTTACAATGACATTGAGTCCTGATTAAGTCTACCAGAGGTTGAAAACATCCTAAATTAAAAATGCACTGAGGCCAGGCATGGGGGTGCACACCTGTGATTCCAGCACTCAGAGGCCAAGGCAGGAGGATTGCCATGGGTTCCAGACCTGCCTGGGCTACATAGTGAGCCCCTGATTCAGAAAAAAAAAAATGCACTGAATACACCTGACCAATCAAGTCCTCTCTTAGCAGCGCAGTGCACCCCAGTGTCCCTGTGCCCAAGAACTCACCACTGATGGAGCTGTGCCCCTGCCACCTCAGCATCTGTGAGAAGTCACTCCACACACTCTGGCCAGGGAAGACCCAAGCTCCAAATCCAAAGTACCCTTGCTACGGAACACTTCACATCATCAGAAGGTGAGTCTTCTTAAGGCAGGGACCATCATACATCAACATATTAAATTGAAGTAAAATATCTCCTCTCTCCTTTCAAGTCCCACGAAGAACTCTGCATACCTGACAACAACAGAAAGGCAGGTATGGCTGACTGAATGCAGCTCTTCTGCCACTCTTGCCATATCCCCCAGTGGGCTGCACTTGCCCGCCCCTTGACCTTGGGCCTGGCCCACGGGCTGTGAGCAAAGCTACAGGAGAAACACCTGACATATGTTTTTGTGCTTAGATTGCCCTCTCCAGCCCCAGCCATTACCCCAGATGAGCATGGCCCTGCCAGTTCTGGGAGGAGGACAGGAGATGAACAGTGGGAGCCACCAGCCTGCCACTCCAACGACCTGCAAACTTGTGAGTAGGGCACGAATATTTATCACTGGGTGCCTCTGAGAGCTGGGGGCCATTTGTTACACAGCACATCTGTGGCAACAGCTGACTGACACATGGGAAGCAGGTGACAGGTACCTCTGCAACAGACATGAGGAGTAATGCCTGAGCCTTATGTTGCAGTGGCTGCTCTCACTTTATATAGAACAAGGCACTCTAATTTGTTTGTTTAAAAAAGGCCACTTTCCAGGAACACACAGTAACATGAGCACACTTGCAGGCCACTGGCAGGGGGTGCGGGGAACCTTTTAGAACAATTTAGAGAGAGCCATTGGGAGTCTTCAAAATGCTGATGCCCACTGCCCAGGAATCTCACTTCTGGATGTTGATCCTTAGCAGTAACTAACCCTAAATAGAGAACGCAGCGGTAATGTGGTTTGTAATAGAAAGAGCATTTAAATGAATGCTTGTCATCTAAGATTTCTACCTGCTTTCTCTCATTCGAGCTCACAGCACTGTGAGGCTCTGCAGGGACCCAGGCAGGTGGAATCGCTCTCCCCAGGGCGCACAGTGGTAGAAGCAGGCTTCAAACTGAGCCCTCCGGCTCTGCACACTGTCCTGCCTACAGCCACCAGCAGAAAGGTGTGGGATTCACTCACTCTCTGGAATGTTGAGCAGCCACTTAAAAGAAAGTACAGCAACATCCTAAATACTTCAAAAATAGATTATAAAGGGGATGTGAAAAGAAATGATGGGCCATGTACATGCACCAACTGCTCACAGTGAAAGTATTCATGAGGTACTGCAAACATGTACTAATAAAATAAAACAAATAGATTATGATATGAGGCTATATAGAAAAAAGTAAAATACAAAATTAACTGCCTAAAATGCTTCCTAGGATAAGACAGGGTGTAAATATGTTAATAAATAAAAATGGAATACTTATAAAATTAAAGAAATATATAAATTACAGCTATAAGGCACTGCTCACAGCAGCAGGGGAAGTGCTCACATGAAAGACTGGTGACCAGAGAGTGGCACCAGCATGTAGTCCCAGTACGGGGGACGAGGGAGGAGTGACTGACCCCGGAGTTTGAGACTAGCCTGGACAGCGTAACAAGACACTGCCTGGCAGGAAAAAGGTGACATGCCAGGTGTTTACCAGGATGTGGAGCAACCAGAACTCTTGGACATTGTTGGTAGGAGTATAAATCAAAAAATATTTGGACAAATTTTTTGTTAAGTATTCTCAAACCTTCTGACTCAGTGGGCTTCAAATCAAAACTTCAGAAACTCTACCCCTTAGGTACTGACTTGAAATAAGTGGTGTACCTTCACACAAATAATTGTACAACAGTGTTGGTTGTAACTTTATTTGTAATAGAAAAAGATGAAAGCAACTCAAATGCCCATCAAAGGGAAAATGGATACAAACTGTCGCGTCCAGGATGAGCTCCTCACCAGAGGAGGCCCATGCCAGGGCCTTGATCTTGGACCTCCAGAACTGTGAGGTGGCTGAGCATGGTGGCACACACCTATAATCCCAGCACTCAGGAAGCTGAGGCAGGAGGATCACCACAAGTTTGAGGCCAGCCTGAGCTACATAGTGAGTTCACTGTGCCTGAACTGCATAGTGAGACCCTGTCTCAAAAAACAAAAAACAAAAAACAAACAAAAAACCCTGTGAGATAAGGAAACTTCTTGTCTTTATAAAGTATCCAGCCTTGGGCATTTCATTATAGTAATGGAAAAGGGACCAGTTCAGCACCCTCAAGTGTCTTATGTAACCCTGTAGTTCCCTGACCCATTCCCTCTGAGAGAGTGGAGCATGGACAAGGCAGTTGTCCCTCATGTCTCTTTCACAGGACAGAGGTGTGGGGAGGGCCTGGGTCAAGAGAGCTCAGCTCGGCACTGATGCTAAGGAAGTGGACGTTATGGGGGCAGCAGAGATGGTCAGCCAATTGTCCAGACCGAGCCTGACAACTTGTGTCCCAGGCTCCCCTGCAAAGCCCATGGCGGATGGAGAGTTGAAGTCAGGAGAGTGGGGCTGCCACATGACAAGAAGGGGCACTTGGGACACACCTCAGCCAGATCCTGAAAGATGACAACCTAAAGGATCCTGGGGTGACATCAGTAAGACCCAGAATTCAGGCCCTAGAAATGCCGAATGCAGAGCCCAGACTCAGAATGCACTAACCATGGAAAAATAAGTGCAGGTATGCAACAGAGAGGAGACACGGCCAAGCGCCCATAAGAATTAGCTCTGGCCCCTGAGCAATGGGACTGCAAATGGTTTTCCTCCTTCTTTGTGTTTGTGGGTTCTTTATTAAGTTATGATAAAATAAAAACCTTGAAATGTATTTATGGACATGTGATTACATATAAATAGTGCTTGTCAAATATTTTTGTCTCAGAATATTTTTACCTCTTAAAAAATCATGGCAGATCCTAAAAAATTGTTATTTATGTGGTTTATATCAGTTTCACTGTGGTAGAGATGAAAATTGAGGAGAATTTTAAATGTTTATGTAGCTGGGTGTGATGGTGCACACCTATAATCCCAGCAGTCTGGAAGACTGAGACAGGAAGACTGAAGTTCGAGGCCAGCCTAGGAAACTTAATGACATAGTGAGACCTTGTCCCCACAAAATTAAAAAGATCTAGGGGTATAGCTCAGTGCCAAGGCCCTGGGTTCAATGCCAATACTGGCCAAAAAAGGAAATATGTTATGGTTTGTATCTAGATGTCCCCCCAAAGCCTCACACTCTCATAGGTGCAGCTTTTGGGAGCTGGTTGGATCTAGGGTGTGTAATGCTGGGATTAAGAGTGTGGGTTACTAAGTTAGTCCACTGATTGGTTTAGCATAGTTCTGGGTGAGGATAATGGGAAGGCCACACTGGGTGGCACCACCCAAAAGGCTCATAGCCTGGATGGAATGTAAAGGGAGGTTCGCTGCTGCTGCTGCTGCTGCTGTTTCCTGTCTGCATTGCCATGGACTGTTTCTCCTCTGTGATGCCCCTCTGCCATGCTGCCCTGCCTTGGAACTAGCCCCATATGGACTGAAACCTCTACAAACTATAAGCTGAAATAAACCTTTCGTCCTTCAACTTGTGAGTGTTGGGTATTTTGTCCCAGCAACAAGAAAGTAACTAAGACAGATGTTGGTACCATGAGTGGGCCATTGCTGTGACATTACCTGGTCACATGGTTGAGAAGCCTTTGGAACTGGCTTGTGGAAAGAGTGTGGGAACATTTGGAGATGCTGGCTGTAGAAGCGGTCCTGGAATGCTGTAAGCTGAACTTCATGGGAAATTCTTGTCAGAGCTCAGAATACCAGGAAGCTGATAAAAACACAGCTGGAAAAGACCAGGCTCAAGGCATTTCAGTTGGGAAGAAGGACTCCATTGGCAGTTGGACTCTGGGAAATATGTGTTATGCTTTGGCAGAAAATTTGTCTGCATTGTGCTGGAGTCCAGAGACTTTTCAGGGAACTGAGATTAAGAGCAGCAGGCTAGTTAATCTGGCTGAAGAAATTTCAAGGCAATCTAATGTTGAGGTGGTGGCATGGCTACTGTTGCCCATCAAGAGCAAATGGCCCAGCAGAATGATTTAAAAAATTTTTTGAGTTTGGTAAGAAAGGAAGCTCTAGTAAAGTTGTGGCCTGCAAAGATGGAGCAGAGGAGAACTTGGTTGCTGAAAAAATTAGCAATATAAAGCCAAGAATTTTGAAAGAGGGCAATAGAAAAGTGGCCTGAGGGCATTACAAGAACCAGCAAGACTCCACACTTTGCAGCCTCAAAATTACTAAGGTGAAAGATTTTGCTTTGAGGAGAGAACCCCAGAGCTCCATGTTCCAAAATGGTGGCAGCCTAGAGAATTTGTTCCTCAGGATTGGGTTTATAGGGCTCAGCAATCCAGGCACTCGAACCCTACAGCCAAGAAAGAAGGAAGTCTGGCTACTGCCAACAGACCTTGGCATCATTCATGTGGTGCTGGTTTTAGGTGCATGCAGAATGGAAGAGTTGCGGGGTCAGGAAGGCTTCCACCCAGATTTCATTCTAGGCAGTGTGCCCCTGACAGGGCAGTGTGCCCCTGACAGGGCAGTGTGCCCCTGACAGGGCAGTGTGTGAAACTGTGAGTGTGAAGCCAAAGATGCAGCAGAGACCCCAGAAGGTTGGAGAAGCCAGGAACATGGATCATCTAAGTAAAACTGCAAGGAAGGAGCAGAACCAGCCCAAGAGAGAAGCCATAGGAGCTACAAATTCCTGTAGTGCAATAGGAACAGAGCCACCCAAGCCCTTTGGAGTTTACATCTTGCCACTGGATGCACCAGATACTGGACATGGAACTATAGGATTTACTGTTTTCCCTGCTGGATTTTGGACTGCTTTGCTCCCATTCCTTTCTATCCCCTTATTTGTACATTTTGGAATGGAAATGTCTATCTTGCACCATTGTATGCTGAACATGTTTAACTTTTTTAACATTTTTACTGGGGCTCATAGCAAAGAGTTTGCCTTAGATTTCATAGGCAACTTTGGACTTGGATTTTTCAGCAATGCTGAAACTGTTAGGACTTTGGCAACTCTTAGAGATGGACTAAATACCTTTTGCATAAAGAGATGTGCATGAGAGTTTTGGGGGCCAGGGGTGGAATGTTATGCCTTGTGCCTAGATGCCCCCCACAAAGCCTCATCCTCTCATAGGTGAGGCTTTTCAATGTTGGCTGGATCCAGGGTGTATGATGCTGGGATTAAGAGTGTGTGTTACCAAGTTAGTCCACTGATTGGTTTAGCATAGTTCTGGGTGTAAATAATGAGAAAGGCCACCCTGGGTGTGGGTGGCACAACCCAAAGGCTTGTAGCCTGGATGGGATAAAAGGGAAAGGGAAGTTTGCTGTTGCGGCTCACTGCTTTTCTGCTTCCTGCCTGTCCTGCCATGGACTGTTTCTCCTCTGCGATGCCCTCTGCCACACTGCCCTGCCTTGGAGCCAGCCCACTATGGACTGAAGCCTCTACAAACTGTGAGCTGTAATAAACCTTTCCTCCTCTAACTTGTGGGCATGGGTATTTTGTCCCAGTGATGAGAAAGTAACCAAGACAGTATGCGAAAGTAATAATGATGAAAATTGTTAAGAGACTAGATTTTAAATGTCCTCTTCACAAAAAATAAGTACGTGAGGTAAACATATGTTAATGAGTTTGTGTTAGCCATGCCACAGTGTATACATATTTCAGAACATCATTTTATACACCATAATATATGCATTTTTATTCATCAATTTAAAATAAATTTTGAAAAAGAATTCAAATTGCTGGAAATATTGAAATTTAAAATTTTTTTAAATAAAAATAAATGATTGTATGTTAATATAAATAATATTTTTATGAAAAATAACTGTACAGTCTAAAAAATTAGTAGCAAATGGCATTGTTACATTTGCAAATCTCTAAAAAGATGTCTAGTTTAGTAGAAGAGAGCTGGATTCTCACATCTGCTTCAGCCTTCAATCTGTTGCAAAGCCACACATCTTGCAGTCTCTGGAAAATCTCCTGTATACTCAGGGAGAAACAAGAGGGGGAAAAAGGCAAATGATGTCTCTGTATTATTATGAAAATAGTTTTGGCTACACTTTGAAAACTACTGATATGCAATATAATCACAACTATATAAAAATGGGTATATAAAAATTTCTAAATAAATGTCATGATGCCACTTAGTGGCACTTTAGATTATTACAAGCCCTTGTTACCAAACGTGCACATGTGGTATATAATATGTGTGATAATATGGTATGCTTGCGTGTGGAGAATGTGTGTATATATGGCATGTGTGTGCAAGTATGTGTGAAAACGATGTGTGCATGTGGTGTGGTATAAATGTGTGCGTGTGATGTGTGTATATGCTTTGTATATGCATGTATCATGTGTGCTGTATAAGTCCGTACAGATGGTCCACATGTGTGTTGCCCTGGGTCATGTGTACATGTGGAATAGTACAAACACATGCAATGCATATGTGTTTGTGGGGGTGAGGGTGGCATACGTCCATGTAGTATGTGCATCCATGTATCTGGATATATTGCATTGTAGTGTGGTGTGTGACATATGTGTGTGCATATGTTACACTGTGTGTGGCATGTGTGCATGATGTATTGCTGAAGTGTATGTGTGCATGCATTATGTGTGTCGTCGATGGTGTGTGTTGACCTGTTGTACATCTTTGAGGAGCGTGTATGTGTGTGGAGTGTGTTTAGGACTTCTACATGAAGGAATGTAATAAACTTTTCACCACCTTCTGCATAGGCACCTGCTCTATGCTAAGTCTGTTAGTATTCAGAAAACGTACCTTAAACTCCCCTCAGAGTCACAGGCAGGCCGAGGCCTTCAGGAGACATTCGTTCTTCTCCACCAGCTTCATGCCTTAGGCAGTGCTTCTGCTTTCTCAGAGCAGAAATGCCTTGCTCCAGTGAATGAGTGGCAGATCCAGGACTCCAACTTGAGTCCTCTGACCAATGTGAATTTATAATCCTGTACTAATGTGTAAAAATTAATATTAAATGTTAATGTTAGTTGTAACAACATTATTGTAATATTAAGTGTAATGTTATAACATTAAGTATAACATGATACAAACATTAAAATGTTATAAGAATCCTCTAAAATCTAAAAATCACTTACATGCTATAATCAAAAAAGTGTAGGTAGGCAGTATAGCTCAGTGGTAGAGCACTTGCCTAGCATGCTTGAGGCCTTGTGTTCCATCCCCAGTCCCACAAAAGGAAAGAAACAAAGAAACAAAGAAAGAGAAAGAAGAGTGGAGGGAAGGAAGAAAGGGAGGAAGGAAGGAAGGAAGGAAAGGAGAAGGAAGGAGAGGAAGGAAGGAAGGGAAAGAAAGAAAGGAAAGAAAGAGAGAGAGAGAGAGAAAGAAAGAAAGAAAGAAAGAAAGAAAGAAAGAAAGAAAGAAAGAAAGAAAGAAAGAAAAAGAAAAAGAAAGAAGAGGCAAATGAATTTCTGAATAAAAATAAGGTAACACGAAAGGATCAACTGATAATGCTCCCCTCTCAACACCTTCCCAGCAGTGTCTGTGTACATCTCTGCCACGTACAACTTGAGAATAGCATTAAATTACAATAATTGGGCACAAACTGTATGCCAGGTACTGTGCAAGACCCTCTTGCAAGACCCTACAAACAGCAAGTACAAATTCTCAGTCCATGAAGTCACATGTGCAAAATGTAACTCCTTTGATAACTTTAATTTCTGTTTCCAATTTCTAAAACTGTGATCTAGTCCTGCCCAGGAAATCTCAGTCCCGTTTATAGTCACTCCCACTCCAGGCAGATCACCCACCTTGTCTTTCTCTCTTCCTTTCCTCAGGGGCACCCCAACATCAGGAGAATGCTGCCTGTCCCAGCTGCCCGGTGTCTCCCCAGGAGGCATGTGACAGCTGGTGTCTGCGCCAGCACCAAAGAACCCCACTGCTGCCACAGCCACCAGTGCGGGGGGAGGGGCACTCTGCGTGCATTTGTGCCCACTGAGAGCACCCGCGAGGGTCACCATCTTTGTGCAAGGGACACGCAGATTTACAGCTTCCCTCCCTGTCACTTTCCCTGGTTCCTGGGTGCTGGCACCCTCCAGCCAGCAGATAGATAGATAGATAGATAGATAGATAGATAGATAGATAGATAGATAGGTGATAGATAGATAGATAGATAGATATAGATAATGATAGATGATAGATGATAGTAAATAGATGATAGAAGATAGGAAGGAGAGGAAGGAAGGAAGGGAAAGAAAGAAAAAGAAGAGAGAGAGAGAGAGAGAGAAAGAAAGAAAGAAAGAAAGAAAGAAAGAAAGAAAGAAAGAAAGAAAAAGAAAAAGAAAGAAGAGGCAAATGAATTTCTGAATAAAAATAAGGTAACACGAAAGGATCAGCTGAGCACGCTCCCCTCTCAACACCTTCCCAGCAGTGTCTGTGCACATCTCTGGCCACGTACAACTTGAGAAAAGCATTAAATTACAATAATTGGGCACAAACAAAGAAGATGCATAGATAGATGATAGAAGACAGATGATAGACGATGGGTGATAGAAGACAAGAGAGATGACAGGTGACTGATACATAGATGGGCGATAGCTAGGTAGACAATAGGTAGATGCCCCTCATTTCCACACACGATGCAGCGCGAGGGCTCCCCAGCCCGTCTGCAGACCTCACCTCTCCACTCCTACCACGACCTACATTCTTCCCCACTCAATCCTCCAGGCAGAAAAAGGATTAGACAGAGTCTTCCAGGATGTGTCTCTTGACAGCCAAAGCAAATCACACACATCTTGATTTTCAAACCTGCATTTCTTTTGCTGTGAGCTCTTCAAATACATTTAGAAACTAGCTTCTTTGTTCTCTGGGTCTGAGATTCATCATCTTTCTTTTGGCGGACCAGGGCAAAATACTAAAAAAGCCCACAGGGACACCACGAAAATAAGGAGTAACAGTGCTTGCTGGGTACTCAGTTCCACCTAAAACATACCTACGGAAAACCCTCAGTAACTGGGCCTCCCTCAGATGACTCCATTACAAGTCCCTGTGTTAGTCAGCTTTCTGCCACTATAATGAAATACCTGAGAGAAATCAGTGTAAAGGAGGAAAAGGTTTATTCCTTTGTAGTTGCAGAGGTTTCAGCCCATGGTCACCTTGCCTTGTTGGTTGGGCCTTATAGAGAGCCCTCCCAGTCCTCATTGCAGTCCAGGAAGTTTATATTTGTAATCCCATGGAAAAGTTATTGGAATTCTAGTGAGTTAACTCCAATCTACCACTTCCAGTGCAACCCATGGCAAGAATAAAGACACTAAAGCATATTTGTTGTTGTGGGGAGCCAAGGGGTCTTAAGTCCAGCCAGGGTGATGGTTACCAGAACAAAAGCCTCAACCCAGGGCCAAACCCAGGTTTTATTAATTCTTGACGAGGGGACTGGCTCGGGGACGAGTGACTGTGAGAGTGGCGGGAAGTATGTGAGTGCTGTGAGCTGGGCTAGGTAGGAGGCCTGAAATCACCTCTGCAATATGCAGAGAGATATGCAGAAAGAGTAATCTGCATAACACAATTCTAGGTAGTATCTAATGTTTGGGGGTCGGTGCTTCAGCTCTGATGTGTAATCTTTTATGCCCCAGGAAGTCATAGCCTCTTATCTCATAGATCAACCCCAGCCCACAGCGTGGAGCACAGCTCTCCTTCCCACCTGGCTCACACATTTTGGGAGCTATGCAGGCGGGGAAACTCTGACCTGTCACCTTGCTTCAAAGACTACACATCAGCACCTCAGCTGGACCGATTTGCATTGCTTAAAGCCAATTGAAGGGATAAGGAAAAGTCCTAGCCCGCTCTGTATATATCAGTACATGGAAATAGGGCCAGGTTTAGCCAAGATGGAGATAATTGCTCTTCTTTCAAGGAGAGTCATCCAGGTGGTCCTCCACAGGGCCTGTGGTGAGGCAGGCATTGTGGTGGAGAGCACATGGTGGAACAGAGAGGCTCAGCTCAGCTGGAAAGCATGGAGAGAGAAAGCCAGGGTCCCAGTGACCTAACCCTCCCACCAGGCCCCACCTCCCAAAGGTTCACCAACTCCTGAAGGTGCCAAAGGCTGGCGACTAAGCCTTCAGACACAGCCTCTGGGGACTCTTATGACCCAAACCATGGCAGTCCTTGGTGGACCCTCACCAGCCACTGACTTCTGCCACAGAAGGGCCTGCTTCTGTGCTCCCCAGGACAGCTCCCCAGGTCCTGGCCAGTGCAGCCCACAGGTCCAGAGGTGTCTGTGCCTAACGGGCAGGAAAGGAACAGCCACAGGTGGCGGAAAGAGTGCTTTTCAACAGACTCTCCTGGGGAGCTGGTGAGCAGGCCGGAGCTGGGATTCAGGGGGTTAAGGGCAGAACTCGAAGCTCTGCATTTCCAAAGCCTCCAGGACAAGGTAACGCCACTGGTCTAGAACCACACAAGCTGCAGTGATGGAAAACCCCAGCAGGTGGGAGAGAGGGGCAGAGGCCAATCTCAGAGCAGGTGGCTTCCTGGAGAGACAGGCTTCTAGCAAGAAACAAAAGGGAGACTGGAAAAATAGCTGCAATGAGGACTCTCAGGACGTATATAACATCTATTCTGGATGGGTGGGTAGATGGATGGGTGGATACATACATAGAAAGAGAGAAAGAAGATAGATACATAGAGATAGATGATAGATTAGATAGATACACTGAGGTAAATAGGTAGGTAGGTAGAGAGAGAGATGGTTGATGGATAATACAGAAAGGTAGATTCAATTAGACAGATGTCCCAAACATCTACCACAAAGCCAGTCCTATAATAGTGTTGAGTGTCTGGTGGAGTGTATTGAATGCCATAGTGAAAATGAAAAATGAGAATGGTTTCCTAGGTACCATTGTAAAGTAGAAAAAATTTAGGTTGAACCGTCCTAAGTCACCATCTTAAGAGATCACCTGTGTGTGTAGACACATACATATATGTATATATGTACATATATGTGTACATATTCAAAACATTTATTTCTTTGCAATATCTTCGTGACTCTCTTCAAGCTCACAATAATTATTTTCGTTTTTGTAATGATTTTTAAATTTTTATACTTTTACATACTTTTATACTTATATCATGTCTTTATTGGTTATTTTGTTCACATACACAGTATATGCACATGTGCTCAGATTATAAATTCACTAGAGGAAGTAAAACACAAAAGGGATGCTGCTGGCCATAATCTGTGATCCAAAAGGTCGAGCAGAAGCACGAACACGACCGCAGTTACCCAACCCCCTCGCACCGGCCGCGCCCTCTGCGGCTCCCGCTTCGCGAGCTCTCTGGACGCGACTCGGCCCTCAGTCCTGCTGCCGGCGGGGCGTCCGGGCAACGCAGCCACCTGAACGGCTCCCCACCTCGGCCGGGCCCGCCACCTCTGCAGGGCCCTCGGCCGCCACGCCGCGCTTCTCTCCTCGTCCGCGGCACGTCCCGGAGGCTGCTGCGCACGCGCCCTCGCGAACCCCCGCCCCCGCCCTCCACCGGAAGCCCCGGCCTCCACCGGAAGCCCCGGCCTCCACCGGAAGCCCCGCGCCTCCACCGGAAAGCCCCGCCCTCCACCGGAGGCCCCGCCCTCCACCGGAGGCCCGGCCGCCGTCTCCGCCTGCCCACGCCGCCCGCGGCCCGGCCTGCTGCCCACCCGCGTCTTCAACGGCACATAAGGGGCCGTGGCCCGCGCGGCCGGAAAGAACGAACACGGTCACGCGCCAGCTGCTGGGGCACGCTCATCTCTGATTTCTGCTACCTCCTCCACCCCCCGGCCTCGAGCCCACCCCAGCGCTCCCCGGGGCCGCTCTGCACTGACCCGCAGAGTGCGGACCGCGTCCACTCGCCAGGCCCCGCGGCCGGCCCTCAGGCGTCGGCTCGGCCAGACCTGGAGCCCGCCCTCCTCCCGGGCGGTGAGGGCCGCCCCCACGCCACGGCTCCACTAGCCACCTCCGGTCCTCCCTCCGCCTCCCTCCACAGCGCCTCTGTCGCCTTTGCCGGTCCCCCTCTCTTATGGGACCTTCTTTTCTCTTCAGTCTGCCCACCCTTCCTTAGGGCTGCATTCATCCCTTTCTCCTTTGTCCTTTCTCAGAAAGCCAGAAGTAAGATTATGAGTTTCCAGACTGAACATGCCCAAGTGTGAAGGTCTTTCAAGCTCTAATTCAAATTCCAGAGGCTGTAATGGCCTCGGTGTCTGCTGTATTGGCAAATCAGCAATAGCTGGAGATGGGCTTCCCAAAATGCCCCCACCACACCCACCTGCTTCTTTGAAACAACTACATCACTGCAGAAAACTGGAAAATGCTGGACTGTGGGTGCTGGATGTTCAGGCATTGTAAAACCCGGTTGACATTGAAATTGATGAAGAAATACTATGTAGATACATGAAAGAATGAAATTTCAATATGCGTTACAGCATGGATGAATTCTGAAAAGATTATGCTAAGTACAACAAGCCAGATGCAGAGGACAATATTACATGATTCCACTATAGGAGATGCCTAGGATATGCGAATTCATAGAAACAGAAGCATAGGGAAGGGCAGGAGAGTTCATCTTCAATGGGCATAGAGTTGCTGTAGTTTGGGAGGCCCCATGTTGAAAGCTTGGTCCCCAGCCTTCAGGAGGTGGGGCCTTGTGGGAGGAAATGAAGTCGTGGGGTGTAGCCTTAAAGGGCACTGGGATCCTAGCCCCTTCCTATCTTCCTGTTTGCTTCCTGGCACTGTGAGCTGAGCAGCTTCCCCCATCAGGTTCTTCCACGACGATGCTCTGCCTCGCCACAGGCTCAAGCAACCATGGACAGGAACCTCTGAAACCATGAGCCAAAATAGACCTTCCTTTTCAATTGATTAGCTCAGTAGTCGTCACAGAGATGGAAACCTAACACAAGACAAGGTTGGCGATGGTGAAACATTTCTGGTTATAGACACAGGTGATGGTACATGGTACTGTGGATGCATTTATTGCCACCAAATTCTACCCTTAAAATGGTTAAAGTAACAATTATGAATCGTGTGGTTAGGGAAAAAGATGATGCAGAGTTGTGCGCCATCACCAACAGTTATGGGGCATCGTTTCTCATTGGTCCCCAGGATGACAACCTGAGAAACTGCCCCTTCCTGAGTGGCCTTTCAACATAAGGATTGGAAAGAATCCTGACCCAAGCAAGTGCCCACTGGGTGGCAGCAAAACCAGAGTGATCCGGAGCGGTTCTGAGGGGCTAGGTGTTCCATCCTGGATTCACAGCTTTCATGCAGCCTCATCAGGCTGGGATCACGCCTTCAGCCAGCCCTTTCTCAACACGCATTGCTGACTTGAGAATCTGGTGCTCTGAAAACAGCCAGACACATGGGAGGACAACCACTGTGGGGAGCGGCTAAAGCTGGGAATTGATCACACGTGTCGGGGCGAGGCAAGGCAAGGCCGTCGGAAAACAAAGGGCGCCCGAGGTGCACTACACAAAACAAAGAGGGGCTGGTGAGATGGCTCAGTAGCATAAGCACCTGCCTGGCAAGCACAAGGTCCTGAGTTCGACTCCTGCAACCCACATACAATAAAAGGGGCCGGTGATATCGCTCAGCGGCATGGGCACCTGCTGACAGGCGAGGTCCTGAAGTCGACCCCCGGTACTCACAAAAAAAAAAAGAAAAGACAAAGAGCCGGAGGTGGGCTAGGTAAACAAGCTGCTCCAGTTCAAGGTTGCTAGGCAAAGGGGTGTCACTTGACACCAACCTGCAAAAATGTATAAATAAAGGCGCTGTGGTGGTTGAGCAGTTCCTTTTCCTCTCAGAGGAGAGGGCTCCATCTGACCTCAGCTTTCTGTATACTGTCTCTTACTTCTCCATCCTCTTGCCCTCCTTCTCCTTGGAACTTTGAGAGCTGTGCTGGATGCAGCAAGCCACCCTGAAAAAAGACCCCTCCCAACACACACCACAAAGAGAAAGGTGGATCATATGTATTACCTGAAGTACCAGTGTTAGAGGGGACAGGTGGAGAATTTAAACAAACATGGACAGTATGTGTAGGGGACTACAAGGACTATATTAGCATCATGAAATGACACCAAAATAATAATTTAAAAATAAGTAGAAAGATAGGTATCAAAAGTACAACAATAAGAGCCAGGCATGATAGCACATGCCTATAGTCCCAGCTACTTGGGAGACTGAGGCAGGAGGATCCCTTGAGCTCCACGTTTGAGACTACCCTGGGCAACACAGTGAGACTCTTATCTAAAAAAATGTACATACAGCATTGCAATAGGACTATAACATGATAAATATGTATATCTCAACAGAACTAAAGAACACAATAGATGGTGTAATAGGAGAGAGCTGAAGAGAGAATTGCTAAACCACAATATCAGCTTAAAGAATACTAGAAAGGAGCAGGAAGGGCAAAGAGCTATGTCATGGCTGTGTTTAGATGTCCCCCAAAGCTTTGTCCGGTCATAGGTGGAGCTTTTTCAGAGGTGACTGGATCTAGAGTGTGTGGTGCTGGTATTAAGGGTGTGTGATTACTCAATCAGTCCACCGACTGGTTTGGCACAGTTCTGCGTGTGAGTAATGGGAAAGCCCTCCCTGGGTGAGTGTAGGGTGTAGCTTGAATAGAATATAAGGGACAGAAAGAGGCTGCTGTCCTCATTTGCTGCTTTGCTGCCTTCTGCCTGCCATGAGCTGTTTCTCCTCTCTGATGCCCTTCTGCCACGGCACCCTGCTTTGGAGCCAGCTGATTATGGACTGAAGCCTCTACAAAAAGTGAGCTAAATAAACCTTTCCTCCTTTAACTTTGGGCATCAGGTATTTTGTCTCAGCCATGAGAAAAAGTAGCTAAGACAAACTATAAAATAGCAAAAGGAAAGATGAGAAATTTAGAGGTTCGAGGTGGAAGTGTCAAACGTATAAAATGAGAGTCCTGCAAGAAGAAAATTAAAAGAGAGCAGAGATTCCTGAAGACAGATGGGGATAAATTTCCCAGAATCAAGAGAGGATGAAAGAGAAAGTCAGAAGGTGCCCAAGAGGAGACACATGGGAGAACATCACATACAGACAAGAACGGTGACTGTCAAAGACAAAAGGAAAATTCTGAAAGCTTGCAAAGAAAATGAGCAGATAAACTGGGTGTGGGGGTTTGTGCCTGTAATCCCAGCACTCAGGAGGCTGAGGCAGGAGGATTGCTCTGAGTTCGAGGCCAATCTGGGCTACATAGTGAGTTTAGGGCCAGTCTGAGCTACATAGCGAGACCCTCTTTCAAAAAGAAAAAAAAAAAAAAATACCCCACAAGTAGTAGTTTAGGAATAAGATTGACATCAGACTTTTCAAGGCAATTCTGAATGAAAGAAAACAAGTGAATAAAATTTTCAGTGCACTGAAGTAAAAGAACCTTGAGCCTAGACTTTCAGATCCAGCCAAATTTTCATACAAATACAAGAGTGTAATACAGAAAATATTATTCTCAGGCCCACAGATCCTCAGATGTTTGCTCACACACTGACTCACACTGGATACAATTCTAGTTTCCTAACTATGACTCAAAGCCCAGAAGCAATGAGGGCAATGACTGATACATCTGATTACATAAAAAGTAAAAACTATGTGGCAAAAACCACCACAAACAGAAAAGATGTGAGGAAAATATTTGCAACTCATAATACAAAAGATTATTATCCTTAACATATGAGGAATTTCTAAATATTGAAAAGAAAAACTTGGATAGCTCAGTGGTGGACACTTCCTTGGCATATACGAGGCCTCAGATGCCACCTCCAGCACCAATAAAAGAAAAGACAAAAGTGACAAATTAAGGAATACACAAGAGAAATGAAAAAGATCACAGAACAACAGAAATGTCATTCAAATCTATGAAAAACTGCAATATAGCTTATCACAAGACTACACCTACCTGGGCATGGTGCAGCACCCCTGAAATCCCAGCTTCTGGGGAGGCTGAAGCAGGAGCATCACAAGGTTGAAGGCATCCTGGGCAACTTAGCAAGACCTGGCCTTACAATTTAAAAAGTTTTTTAAAGACTGGAGATGTAGAGATGTAGCTCTCTTGGGCCGGTGAGATGGCTCAGCGGCGTAAGTGCCTGCCCGGCAAGCGCGAGGGCCCGAGTTCGACTCCCGGATCCCACATACGAAAAAGGGGCCGGTGATATCGCTCAGTGGCACAGGCGCCCGCTGGCGCATGAGGTGCTGAGGTCGCCCCCCAGTACCCACAAAAAAAAAAAAAAAAAGAAGATATGTAGCTCTCTGGTACAGCACTTGCCCAGCGTGTGTTAGTCCCTAGATTCAATCCCTATGCAGGAAAAAAAAAAAAAAAAAGCCAGGCATAGTGGTGCAAGCCTGTGATCCCAGCACTTGGGAGGCTGAGGCAGGAGGATTGCTGAGAGTTTAAGGCCAGTCGGGGCTACATAGTTCAAGTCCAGCCTGAACTACATAGCAAGACCCTGTCTCAAAAAAAACAAAAGAAGGACCGGTGAGATAGCTCAGCGGCGTAAGCGCCTGCCTGGCAAGCGTGAGGTCCTGAGTTCAACTCCCGGTACCCACATACGAAAACAGGGCGGTGATATCACTCAGTGGCATGGGCGCCTGCTGGCGCACGAGGTCCTAAGTTCGACCCCCCGGTACCCACAAAAAAAAAAAAAAGAAAAGAAAAAAAAGCCATAGCTTGGTTGAAAGTTTTGTCCCCACTCAAGTTCTCATTGAAACTTCATCTCAGCAGGAAGATCCGTCTTGGCCGACAAGGGCAGCGGTCCCTGCAGGACACTTGAAAGAGGTGCACAGGGGAGCACGGGCACTCAGAAATTGGGATGGGGTGAAGGAAGACTTAGATATTGGAAAGGCGACTTGAAGGACAAGCCACCGGATGAGCTCCAGTGCCAGGTCAGTACCAGCACCTGTGCCAGCATTCGTGCCAGTGCCAGTGTCAGTACCAGCACCTGTGCCAGCATTAGTGCCAGTGTCAGTACCAGCACCTGTGCCAGCATTAGTGCCAGTGCCAGTACCAGCACCTGTGCCAGCATTAGTGCCAGTGTCAGTGTCAGTACCAGCACCTGTGCCAGCATTAGTGCCAGTGTCAGTACCAGCACCTGTGCCAGCATTAGTGCCAGTGCCAGGTCAGTACCAGCACCTGTGCCAGCATTCGTGCCAGTGCCAGTGTCAGTACCAGCACCTGTGCCAGCATTAGTGCCAGTGTCAGTGTCAGTACCAGCACCTGTGCCAGCATTAGTGCCAGTGTCAGTGTCAGTACCAGCACCTGTGCCAGCATTAGTGCCAGTGTCAGTACCAGCACCTGTGCCAGCATTAGTGCCAGTGCCAGTGTCAGTACCAGCACCTGTGCCAGCATTCGTGCCAGTGTCAGTACCAGCACCTATGCCAGCATTAGTGCCAGTGCCAGTGCCAGTACCAGCACCTGTGCCAGCATTAGTGCCAGTGTCAGTACCAGCACCTGTGCCAGCATTAGTGCCAGTGTCAGTACCAGCACCTGTGCCAGCATTAGTGCCAGTGTCAGTACCAGCACCTGTGCCAGCATTAGTGCCAGTGTCAGTACCAGCACCTGTGCCAGCATTAGTGCCAGTGTCAGTACCAGCACCTGTGCCAGCATTAGTGCCAGTGCCAGTGTCAGTACCAGCACCTGTGCCAGCATTAGTGCCAGTGTCAGTACCAGCACCTGTGCCAGCATTAGTGCCAGTGTCAGTGTCAGTACCAGCACCTGTGCCAGCATTAGTGCCAGTGTCAGTACCAGCACCTGTACCAGCATTAGTGCCAGTGTCAGTGTCAGTACCAGCACCTGTGCCAGCATTAGTGCCAGTGTCAGTACCAGCACCTGTACCAGCATTAGTGCCAGTGTCAGTACCAGCACCTGTACCAGCATTAGTGCCAGTGCCAGTGTCAGTACCAGCACCTGTACCAGCATTAGTGCCAGTGTCAGTACCAGCACCTGTGCCAGCATTAGTGCCAGTGTCAGTACCAGCACCTGTACCAGCATTAGTGCCAGTGCCAGTGTCAGTACCAGCACCTGTGCCAGCATTAGTGCCAGTGTCAGTACCAGCACCTGTACCAGCATTAGTGCCAGTGTCAGTACCAGCACCTGTACCAGCATTAGTGCCAGTGCCAGTGTCAGTACCAGCACCTATACCAGCATTAGTGCCAGTGTCAGTACCAGCACCTGTGCCAGCATTAGTGCCAGTGTCAGTACCAGCACCTGTACCAGCATTAGTGCCAGTGTCAGTACCAGCACCTGTGCCAGCATTAGTGCCAGTGCCAGTGTCAGTACCGACGTCGGGGTCAGCACTAGCGTCAGGGTCAGGGGTACTTGGAAGAGAAGCAGGGCAAGCCTTGCCCAGGGCTCGTGGACTCCCCGGGCTGGTGAGCAGCTCGTCCTGGGAGAGGATCCAACCCAAGGGCAGAAGCCGAGTAGAGCAGCTGCACTGCTGCGATCGGTGCCCAGCCCAGCAAACTGCCCTGCATGCCCCGTGTGCTTGCTGGGAGAGAAGGCGAGGAGCGAGATGTTCACAAATCAGGGCACGGGACAAGCTGAAAGCCGGAGGCTCATGTGAAGGGCAGTGACTGAGCTAGGACTGGCAGACTCCTGGGAAAGAAGAAAACTAGGCCCAGTCCGGGCATGAGGGTCCGCAGCTCAGTGAGGGGCAAGGCAGGGCAGAGGTGGCGACCAGCATGAACAGGCAGAGCCGCACTGAAACAGGCAGGCTCTGTGCCCCCTCCGGCTTCCAGAGGCTCCCAGCTCAGTGCCCACACAGGACCCTCCCTCCATGGGCCGAAAGCTGCCGAGCTCAGCAAGTCCTGCCCCACTGCGTCTGGGGCCGGATAGTGACACTTGGTGAGGCGCAGACAGAGGATCTGGCCGGGGGAGAGGAGCAGCGTAGCTGGAGTGTGCGGGGAGCCCACTCAGAGCGTTGTAGAAGGAGCTGCAGGGACAGTCACAGAAGGAAGGGGGCAGAGACTGGGAATCAGTGGAAGATCGGGTGCTTGGCCAGCCACCCTGCCTCCTTCCCCCTCCAGCACAACGGAGGCTGTGCAACCACAAGAAGGAGGCCAAGACCTCCAACTAGCTGTGCAGCACAAGCACAGCTGAACCTAGCAGGGCTCTGCCTGTGGAGGGAATGAGAGGCGGCACAGGGTTCCAACTGGATGCCCAGCCCCTCACTCACTGGCAGGCAAGAGAACAAATCCCAGGAGGGGAGCCGGCTGGAACAACAGGAGACAAACCAACCTCCTGCACTCAACCTCAGGATGAAGCGCAGCCCCCCACAACCGCTACAGGTCAAAAATTCTCCACTTAGGCCAGGTGTGGTGGCTCACACCTACAATCCCAGCACTCAGGAGGCTGAGACAGGAAGATTGCTGGGCTACACAGTGAGTTCAAGGCCAAGCCAAACTACATAGCACGTCCCTGTCTCAAAACAAAACAAAACAAAACAATCTAACTGGGAAAGTAGTTAACAAAAGGGAAAAAATAAAGAAATCTGCAACTGAAAAAGAATGCAACAATAGGATTCAGTAAATACCTTTCAGTGATAACTCTCAATGTAAATGATCTTAACTCTCCAACCGAAAGATAGTGATATGCAGATTGAATCAAAAAACAAAATCCAACTATATATTGCCTACAAGAGACACACCTTATCCACAAAGAAACACACATTTAAAATAAAAGATCCATGCAACAGGAGCCCGAAAGCAAGCAGGAGTAGCTATCCTGGGTTGTTTGTTTGTTTTTTTGTTTTTTTAAAGTAGACTTTGCCAAGCATGGTGGCACATGCCTATAATCCCAGCACTCAAGAGACTGAGGCAGGAGGATCACTGTGAGTTTGAGGCCAGCCTGGGCTACATAGTGAGTTCAACCCAGTAGTGAACTAAGTAGTAAGACTCTGTGTCAAAAAAAAAAAAAAGAAAAAAGAAAAAAAAAGGTGGACATCAAGCCAAAACTGATCAGAAGAGACAAAGTTGTTCATCACATGCTGATAAAGGGAAAATTTCAATAGGAAGCTGTAGTAATACCACGGTTCATGAATGCTTCTGTTTGTAAACAATTTGGCACAAACGAAAGTGTTGAGCAAAATTTTGCCCATCCACAAACTCTGCATTGGGTGACAAACATGACCACACAGACATAACACACAAGCACAAATGCAACCATCTTCCCCAAAATCATAAAGCAAATTAAGTTTGTAAGCCAAGGTACCACTGTATAACAACTGTAAATATATATATGCACCAAATGCTGGAACACCTAATTCCTTAAAACAAATATTTCTATATATAAAAGGTCACATAAATATTAATACAATCATAGTAGGGGACTTCAGTACCTCATTCTCACAAGTAGGTAGGTCAACAAGTCAAAAAACCAAAAAGAAATATCAGAGTTGACCCAAACCGCTGAACAAATGGACTTAACCAATATCTATAGAGTGTTTCATCCAACGACTACAGAATACACATTTTCCCCAGCAGCATATGGTGCTTTCTGCAAACATAGACCATATCTTAGGCCATAAAGCATGCTTAAATAAATATATAAGGGTCAAAATAATTTTCTGCATACTATCAGCTCATAGAGGAGTGAAACTAGAAATTAACAGCAAAAAGAAAGCACAGAAACTATGCAAACACATGGTGATTTTAAAACATGCTCCTGAATAATCAATGGGTCATAAAAGAAATTAGAGAAGAAATTTTAACGTTCCTAGAATTGAATGACAAAGGCAACACACCATGCCAAAAGCTATGGGACACAGTGAAAGCAGTTCTATGAGGGAAGTTTATAGCTGTGAATGTCCACATTAGAAAAATGGAATGATCCCAAATAAACAATTTAATGATGCACCTCAAGATCCTAGAAAATCAACAGCAACCCAAATCCAAAGCTTCTAGAAAGAAAGAAATGATAAAGATCAGAGAAGAAATTAATAAAATTGAGACTAAAAAATACAAATGATCAATGAGTCAAAGAGTTGGTACCTTGAAAGGCTAAACAAGATTGATAAACCCTTAGCCAAACCTACCAAAAGAAGGAAAGAAAAGAGCCTGGGCTACATAGTGAGTTCAAGGCCATCGTGAGGTCCATAGCAAAACCCTGTCTCAAAACAACAAAAACAAAAGTCCCTACCAACTGAGAAAATCCTAAGGCCCAGTGGATTCACTGCCAAATTTTTCCAGAATTTAAGGGAAGAACTAACATCAAGACTCCTCAAACCCTCCCATGAAATGGAAAGGGAAGGAGTGCTTCTAAACTTATTCCTGGAAGCAAGCATTACCCTGATCCCAAAACCAGACAAGAATCCAACTAAAAAAGAAAACTACAAGCCAATCTCTTTCATGAACATAGATGCAAAAATCCTCAATAAGGTACTGGCAAACAGAATGCAACAAATCATTTAAAAGATTATGACAAAATTTGCTTCATTTCAGGGATGCAAAAATAGTTCAACATATGTAAATCAACAAACACAAACAGAAGTAAGGATAAAAATCACATAATCATCTCAATAGATGTAGAAAAAGCCCTTGACAAAATCCAACATCCATTCATAAAAGCTCTGATGAAAATAGGCATAGAAGGATCTTACCTTAGGCTGGGCATAGTGGCACATGCCTGTAATCCCAGCACTTGGGAGGCTGAGGCAGGAGGATCGCCTGCAAGCTCAAGGCTAGCCTGGACTACATAGTGAAAGCCTGTCTCAAAAAAACAGGATCTGAGACCAAGGAGGAACTGGCTGCACCCAGAGAGCTGCAAGACATTCACCCTCCTAGAAAATGTGTGCATGTCTGTGTGGACACACGTGTCTCTCAGCACAGAGCATAAGTGTGGGAGCCATGGTGAAAGGGTTTCCAGGGGAAAAAAGAGTCAGTAATGCCAGCATACCTCCCCGGAAACAAACACAGGAGGCAGGAGCTGTATCCATCATCTTAACACCTGCTCTTGGAAACCAAAAATCAAGCATATAAAATAGACACAGATCTAAAGGCCTGTACAACATATATACAGAGGATCATATTATTTTAAGCACACTCAGACCATTTACAAGAATTAAATGAGAGCCAGGTGTGGTGGCCCATGGTATCCCAGCCCTTGGGAGGCTGAGGCAGAAGGATCACTGTGAGTTCCAGGCTGTACTACATAGTGAGACCCTGACTCAAAAAAACAAAAAGCAAACAGCGAAAAAAGAATTAGACATGTTGCACCTTAAAGCAAGTTTTAATAATTCCAAAAAAATCAATATTATATTCTCCAACCATAGTGGGAAGGAAGAAAAAAGCAAGGGAGGGGATAAGAGAGAGAGATAGCAGGAAAAGGGGAGGGAAAAATGAGTTGAAAAAAAATATTATTAGAAAGTAAGTAATGAGCCAGGCACAGTGGTGGAGGCTCATAATCCCAGCACTCAGGAGGCTGAGGCAGGAGGATCACCACGAGTTCAAGGCCAGCCTGGGCTACATAGTGAGTTCAAGCCCAGCCTGAACTACACAGCAAGACCAGTCTCAAAAAATAAATAAATAAATAAATAAATAAATAAATAAATAAATAAATAAAATAAAATAAAAATAAAATTTTTAAAAAGAAAAAAATAGAATAAAAAATAAAATAAAATAAAAAGGGCTGGGGATGTACCTCAGTGCAAAGGCCCTGGATTAAATCCTTGGAACTGGAAAAAAGTAAATAATGTATTTCTAAACAACTCTTAGTAGAAAGCAAATTAGGAAATATGTAAAACTGAACCACAGATGTGAAATTTTGTGGGATTGAACTAACACAGTACTTCATGGAAAATGTATGCCTCTAAATGCATTTATCAGGAAATAAAAAATGTAAAGACAAATGAGCTAAGCATTTAACTCAGACAGTTAAGATAAAAACAGCAAAACCCAAAGACATGAGCAATATAATAAAAATTGCATATAAAAAGATAATAGAGGGCCGGTGAGATAGCTCAGCGGCGTAAGCGCCTGCCCAGCAAGCGCGAGGGCCCGAGTTCGACTCCCGGAACCCACATACAAAAAAGGGGCCGGTGATATCGCTCAGCGGCACGGGCGCCTGCTGGCTCGCGAGGTCCAGAGGTCGACCCCCGGTACCCACAAATAAAAAAGATAATAGAAAAGATGAGTAAATCCAATAGATAGTTATAAATATAAAATGCCAATTATTTTAAACTCAAATAAAACAGAAGAAATCCATAAACAAATTCTATAATGCCAAAATTTCACAAGAAAGACAATTTGAATGGATCAATAATTATTTTAATTGAAATAAATTCCCTCCCAAGATCAGACTAAAACAAAAGGCCTGGCTCTGCCCTGGTTATTTGAACTTTCTTCTCTTGGTGGTGCTGGGGGATCAGACACAGGACCCCAGGCCCAGGAAACAGGTGCCTGGCTCCTGAGCTGCACCTCAGCGCTGGCCCGGGCGGTCAGAACCCCAGCCTCCCGGCAGAACCAGCTCTTCCCATGCCATTTGCTCCACACCTGAACCCTCGCTCTGCTCATCTGAGCCCTTGAGACTTGGCCACGACGATGGGAACCGGGTTTGCTATTTGATTTTAATTAAGTGTAATTGCAGAATTCCACTACTGGAAAAGTTTCAGCATGCATTAAATCTGTCCCATCATGAAGTCCTTTTCTAACATGAAGTAGAACACTACTTATAGTAGTTTTGTGAGTTTTGATAAATGCACAGAATCGTAAAAGCAACACCGCCATCAGAAGATGAAACTGTTCTCTTACCTCCAAAAGTTCTCTCATATTTCTCTTTTCTACCCTTTCCCCACCCTCAGCCCTAGTGAGCATTGATTGGTTCTCTGTCCCTGTCATTTTGCCTTTTCCACGATATCACGTAAACAGAATTATAAGTATCTGGTTTATAGATGAACCTATTAGAACACTTTCACATGTATCTGAATTCAGGTGTGTGAATCTACTTTTACAACTGTAAATTTTATGAAATTTAAATACAAATCATGTGTTTCTCATGAAAATCTAGTGTCTGATTTGAGAAATGCTATTATCACAAAATATACACCAGATTTCAAAACCTTAGTATAAAAAAAGGTAAAATATTTCATTCATGATCTTTATGTTAATAACAAGTAGAAATGATAATGTGACAGTGCCATGTCCCACACATCTCTCAAAGTTCTGGGGCAGGGGGAAGGATGGAGAGAGGATGGAGAAATAAAGATAAGAGACAAAAAGCTGAAGTCAGGTGGAGCCTTCTCTCCTGATGGGAGGAAAGGAACTGCTCAACCAAGGCAGTGAGTTTATTTATACCTTTAGCAAGTTGGTGTCACATAACACCCCTTTTCCTAGCAACCTTGAACTATAGCAGCTTGTTTAGGTAGCCTGCCTCAGCCGCTCTTTGTTTTTGGACCGGCCTTGCCTCAACCCCTCACGTGTGATCAATTTCCACCTTTAGCCACTCCCCACATGAAAGAATTTTATTTCAAGGATATTTAATACAAAGCCCTAATATTAAAAGCAGGGCTGTTTTTTTATTAGTACATGTTTGTAGTACATAATGAATACCTTCCTTGTGAGGAGCTGGTACGGGGACATATCATATCTTAGTCCTTTTTATTTCCCCTACCCCTTTCCACCTGCCCCTTTCTCTCCATCCTTACATCTCTGTCCCATCTGCAAAAGGTTTATTTCCCTGTTTCCTGCCATCTTTTATTTTGCTCTTTATTTATACTTTGGGTTTCTCATATCAGAGAAAGGTTACAATCTTTTGTGTCATTATTATTATTATTATTATTATTATTGTCTGATTATCTTGATGATGGCATTATGGTATTATGGTCTCAAGGTGCATCCATTTTCCTACAAACAACTCAAGTGTATCCTTCTTTATGGCAGAGTAGTGCTCTGTTGTCTATAAATACCACAATCTTTATCCATTCATTTGTTGGGTGTACAAGCCATTTCCAAGATTTAGCTATTGTGAGTTGTGCTGCTATAGACGTGCAAACGTCACTGTGATATGATGTCTTTAACTCTTTCAGGAAGATACCTAGACGGGAAATGGCTGGATCAAATGAAATTTCTGTTTTTAGTTTTTTGAGGAACCTCCATACTGATTTCCATAGTGGTTGTACTAATTTACACTCCCACCAACAATGTAGATTTTCTTTTTCCTCGAAGCCTCAACAGCATTCATTATTATTTGATTTTTTAATGATAAGCACTCTTTCTGGGGTAAGATGGAATCTCAGTGTTGTTTTAACTTGCATTTCTCTAATGGCCAGTGATGCTGAACATTTTTTTCATGTATTTATTGGCCATTTGTACTTCTTCTGAGAAAGGTCTATTCATTTCAGTTACCTATTTTTTGATTGAGTCTTTTATTTTGAGGGGACTAATTTTTTTTGAGTTCTTTATGTAGTGTAGATATTAGTCCTCTGAGGTATAGCTGGAAAAAAATTTTTCCCATTCTGTAGATTGTCTCTTCACTCTCTTGGTTGTTTCCTTTGCTGAGAAGAAGCTTTTTAATTTGATGTGATCCTCTTTGTTGATTCTAGGTATTTTTCTTATACGATTAGGGCTCTGTTCAGAAAATCCTTGCCCATACTTCTGTCTTTAAGAGTTTTACCTAGTTCATCTTCCAGTGGATTGTTTTAACTTCCTGTTTTAATGTGTAGATTTTTGATCCATTTTGATTTTAGTTTAATACACAGTGATAGATAGGGCTCTACATTCATTCTTCTGCATGTGGACAGCCAGCTTTCCCCGCCCCATTTGTTAAAGAGGCAATCTTTTCTCCAGCAAATCTTATTAGCCCCTTCGTCAAAAATCTGGTAGCTGAATGTGCCTGGAGTGCTTTTTTGTTTTGGTTTTGGTTTGTTTTTGGTTGTTTTGTTTTGAAACAGGGTCTCGCTATGCTGTTCTATGCCTTGAACTCACTATGTAGCCCAGGCTGGCCTCAAACTCTCAGCAAGCCTCCCGCCTCAGCCTCCCAAGTGCTGGGATTACATGTGTCCACCACCAAACCCAGCTACCATGCTATTTTTATCACTGGTAGCTTCGTAGTATAACTTGAAGTCTGGGATTGTGATGCCTCCTGCTTTGCTCTTGTTGCCCAGAATTGTGTTTGCTACTCTAGGTCTCTTCTGGTTCCATATGAATTTTAGGATTCTCTTCTCTAGTTCTATGAGGAATGCTATTTGTATTTTGATTGGGAATGCATTAAATTTGAATACCAATTTTGGAAGTATGGCCATTTTGACAATATTGGCTCTGCCTATCTAGGAACAAAGGACATCTTTCCATTTTCTGGTTAGGTTAATTTGTAAGTATTTTATTTTCTTGATGTTATTGTGAATAGTACTGATTTCCTAATTTCTTTCTCAGTGAATTTATTATTGGTATACTACTGACTTTTGTGTGTTGACTTTGTATACTGCTACACTACTGAATTTGGCTATTAATTCTAGGAGTCTTTGGGTGGAATTTTTTGGGTCTTCTATGTAGAGAAGCAGCATGACATATTTTTTAATGAACTATCACATCCTATGTTAACATATATTTAAGTAAAACAACTTAGGAGTGCAAGAATTTTTCAAAATCAGAGGCTCTATTAATGTGATCTACCACATTATTAAGAAAAAATTACACAATTTTTTAGTCTATTCAGGAAAAAATTTTTGGTGAGATTTGTTATGCCTGTGTCTAGATGTCCCCCCAAAGCCTCATGCAGTTATGGGTGGAGCTTTCCAGGGGTGACTGGATCTGGGTGATGCCCCACCCTGGGTGAGTGCTACCGCCCTAAAAGCAGGTAGCCTGGATGGAATATAAGGGACAGAAAGAGGGCTGCTGTCGCTGCTTGTTGCTTGCTACTTCACTGCTGGCTGCCTTCTGCCTGCCCTGTTCTGCCATGGGCTGCTTCTCCTCTGTGATGCCCTCTGCCACGCCACCCTGCCTTGGAGCCAGCCGATTACGGACTAAAACCTCCAGAAACTGTGAGCTAAATAAACCTTCACTCCTTTAACTTTGGGTGTCAGGTATTTCGTTTCAGCAATGAGAAAAGTAATCAAGACAAGATTCAAAACCTACGTGAGTCTTTTTTTCTTTTTCACATACCTGCAGTCCCAGCACTCTGGGGGCCTGGGGCAGGAGGATCACAAGTTCAAACCCAGCCTGGGCAACTTCGTGACTTAGCAAGAACTTGTCTCAAAATAAAAAATAAAAAGAGCTGGAAATGTCGCTCAGTGCAAAGGCTCTGGGTTTAATCCTCACTGTGGCAAAGAAGGAGAAGAAGGAGAAAGGGAGGGGAGGTCAGAAGAACAGAAGGGGAGGAGGAGGAGGAGGAAAGGGAGGGGGAGAGGACGGGGAGGGGGAGAGGGAGGAGGAGGGTTTCCAGGAGTCTTTTCCGCCCTAGTCTCCTGGTGTGGGTTCTTGGGCAGCACAAACCCCACCTGAGTACAGGGGCTAGCAGAAGAAGCCACTGTGGGTCATGTCCCCTGATAGCCTTGCATGGAGTGGTCCCTGGCCTGTGATGTAACTGGGTGGCGGTGGATCCTTTTCTGGTGAGGCCTCATGGAGGAAGTGACTGGGGTCCTGGGGCCACACTTGAAGGGGATACTGAGGCCCCAGGCCCTTTCTGTTCCCTTTTTGCTTCCCAGCTGCCTGAGGTGGACAGGCTGCCTCTTCATGATGTACTGGGCCACCACAGCCCAAAATAATGGGGCCAAGCAAGCATGGGCGAAAGCTCTGACACTGTGAGCCAAATAAACCTTTCTCCTTTTTAAGGTGATTTTCTCAGGTATTTTGTCACAGTAATACAGAGCTGATGAAAACAGAGCTCCAAAGAAACCCCTCCCTTCTTGTTTGACAAGCAGTAAGGGAACCCCCAAGGGACAGAGAAAATGAGGAATATTCCCTCACTTGGTGTTTTTGGTTTTTGTTTGTTTATTTGTTTTTCTTTTTCCTCTGAGGTTCTTGCCCCTAGCAAGCCTTGGTCTGAAGCTACAACCCTGTTTTTTATTCCTCTCTCTCCTCCTACCACTTGACCCAAAGACAGTAAGTCACAGAAAGTACTAGAAGAGAGAGGAGATTTGCATCCTGCCTTCCAAGCCAGGGGCCAAGGAAGGGGAACCCGGGAGTCAGGGACAGCCATGTGGCTACCCTAGCCAATGAAATGTGAGCAGAAAGGGCGTGAGCCACTTCCAGGAGGACCCTGCTGTCCCCTACCCTCTGGAGAGGTGATAAAGGAAGTTCCAGAGGATGAAGCTTGGCCAGTAAGTGAGGAAAGTGAAGCAAATATTGTTTGAAGTCACCGACATTTGGAGAAGTTTGCTCTGAGTGCTGAGGCACAGCAGCGGACATGAGAGACGAGCTTCCCGCTGAGCTGCATTCTGCTAGGCAGAGGTAGACAAGATCAAATAAAACTACCACGGCAAAACATTAGCAAGGGATAAGTACTATGCATGGAAAAAACTGCACCAAGCTGTGGAGGACCACCTGGATGACTCTCCTTGAAAGAAGAGCAATTATCTCCATTTTAGCTAAACCTGGCCCTATTTCCATGTACTGATATGTACAGAGCGGGCTAGGACTTCTCCTTATCCCTTCAAATGGCTTTAAGCAACGCAAATCAGTCCAGCCAAGGTGCTGATGTGTAGTCTTTGAAAAAGGCGACTGGTCAGTGTTTCCCCAACCCCGTAGCTCCCAAAACCAAGTGGCAAAGAGGGAGTGGAGACTGAGGCAGACTACATGTTTTAGAATGAATAGGAAAAGTCTTTTTGAAAATTGAGCTGAGCCTGATTATGAATGATGATAAAAGCCAGTCATGCTAAGACAGGGAGAACATCTTTCCAAGCGGAGGGGAAAGCGTACGCAAAGAATAAACGTGGTGTGTTTAAGGAAAAGGAAGAGATCGTGTGGGACTGAAGAAACTCACATGCTACACGATGACAGGAAATGGGGTCAGAGAGCTAGGCAGGCCCAGAGCACAGAGGGCCTTGTTGGCCAGGATGGCCAGAAGGGTGGAAGAACGGATACGGTGGATTGAAATGTGCAGGCAGATAAATGAGTGGGGCAATAGAAGGACCATCGCGTTGGACAATGGATGGAAACTATCACAACCATTTCGCACCACTAGGTGGCAGCAAAGTATCTATATGTTACACAGTCGCATGCCTTTCTATTGGCGTACATTTAAACGCATTCGTGATACTCTTCACTTGAAAGTAGACAAGCCTTCACTTCTGCAGAGCAGAGATCCCAACTCTGGGGCCCCTGCCCCATTAGCTGTGCAATCGTGCCCTTAGTTCGGGGGGACCAGGAAAAGGGGAAGAAAGCAGACTCCCCTAGTGCTACACTTGCTGAAGCAGACTGCGCCCACTTACAGTGCTGCGTTAACACATGGATACTACCATGCTAGGTGGGTTGCGACAGCCTTAGAAGGTGAGAATTTTTGGTCATGATAAAGGAATAAGATGATCAGAAAGTTGGGCTGGAGGTGTAGCTCAGTCGTAGAATGCTTGCCTAGCATGTGTGAGGCCCTGGGTTCGGTCCCCAATGCTGCAACAATCAAATCAAATCAAATTTAATTTAATGTAGTTTAATTTAAATGTTTAAAAACACTGGTTCAGGAAATGACTTGGAGGAGCCACTTACCCTGGAAAATAGTCACCTTGGACTCTCCACCAGAAAAGTAGTGTGCATATGGAATTAACATGTTCCCACCTGCTTGAGCCATCGGTGGCCCATGCATGACTGTCCTGTCGGGCAGCTTGTGCCACCTGATGGGACTGTCCCATGCCACCTGTTAGAACAGTCACTCATGGACCACTGGTGTTTCAGAGCTGCCCAACATCGAGACACAAATCACAGCCCTGTCGTGAACATGCTAAGTTACATCATTCATTCCTTCAAAACACAGTGAGCAAGGGGCCGGTGAGATGGCTCAGCGGCGTATGCACCTGCCTGGCAAGCGCGAGGGCCCGAGTTCGACTCCCGGAACCCACATACGAAAAAAGGGCCGGTGATATCGCTCAGCGGCATGGGTGCCTGCTGGTGCGCGAGGTCCTGAGGTCGACCCCCGGTACCCACAAAAAAAAAAAAAAAAACAAAAAAACACAAACACAGTGAGCGCCCACTCCATCCAACCTGCACCAGAGTGGTGTCCTTGCCAGGCAGCCCCTTCCCTCACTCACTCCTCCTGTAGAAAGCAGCCAGACTATCACACACAGAATGCACGGTGCAGCCAACTAGCACACAAAGTTCAGCCTCACTCTATGCATCACTGAGGAATACTTTCAGCTGCAGCTAAGAGATTTACTATGGCTTAGGCAGGTTTATTTACCTTGAGCATCCTTCATGCTTACTATCTTATAATGGCATAATGGTTGCCCCAGTTCCTGGCATCATACCTACATTCAAGGCAAGAAAGAAGGGACATGAAGCATCAGCTCTATTTTCCTATCTCTCAACAAATGAAAAAGACGTCCCACAAGTCCCAACACGAGCTCCAGTTCATTGGTCAGAATACTACATAGCATTTATGGCTAACGGAAGGTCACAAATGTGGGTGTCTCACTTAAGGGAGAAACCTACTAACAAAACCAAGTTTCCATTAGCAGAAAAAGAAAAGGGACTAGATAGTGGATATGCAACTAAGTGTATTTCAAATACACTAACAATCCAAGAAAACCATATTAAACACAGATTGGGCTGGGGATATGGCTCGCAGGTAGAGGACTTGTCCTGAGTGTGCACATGTGCAGGGCCCCGAGTTCAACCTCCAGCTAGAGAGAGACAGACAGACAGACAGAAAGGCAGAGAGACGGGGGGGGGATCTTTCTTATCAAATTAACCCCGATTTTAAGTGTTGCACACCTGTAATGCCAGAACTAGGAGGCTAAGGCAGGAGGATCTCAAGTTTGAGCCTTACCTGGGCAACCTAGTGACTTAGTGAGATCCTGTGTCAAAACGAAACAAAAAAGGGCTGCAGAGGCAGCTCCACAGGAAGGCCTGGGGTTCAACCCCAGCACAGGGAAAAGTCTTTCTGGCTGAGAACACAGCTCCATGGCAGAGTGCTTGCTTAACACGTTCAAGGCCCGGGTCAGACCTCCAGCACTGAAATACGTATATTCTGTGATTCTGGGGCTTCTGCCAAGTGCCAAGCAGGAAAGTGTCAGATCATTCAGCCAACACACCAGCAGCTTTTCTATTAGGGACACATCATGCAATTCTCAGGTGAACTTGAATGAACACAAGATTATTTTCATAAGCAACTGTCAGATTTTGGTGCTGTCTCAGCAGCAGCATCTACATCCCATTGAGTTGTAAACAAAACAAGCTCTGAAGCTCCACATTCAGGACGGGGAGGGTGCTGATTATCCGCAGATATTTTACTGAAGTCCGCACTCACAAGGCCATGTAGAGAAGTCTTCAGAATGTTAAAATATCCACTAAGAAATTAATCACTAATATAATGGCCCCCTACTCGAAGTTCACTCCCCACTAAATCACAAAACATTCCCACATCATCCTGGGGCAAGCCAGTCCTCCCCGCTGTGGTCAATCCACGATGCAAATCTTCTGGACTGTGAACCGTGAATTTTGCATCAGATGCAAGATTCCCCAAACAAACCCCTGAAAGCCCCTCAATTCCCACACTATGCCACTGATGCATAAGGCGGGCACAATTATGGACTAGCCAAGAAATGAATAAAAGAAAATTGATGCTGGGACTCAAAGGGAGCTTAAAAATACAATGGTTCCAAAAACAATAAAAGATTTGATACAAATATAATGTGAAGAGGGAGCTCGGTAGTCCTCCGTCTGCCTACACCCAGGTATTAAACCGTACGCCTCGTCGCCCTCGCAAAGCCTGTCGGGTGGTCTCTGCCTCGCGTCCTTCTTTACATTAAGTCAGTTTTGCAAGAGCCCCACCTCCACCTCCCACCGCTCTCCACATCCGATCCAGCCGGGAGATGCCCCGCGCCCCACCCAGCCCAGGCTCAGCTCCCCTGCCGCCAGCAGGAACCTGCTCGGGCGGGGTCAGCGGCCCCTCCTGGCCCCGATGCGTCTGCTTAGTTTTCCACTCAGTTTCCTGCTCCTTAGCTGTGAATTCCCACTTGCTCCGCTGCGTCTGGGTGGAGCCCGTTGCGGTCCCCACCGCCCGGTCCTATTGCAGTGGGCCCCACCTTCTGCGACGGCCGGGAGTGAAACTGTCCTCCCCTTGCACGGACAAGAGTCACGGAAAAATGCGTTCTTAAGAGCAGGTCTCCCACTCTACAGTCACCCCCCCACTCCAACTTGTCAGCTCTTCCCGTGAACCAAGAGAAGGCCAAAGGCCAGATTTTTAGGTGAAATCATTTTATTTCTAAACTTCTGCAACATTTAAAGATTTTTAAGTACTCCGAGTCAAGCAAAACAGTTCTGTTGGTTTTATGCGGTCAGTGCACCCCACTCTGCAGCTGGTGAAATGCTAGTGAAATGTGAGTTTCTATTTACCCAGATTCTCTGCTTTTCCAGGCGAGGAAAGACACTGAGTGAGTCCGTGTGTGTGGTGACTTGGCTCGCATCTGCTGTGTGGTCCTTCCCGCAGACTCTTACTTAGTTAGGGGGTTGGCTCTCTTATTATCCCACCTGACTAATTAATAGCAGAATCCAGCGCTTCTATTTCCAGTCCACCACTGTGTACCCTTTCCTGCCACGCTGTTGTGTTCAGTTGATTTAAATTAAAAAAAAAAAAAAAAAGTTTTTTTTCTGCTCCCCTAACTCACCTGTCCCAGAGTTTCCTTAACTGTCCTTTTGTGAGTGGGAAAATAACTCCCAACCTGTTTGAGGTCAGATGCGCCAAGTTCCTGGTCTCACCACAGGGTGCAACGAGGAACCAAGGAGGCTGGGCGCTTCGTCAGGGGTAAGGAGAACAGCGCCCGGGTTTCCGGCAGGGCCGAGCGCGTGGCCACCGAGGCCTCGGCCGGGAGATTTGCACAGCCAAGTCCCAAGGCGGGCGCGACTGGGTCAGGCTCCGGGACAGCCGCTTAGCCTTCGCCCACCCACAGGGCAGCGAGGCGGGCAGCGAGGGAACGCAGCACCACCGCCTTCAGCGTCCCGCCCGCGGCCCCGCCGGCCCGGCCGCCTGCGGATTCCTAGCTAACTCTGCTGTACTTTTCGTATTTGTTCTGAACAACTGTGCAGAAAATGACGAAGTAAAAAATAAAACACTAGATATGAAATAAAAAGAAAAAATAATGCCACAAAGAAGTGGGGGAGCAAGATCCCAGGCTGCGTGCACGGGGACCCTGGGAGAAGGTTCAAGGCACCCTCCATGCCAGCAAGTCCCCCTGGCTGGTGGGAAACTGGGTGTTTCTGCCGCTCTGCGTTTCCCAAAGCTCGCGGAGAGAAACGCGAGCCGGTCTCCGAGGCGGGAAAAGGGGGGCGAACAGGCGCAAACTCGCCCGCCCGCGCCGCCCCTGCGCCCGCCCGCCCCGCCCGGCACGTGACGCGGCCAACATGGCCGACCGAGAGGACGGCGGCCCGGTGGGGTCGCTGCTGGGGCGGGAGCGCGGCTCAGGGTCCGAGTCGGGACCGGAGCTGGGCGAGGACTTTGAGATCGTGGAGCGGAGCCAGCTACCGAGCCTCGGCGAGCTGCGGAGCGCGGCGAGACCCCGCGCGGCGCCCGAGTGGTCGGTGCCCATCCTGACGCTGGCGCGCAAGGCCACCGGGAGCCTGACGGCGAGCTGCGGGAGCGCGCTGCGCGCGGCCGCGGGGCTGGGCGGCGGGGACGGCGGCGGTGCGGACGGCGCGGCGCGCGCAGGTAGGCGCGGGCGGGCGCGCGCAGGGGCGGGCGGGGTCCGCGGTCCGCGTCGGCCTCCGAGCGCTCAGTCGGTCCCGCCGCGCGCCCCCCTGCGTAGCCGTCTGCGGCGCCGGTCTGCCTCTGCCTCTGCCTCGGAGGCCCCGCCCGCGCGCGCCCGGCGCTGGGAGGCGGAGCGCCGCCGAGGTCAGGTGAGTCGGCCGGCTTGGGCCGGGGTCCCGCGCCTCCTCGCCGCGTCCTCGCCGCGTCCTCCCCGGTGCCGAGGGCCTGGACGCGCGGCGCGGCCCCGGCTCCTCCACAGCTCCCTGCTAACGAATGAGTAGCAAGTCTGCAAACCGGCCGGATCTAGGCAGATGCTTGAATTTAGGTACTTACTGCCCAAATATAAGTATTAATTAGTACTGTTCATACCAGGGGTTTTTTGTTTTTGTTTTTGTTTTTGAGACAGGGTTTCGCTTCTGTAGCCCAGGCTGGCCTTGAACTCGACAGTCCTGCCTCAGCCTCCCAAGTGCTGGGATTACAGGCGTGCGCCACCACACTCGCAGCAATTAAATGTTATTACAAAAATGAAATTTATTTCATTAAATTAAATTTATTCATACTCATGAATTTCTTTAAAGGCGGGTGATTTGTACAGTGTGCAAAACGTCATAATGCATTTGACTTTTTGCTGCGCAGTGGCAGCCGTTTTTTCAGATAACTTTGGTAACATTCTCTACATTGCTGGTGTGATTCTTGCCGATCCTAAATGAGCTTCTATAAAGCAAATGTTTTTCTAGTAATTTGTGCCTGTGGCGTTTCTTCACGGGTTAATAGTTTATCAATAATAAATTCTCTAAACTTTAACATGGAAATCTTACGAGTACCCCATTGATGGTGCCTATAATGTGCATTTACAGCTGCTGCACCACAAATTAGCTGCATTACAATTTTTGTGCCATTTTAATTTTTCCTTAAGGACCGGCAGTATGATGACTTCTGGTCTGCTGAATCAGCGCCTTTCTTTGCGTTACTGTAATCGAAGACAAGATCAGGTTTTATGTTTCCAGGAGTTCCTCTGATCAAAGTACATGCATGATTTATCAGTCCATTTCACAGATTTTACACCAGGACGATTTTCAGAGTTTATGATTTCACCACGTTTGTGCTTTGTTTTTGGTATTTGGGTGAAAATGTGTAGTTTGGCTGTACTGTGCTGCAAAAAAATTATTTTTGTAAAAGTTCTTGTGCTAGAACTATACGCGAACAATAACTATCTGCATATAACGTGCGGTATTCAAATAATAAGCTGCTCATTGGTAAGAATACCTGTGGGTCGAAGGCTTGACACTTTCTGTGGCACGGACATGTGAATCAGAGGTATGACCATTAGGTACACATAATTTGTATAATTTTATCCCGTATTTGTGCCGTTTTCCTTTGATGTGTTGGTGCAAACAGACATTCTCACCATAAAATCATACGTCCATCGGTCACTACATCTTTCCAGGTTTTACTGCACCCTTGAATATACTAATTTCTTCCATGATTTTTCTAAATTCACTCAGGGATTCCTCAGTGCTGCACATGGTATCGTCAGAGCAGTGCGAACAGTTCAAAATAGCCAAAAAATGGTCGCATCGCACGGCGTTCTTTTTACGTCCATTGGCTTGCATATTATTTTCAGACAAATACACTCTAATATCTGGTGATGGTACTACCCCATAATTAATGATATAAAGAGTTTCATCTTGGGCTGGGGATGTGGCTCAGTGGTAGAGTTCTTGCTTTGCAAGCACAAGGCCCTGGGTTCGATCCTCAGCACCACAAAAAAAAAAAAAAAGTTTCATTTTGTCAATTGTAATAGATTCCTAGCATTGCTGGTGTTTTCTTTTTCCCCTAAAGCCACACTGTATTAACACATCTGTGTCTTCAACTATAATTTTGAACATATTATCCAATATGAATAATTTATACAACAAAAGGATCACTGCAATTAATATTTATTAGAAGTTCCACATATTGCGGTTCCATGTGCTTGTTTTCTTGGTTTGCTTTGGTTTGGTTTTAGAGACAGGGTCTCGTGTCTCGTGTGTAGTTCAGGCAGGCCTTGAACTCACTTTGTAGCCCAGGCTGGCCTCAACCTCGCAGAAATCCTCCTGCCTCAGCCTCACAAGTGCTGGGATTACAGGTGTGTGCCCCCATGCCTGGCCTTTGTGCATATGTTCTATCACTTTTCTTTCTATCATCAGCTGCCATTCTTTCTTGAGATCTTCCACATTCATATCCAAATCCACACTCATGTTCATTGAACATATTGGTCACAAGATTACATTCATCTAAAAAGAAAAAGTACATTCATCTAACCCTAACGCATCTTCATCTTGATAGTAATAGATAGGTCGTGACCTTTTCCTCTGACGAGATACAGGTAGAGTCATCTGCTGAATCATCCATTTTCTGATTGATGCTCTAATGGGAAAAAATTTGCAAAATTGAAAGACTCGCAAAATTGAAGAATGAGTAAGTTATAGTGTACATATGTATATTCAAAAATTATATATTATTACAAACAAAAATAAGAACCACCAAGGAACAACAAAGGAATAATAAAAGAAAAACTTACCACTGAGTATAATAATAGTTATCCTGAAACAAGAGTGACGTTTTCTTTTTATATTAACAGAAGAGCATAGCATACACAGGTCAGCTATAGAACATCAGACAATGGAATTCCAATCAGAGGCGCAGGGCAGCGAGAGGCAGGCGTTCGGCCGGTGGGATGTGCTGAGCCACCCGGGAAGGTGTGCCTGGTTCTGCACAGCCCATATTCCTGCATAGCAGGGATTGAACATCTGTGGATTTGGGGATCTGGGGGTCCAGGACCAGTCCCCGTCAGACACTGTGGGACAACAGTAATTGTTTTTCGAAAATTGCAAATTTATCACAGATGAAAGAACTAACATAGGACAAAACAAAACTGGAATTTTCTGTAATTATTTTTTTTTGAGACAAATTCTCAATATGTAGTCCAGGCTGGCCTCAAACTCGTGGCAATCCTGCCTCAGCCTCCCCAGTGCTGGAATTACCAGCGTGTGCCACCACGCCCAGTTTAAATCCCCTTTTAAGGCTGGAATGCCTTAGTAAGAACGGAGATACCATCTCTTGTCTGCCTCCTCTTCAAGATAAAACATACTCTGTGTCAGTTCTACTCTCTTCTGAAAACTTAAATGCTCCCTAGCCAGGCGTGGTAGCATACACCTGTAATATCAACACGTGGTAGGCTGAGGCAGGAGGATTGCCACAAGTTACACAGTGAGTTCAAGCCCAGCCCAAACTACACAGTGAGACCCCCCCTTGAAAAACAAAACATAACAAAAAAAAAAGTTCTCTAATGTTCTGCCTTAGCTCTCCCTAAACCCTCCCTCCACCCGTACACCCAGCACACACACACACCACATACATCGCACCCATCATACGCACACTGTACGCACGGACCACGCTCACATCGCACACATGCACACACAGATCTCTCTACTTAGTCGGGCGCGGACCGTGGGACCGCGATTTCAGGTGAACCGGCTCGCTCCGCGGGCACAGCGGCGGCACCTGCGTGCCAGTGCCTGGTGCAGCCCCCGCGGCTGCGCTGGCTTCGCGCTGGCGCGGGGAGCGGGACGAGGCCGGCGGGGGGGCCTGCGGAGCCCAGGCCCTGCTCCCCAGCGCGCCGCCCTGCAGGAGACTTGCGCGCGGCTCTGGCCGCTGGTCATACTGAGGGTCGCACGGGGACAGTCGCGCGGCCTTTGCCCGGGCTCCTTCTGGGAAGTGTGCAGTTAGCTGATCGCGCACTGAACATCGTAACACGTTCACACAGCGCGGATGGTGCGGCCCACTCTACACTCGGGCCGCAGACCCGCGTGCCGCACCGCACTGCCTGCTGTGGGCATGTTCACACGGCCATATTTGTGTATTTGAAAGGTAAAACGGTGACCAGCAGGGGACACTTACCCGGAACTGCCATGCAGGCCAGGGAGTGGCTCCGGATGG
The DNA here is from genome assembly GCA_028451465.1 of Erethizon dorsatum. NCBI lineage: Eukaryota > Metazoa > Chordata > Mammalia > Rodentia > Erethizontidae > Erethizon > Erethizon dorsatum. The sequence goes on along the minus strand of CM051836.1, from coordinate 1,264,466 downwards.
GCAGGGAGTGTGTGGTGAGAGGCCTAGGCCTAGGAGGTGACCACACCCTGCTGCACACTTCAGACTCACTACAACTGTACCACATCTATGAAAAGTGGTTTTCTGGCCGGGTGTGGTGGCGCACACCTGTAATCCTAGCACTTAGGAGGCTGAGGCAGGAGGATTGCTGAGAGTTCAAGGCCAGCCTGAACTACATGGCAAGACCCTGTCTCAAAACAACAACAACAAAATTAATACACAATACATTCGCTTAGGCCTATGCAGGGTCAGGATCATCAGTATTACCATCTTCCACTTCTATGTCTTATTTTCCTAAATAGTGCCTTCTGGAATACCCCTTGAAGGACCAACCTAAGGCTAATGTTTTACAGTTAACATTTTTCTTAAATCGAAGGAGTATTTGTTGCCAGGCATGGTGATATAGGTCTGTAATCCCAGCACTCTAGGAAGCTGAGGCAGGAAGAGTCCACGTTCAAGTAGAAAGACCTGCCTCAAAATAAAAAGTAAAAAAGGAATATAGCTCAGTGTGAAAGCCCTAAATTTAACCCTTAGTACTGGGGGGAAGGGAAATACATGCTAAAATAACTATAATAAACATAGTGTGTTATAAATACACAAACCGTTAATAACCATTGACTAACACTATCAAATACAGATATCCTTCTGTTTAATGATCTGTTTAACAACTTTCCGGCTTCGACTGAGGCGCGCTCGGACTTGCGGCCTGTCTGTGTTTTGTGCAGCTCTGGACGTCTTGCTGACAGCCTCAGTGTCTTTCCTGTGCAGCACATCTTGCTAGCACAGTGCTGTAATTGTTGCCGGATGGACACGCAGTGCTGTGGCTTTAGGTTCTGTCCTACACTACAGTACCGCGCGTAAGAGTTATGCAAATCAAAGCAGAGTCATCAAGTTGGAGTTTCCTTTGACCATTTCTTTGTTTTGAATATGGTATACATACTGTACATAGTTCCTCCCTTAGCGACCGGGTGAGTTAATGACCTTGTTAAGGACCTCATCGCGGGAATGTGACTCAGTCTTACAGGAGCGAGGTCAGTATCGCAGCACATAGTTGGATGGTGAATTCATTCCACTGATCGCACAAGGTGTGCTTACGCTGGCATTGTCGCATTGAGGAATGTGTTGCACTGTACTTCAAGACAGCTCCAGTGTCGCTGGGTGACGGGGATCTTTCCACTTCCCTGTAATCTCGTAGCTTGGCCCAGCACTGACCGCAGCATCATTATGCAGCGCCTGACTATAATAAATGTCAGCTGTTCCCTGATAAATAAAATGGGCTGTGCCTAGCCAGAATAATAAACACGCGATGAACAGATGCACGTGGGAAGGTCCCGTCTCCCATTTAGAGCAGGGTGCCTGGTCTTAGGTCTGCACACACCTGTGTCCCTCTCATCCGCCGGCGACCCTGGGTGGCACAGGCTGGCTCCTGGGTGAGCAGTGGGTGTGCAGCCTGTGCAGTTGGAGGGGCCGGGCACCTAGGCATGCCTGGCTTGAAATGCTTTCTTGTGTTGTCTAACTGAAGGCTAATGGGACCAAGGAGCCTGTGAGGACACCCAGAGTCAGGCTCCTGTGGGTCCCCCACAGCCTCCTGGCGCAATCAGGGAGTTCTCCTGTGGCCCAGGGTGACCAGAGCTTGGGAGGCAGGGACTGGGAGGGCCTCACACCTGCCCCAACCCTGAGGCGACATCGCAGCCCGGTAGGGCCCTGGAAGTGGGCTGACTTCCGTCTTTGCCAGTTGTGTAGCTGCCCCACGTGATAGGTACCCTTACTGTCATATTCGGCAAAGACCAAAGCTCAACCCAAAACAGTGTCTCTTGAGCCTGTGCTCTTAGTCACACCACCACTCCTCTGCCCATGTCTTCAAAGAACCTCAGATGTAAAATATCAATAGATTCTACCTGGATGTTCGTAATGAGTCATTTTAGAGAAAGAATTAACTGCCAGTCAGTGTGGAAAGAACGTGAACATGGCTTCCAAAGGGCTGAAATTCAGAGATCCCCGGGCTGGGCCGCATGGCTGGCCCAAGGTCAGTGGGATGTGAAGCCATGAGGTGTGGGGAAGGACCCACCCGGGCAGGGTTCTCTGTGGAAGCCGGATGAGCTGTGGGGAGAGAGACAGCAGCCACCACTTGGGCCAGTGCTGCTCCCCTCACTGGAGTAGAGGCAGGAAGTTTTCAGAGGGAACAGTTCAGGAGCAGAGCTGTGGAATGCTTCGAGTACTGTTTTTTGGTTTTTTTGAGACAGGGTCTCGCTATGTAGTTCAAGCTGGCCTTGAACTCACTATGTAGCCCAGGCTGGCCTCAAACTTGGGGCGATCCTCCTGCCTCAGCCTCCCAAGTCCTGGGATTACAGGTGTGCACCACCACAACTGGCTTTTTTTTTTTTTTGGTTCGAGTGCTGTTTTAAAATGTCACCCATGTCGGGGCTGTGAGTGTATCTCAGCGACAGAGCACTTGCCTAACATGGGCATGCGTGAGATGTTGGGTTCTATCCCCGGCACTGCCAAAAAACAAAAATTAACCACTTGGGATCGGGCCCCACAGTGACTGTGTCGTGCATAGTTGTCTTGTTTGAGTTTTTTGGAATTTGTTAAAGGAAAATACAAATGGTTAAAAAAAAAAATCCAACTATAGAAAAGAGCATTGGGCGTGTAGTAAGTTCCCCTTCCCCAAAACTGTCCCCAGTGCTACTGTATCTTCCTGGGTGTCTCTGCATGTAGCTGGCTGCTTTCCTGTCTCAGCAGTTTCCCACACTGGGGACTCACACACCAGGCTCTTACTTCCTGAAGACTGTTCCTTCTATTGCCCTCAGGCCTGGCGCTAGGATTTTAGGTCATCATAAGTTAAAATTTGATTTTCTGGGCCGGTGAGATGGCTCAGCGGCATAAGCGCCTGCCTTGCAAGCGCGACGGCCGGAGTTCGACTCCCGGATCCCACATATGAAAAAGGGCCCGGTGATATCGCTCAGCGGCACGGGTGCCTGTTGGCGCGCGAGGTCCTGAGGTCGACCCCCCGGTACCCACAAAAAAAAAAAATTTTTTTTGATTTTCTTCACTCAGAGGATATAAGGATAATGGGATTATGTCTGTGCTCTGAGATTTGCAGAATCAAAGACTTAATAAAAAAATGTATACATATATTTGCCCTACACCTTGCTTTAGAGTGAGCTCTTCTACAGGATGAGTAACAAAGCATGCACGTTCATAATGTGCTCCAGCATTAAAAGGCATTCTGCCATTTGAAATTATGTAGATAGACCTGTCTGTAGTTCAAGTTTTCTGGAGGCTGAGGCAGGAGGCTCACTTGAACCCAGTAGTTCAAGGCTAGCCTGGATAGAATTTTTTAAAAATTTAACTGTCTTTCTCAGCTTATAAAGAATTGACACCCCTCTGTAATTCAGATTCAGTACAGAGAACCCCGAGAGCCCCTCTTTCACTTAGGAACCTTGGGGGGTGTGTGGGGTGTTTTTGTTTTGTAGTACTGGGGATTGAACCTAGGGCTTTCATACTGAGACCTTCCCCAGCGCTTTTTTAAAAATGTGCTTATTTGGGCCGGTGAGATGGCTCAGCGGCTTAAGCGCCTGCCTGGAAAGCGTGAGGGCCCGAGTTCGACTCCCGGAACCCACATACGAAAAAGGGGCCGGTGATATCGCTCAGCGGCACGGGCGCCTGCTGGCGCGCGAGGTCCTGAGGTCAACCCCCCGGTACCCACAAAAAAAAAAAAAAAAATGTGCTTATTTGAGAGGGGGTCTCAGTACGGTGCTGAACTGCCCAGCAAAGACCCGGAAGCCACTCCTTGCCGCAGGACTGAGCTTGCCCAGCTGAGAGCGACGAAGTGAACGCGGAAGTGGCTCGCGCCCGCGCCGGTGGCTGTCGGTCTGCCGTCCCTTCCTGCTGAGGTTTCCCGCATCTCCTCGGCCGGTCCTCCGTGCCCCACGGTTCCCAGCGTACACGTTCACCGCGGGCCGTGGCTCGCAGAGCACTTCCCCAGCGCGAGCGAGACCCTGGGCCGGTCCTCCGCGCGGAAGCCGAGATTTGCAAACAAGCCGCGCCCGCCCGCCCCTCGCAGCCACGACGCGCGTGCGCTGCTCCGTCCCAGCAGCTCTGCCCTGCCTCTCTGGATTCCGCCGAGACAGTTTAGAATTTTGAGTCCGGGGTGTCTCAGTATTTATCTACGACCCTTGTGACAAACTCTCTCCCTCACGTCCGCCCCTCGCCGGCTGCGGGAACAGGCGGCGCGCGCTCCGCACGAGTCCGCTGTTGCCTGAGAAACAGCGAGAGAAAAGGAGCAAGACAGAAGTGCGGCTGAGTCCGCTTGATTCTTAATGGTTTTTTTTTGTGTGTGTGGGTACCGGGGGTCGACCTCAGGACCTCGTGCGCCAGCAGGCGCCTGTGCCGCTGAGCGATATCACCGGCCCCTTTTGTCGTATGTGGGATCCGGGAGTCGAACTCGGGCCCTCGCGCTTGCCAGGCAGGCGCGTATGCCGCTGAGCCATCTCACCGGCCCCTCTTAATGGTTTTAATTCCAAAAAAAAAAAAGTTTGTCAATTTCAGAACTGCCCACTGCTTGGAGGAAAGATCGGCGACTAGAGGAGTCGGAGCCCGGAACCGAGGGGAAAGCAACTCCCTGGTGGAGTCCGGGCGGGCCGAGAGCGCGAAATGGCGCCCGCGCCCAGTGGGCGTGGTCTTCGCTGGTTCATCCAATAGGGACGCGGGGGGGCGGGGACGCTTTCCCAGCGTGCTCTCCAGTTAAAACGGAGCTTAGGCCCTTTTATTGGCCGAAAACGGGACGCGGGGCGGTGGGAGGCGGCAGTCGCGGTGAATGTTGGTAGAGCCGCCCGAGGCCCGGTGGGGCTGTGGCCTGCGGGGACGGTGACGGCTGGCTCCGAGACCGTTGTCAGCGCCCCAGTCACCAGCGTGTCTGCGCCCTGCACACCCGGCTCTCCCGGTGCCCGGCGTCCCACCCCTTCTCCGCGGACCGCGCTCAGTCCACTGACGACTGTGTCCTTGCTCTTGCCCCACAGCTTCCAGAAGCCAGATGATGGAGGAGCGCGCCAACCTGATGCACATGATGAAACTCAGCGTCAAAGTCTTGCTGCAGTCTGCCCTGAGCCTGGGCCGAAGCCTGGACGCGGACCACGCCCCCTTGCAGCAGTTCTTTGTGGTGATGGAGCACTGCCTCAAACACGGGCTGAAAGGTGGGCCTGGGCAGCGAGCGACTCGGGCCTGGGCTTCTGGTTGCGGGGTGACAGCTGTGTGCAGAGCAAGCCCCCGGCCCTCGAGAAGCACACTCTAGAGCCGCGCTGTCCAAAGAAGAGTGCAAAGAAATAAATAGCTTTTAATTTTCTACTGCCACACTTAAAAAGTTAAAAAAAGAAATGAAATTAGTATTAACACATTTTACTGAACATAGTATATTTGAAATATCATTTTGACACATAATCATTATTTTGAGGCTTTATTAGCGACATTTTACTTTTTTTTTGATACCAAGGCTTAAAAGTCCCCTGCATTTTATACTTCTAGCAAATCTCAGTTCAGTTCCTCATTAGCACTGGCCACAGTGCAAATGCCCTGTGAACAGCGTATGTGGCTGGTCACTGCCTTGGACAGTGCAGTTCTAGAAGACAAGACAGACAGTAAACACAGAAATAACCATAATTGCAAAATGCTGCAAAGTCAAGGAAGCAAAGTGAGTTAAATGATGGAGAATTAAGGAAGGAAACTGAGCCGAATTGCTGGGGAAGGTCTTTCTAGGGAGGTGAAATGTGAGTTGAGACCCAAGGAGAAGGAGCCAGCGCTGCAGATTTGGAGGGGGATAAAAATCCAGGCACAGGTCGGGAGTGGGACCCACCCCAGCTTGAGGAGCACTCCTGGAAACAGGCACGCTGAGAGAGAGAATGTGAGAGGAGGTCAGGGGAGTGTGAAGGAGATGGTCATGCATGTTCTGAAGGTCATGTGAGGAGTTACGTCTATGAGGAGGATTTGAGGGAGGATTTTGTTCCAAGTTTTGGACCAGAGGAAAATAAAACCTTAGGGTTAGGGTTAGGATTAGTATTCTAGGGTTTGGGGGATTTCAGAGTTAGGGTAACCAAACCTGCATTTGTAAAAGAACTTCTAGCTATGCCCAGAATGAATTGTAACAGTGGGGGGTGACACTGTTGGGAGCAGGGAGACCGCTTAGGTTACTAGAGCACTTCGGTGAGAGATGGCAGTGATGATTTGAAGGAATGAAGCATAGATGTTCCCATCAGGAAAAGGGGTAACAGATTTCCCAGATGAGCATAGAAGGCATCTGTTTTATTTCAGAGCAATACAGAAAGGGCTTAGCAAGTGTATCAGAAGCCCTGTTGCTGGAGGGAGGAGGAGCCCATTGCTCCTCGGCCAATCCCAGTCCCAAGGACTGAATCAGAAGGATCAAGCAGTGGAGCTCTGCACCTTTCACTTGGCTTTTGGGAGAAAGACTGTGGGCCCCTGAAGAAATTTTGCAACCTGTTCTTATGAATAACACTTTTGTTTTCCCTTTTAGTTAAGAAGAGTTTTATTGGCCAAAATAAGTCTTTCTTTGGTCCTTTGGAGCTGGTGGAGAAACTTTGTCCAGAAGCCTCAGATATAGCTACTAGTGTCAGAAATCTGCCAGAATTAAAGTGAGTGAGAAGTAGTAATACCAATTTGATGTTTTAAAAAAAAAAAACTCCGTCATATTTACCCATTTCTCAATTCCTTGCTGATAAAACTTTTTCTAACTTGGAGCAAATTGTAGCATGAACCATACTCTCCTTAAACAAACTTTAATCCCAGTCCTGCTACTCGTTATCCACACATCTCAGATTCACACCTCTCTGAGCCTTGGTTTCCTTTTCTTTTACATGAGCACAGTGATTCCTGCTTGCCGTACAGGTCAAATAGGTTGAAGAGGTGTTGTTAAAAAGCAGTCAGAGGACAAGGGGTCGTTGTTAACACTCCCAGAGTCTGGATACAGCTGGACAGTGTGAGTGATATAGTTTAGGCCAGGTCTTCGATTCCAGGCCAAGGGGCATTTGTGAATAGGCTGTGGCCAGTGAGTTATGTACCATGTCTGGATTTGTCCCTGGGACCACTACCCATGTGCTCAGAGTCAAACGCTGGAGAGCACACAAGTGAGGCATTGTCACGGAATCTGGCATTTCTGGGGGCTCTAGGGATCTGTAAGCTGATGGAAGAGTCCGCAGAATCTCCTCTGGGGCACCTAACGTTCAGTGTTTGCTTGACACTTCCGTAGAGCCAGCCTAATGGTTTTAGAAAATAACAGCTACCACCCTAAGGACCTGCCGTCTGCCAGGCATTGTTCTGAGGGTATTCCGCTAACTCATCTAACCCTCTGCGCAGATCCTCTGGGGTGGCCACTGGTGCCCCCTTGGCAAGTGTGGAAACTGAGACTTAGAAGTAACTTGCCTGAGTTCTCTTGGCAAGGCAGTGTGGAGCCAGGAGTAGATCACAGATCTGTTGGGCTCTACAACCTTTAAATCTCACTGACCTTCATCGTCGTCAAGCTGTGTGCATTATTCTCAAGACCAGACTTGGGCCTTTGGTCCCTGTTGCTAGCACAGCCTTCTGGCCTCCACCACGTATGTTTAAAGCTTTTTGCATTTCCAGCTTCTCAGATATTTCTTGGATGCCCTCTTCTTTTCAGTGCTGGGGACTAAATTCAGGGTCTCATAGGCACCCTACCACTGAGCCACAACCCCAGCCCCAAGGCATTTTTGAGGTCTTACTATACTGAGCAATAGCTCACTGCCATCAAATCCACCACGTCACCACATTTTCTCATTAATCCTCTGGTTGCTGAACAGGTAACAAGCTTAAGTGCTGAACGTCCTCACTGTGTCTGCCAAAACACTCAGACCCCTGCTGCTCTGCTCTTGATGCTTTTAGGAGGAACTTCAGGGAGCTGAGAAGAGGGTCCACTTTTGCTTCATGAAGAGCTGCAGTGAGCCAATGTGGTGACTCCTGCCTATGATCACAGAATGCTGGGAGACTGAGGCAGGAGGGTCTTTAATTCTTGCCAAGCCTGAGCAGTTTGGTGACTTAGATGCTGTCTCAGAATAAAAAATTACAAAAAGGGCTAGGGATGTACCTCAGTGCAAAGGCGCTGAGTTCAAGCCCCAATACCCCCCCCCCAATAAAAAGCCACAGTGTTTTTAATGTTTTATTAAGTATTAACAAAAGTTCTAAAATTTTTGTGGTATTTTGGAAATACTATGACTTAGTGGGAGTTTTTTTGTGGGGTTAGGTAGTAGAGGACCGTTTAAAGTAGTTTGAAACAGGATAAATTTTACATTCCTTGGGAGACTTTTTCTAGAGTTTAATACTCTCTTCTAATTGAGTTTTTAAAAATATGTTGCATAGCATGACCAATTGCCCAAATGCCTCACTGTTTTCGGGTCACACTTTTTATAGAACATAGCTTTGCAGAATAGATACCAACTGCAGACACTGGCTCTTAGACCACGCAAGACCTCTCTTTCTTTTGAAAGTTAAAAACAATTTTTTCTAATTGCTTGATTTTTAATTAGGAAATAAAAACAAGCCAGAAAAAAACAAATTGTATACTTCCTCCATTACCCTACAACCGAAGAATAAAACTACTTGGGGTTGAGGGGAATAGCTCATCCCTAAGGCCCTGGGTTCAGTACCCAGCACCCCCAAAAAAAGGGCGAGGGGGAGGAGTATCTTAGTATCTTAGTATCCTTCTGGATCCTTTGACGTATTGTCAGACAGACAGATGAGATTCTGTCTTTATTTTATCCCCCACCCCACCGCGTCATCTCGCACTCACTCAGGTGGAGGACAGCTTAGCCCTGCGCAGCAGAATTACAGATGCATCTGCCCCTTGAGACCCACACTCCTTCTTCCAGGCAGTTCCCTGCCCATGTAACGTGACACAGCACTGCACACAGTGGCACCGCAGTCCCCGCTGCTTGGGCCTGGTGCCTGAGGATCACTTGAGCCAAGCAGTTCAAGACCTGCTGGACAACATAGGAAGATCCCGTCTCACAAAAGAAATTCATGATCACCTACCGCAGCATCATTGTGACAGCAGCAGATGAGGATCAGCGGTCCGTTAGTGAGACACTGAAGCTGTAAGGAAGAAGTTCTCTGTGTGCTGAAAGATTTTCAAGATGATACTCAGTGAAATGGGCAAATTGCCAAAGGCGTGGTTTTGGCTTTGGTTTTTAGAAAAGGGGAAAAGAGTAAGAGTTCGTGGTTTTTACACACAGGTGAACCTGAAGTAGAAACAGTATGTTAATGGATGCGGAAGGGGGACGGAAAAGCAGAGGAAAAGATCCAGAAAGAGTTGGAGCTGAGTGTTTTCAGTACAGTACTTCTGGTTTTCAACCAGTATCATTGCCTATTCCAAAAACAACAAGTTCAGTATTCGTAAAGTGTATATACTGTTTTATAGCTTTTTCCATTTAATTTTATCTTTTAAACTCACGTCAGATAGTCATCCACATCTTTTTATTAGTACATATTCTGTGTCTGACACAGTTGTACATGTGTGTAGGAGATGTACAGTGTGGCCTGGCAGTGCCTGTGTACAACATGTGACGATCATCTGGGGGTGACACCTCTCTCAGACATTCAGCATTTGTTTGTGGATAGCATCTTTTTTTTTCTTTTCCTTTTTTTTTCCATACTGGGGATCTAACCCAGAGGTGCTGTACTAATAAGCTATATCCACAGCTGTTTTTATCTTTTATTTTGAGACAGTCTTACTAAGTTGCCAGGTTTGCCTCAAACTTGTGATCCTCCTGCCTCAGTCACTGGGATCACAGTCATGCGCCACCACACCTCACGCCATTACCCCGGCTCACACCATCACTTGGAAGGGGCCACACAGTATTCTGTTGTGTAGTTAATTTTTAAAATCCTCATGTGGGCTTTGCAGTTGTCCTCAGATTCTCCTTATATTCTCGCAGTGATGTGGTCACCACTCCCAAACATAATTTTTGTGTCTACCCTAAGTTATCACCTGAGTGCATGTTGCTAGATGTTGATTGAATTTTGAAATCTGTTGTCATCAGATTCTCAGCTGGAAAAGTTGTATCACTTCACATGCTTCCTGGACAGCACATCTCCGCCTTTATTTTTCCTACCATGCCAACATTGCGTATTTTTTTTTCCTACTTTTGTTTCCTCCTTTTTACTATGGTTTAACATCATTTATTCTTTTTTTTTTTTTATGGTACCGGGAATCAAACTCATGACCTTGCACTTGCCAGGCAGGTGCTGTGCCGCTGAGCTATATCCCTGGCAGCATCATTTATTCTTGAAATTAAGTTAACCCTTCTGAGCCTGGCTTCTGAAATCTAGGGGGCACCTGAGCCACATTTAGCGAGGTCTTTGGCCCCATGAGCATCCTTTCATGCAGATTATTAACTGTAGCATTGCCTTTACTTCTTAGGTGTTCCTCATGCAGTTACTGTGCTTAGAACAAAATCTCTTTTTCCTTAAACGGTTTTAGTTCTATGGTTAGAAGCTTTCTCTTTCTTCTAATGAGCAACACGGGCCTTTTCAAAGCTGTAGCCTTTGAGACCGTTTGCACAGAGGCGTGAAGTCTGCGTGCTGAAACTATGCTGAAGGATTCTGCGGTGGTAAAGTTTACGTTGTGTGCAATTTACCATAATTGAAAATACAGCGCAACCTAAAAGTGCACCTTTAGGCCAGTGCCTTAGAGGTCTACGAGGCTTCGACACCACCGTGCGCTGTGTTCTGTGCCAGTCTATTGAAAGAGTGTCCGTCATACCGGTCTAGCCTGGAATATCTTGGCTCCCTGTGAAATTTCATGTGTGTAGAGTTCTATCTAATTGTGTTTGTTCTACAAATCAGAATTTGGGGGCCTAAGTTTTTTTCCTTTTGTTAGAAAAAGACAAAGAGCACGTGCTTACGGTGCAAAATTCAGACAGTCCCAAAGATGTGTGGCGAGTGCTTTCTCTGCTGTCCCCTTGGCACGCATTGCCCTGGTCTCAGAGCAGCTTTCCCGGCGCTCTGCGTTCATGAGCGCACGTGTGAACCTGTATGTCCCTGACTGAACTGAGGCGCGGCTTTCTATGTCTGTTGTCGTTGTCACACCACACAGCTTGTTCTCTGTTTGAATTCCAGGACGGCAGTGGGGAGAGGCCGAGCTTGGCTGTATCTCGCCCTCATGCAGAAGAAGCTGGCAGATTATCTGAAGGTGCTGATAGACAATAAGCATCTCTTAAGGTATCGCACTGCCTGTCTCTGCTTTTCTTTTGCTTCGTAAATAATGACAGCGCAATTCTGTAGGTCGTTTTGAATTAAAATAAGAATATATAATGTTCACAGCTTTTATTGAAATTACTGTTAATCTTTTTTTTCCACTTCTTTTTTTTTATTTTTATTTTTATTTTTATTTATTTTTTTTGTGTGTGTGGGTACTGGGGGTCGACCTCAGGACCTCGCGCGCCAGCAGGCGCCCGTGGCGCTGAGCTATATCACTGGCCCTTTTTCTGTATGTGGGTTCCGGGAGTCGAACTCGGGCCCTCGCGCTTGCCGGGCAGGCGCTTAAGCCGCTGAGCCATCTCACCAGTCCTATTTTTATTTTTTTTAAAGACAACAAGTAAACATTCTTATGTATTAACAAACTCAAGCATTAGAGAATGTACAAATACCTTTTGGAGAAAAATATTACTCAGTATAAGATTAAGCCATGTAAAAGCTAGGTAAAAATAGAAGACTAAGGAATGGAATAGTCACAGTGAAATTGCATTTTCATACTAGGGAGACAATGCGATGTTTACAAATGTGCATCTGGTTTATTTCGCCTGTGAGTATTTTCTCGAGTTGCGTCCATTTACCTATAAAAGTTTCCAGTTTATCCTTCTTTATGGCTGAATAGTACTCCATTGTATAGAAATACCACATCTTTTTTATCCATTCCTCAGTTAATGGGCATTTGGGTTGTTTCCAAGATCTAGCTATTACAAATTGTGTTGCTATAAACATAGGTGAACATATATCACTGTGGTATGATGTTTTTAATTCTTCTGGGAAGATGCCCAGAAGAGGAATAGCTGGGTCAAATGGGACCTCCAACCCTAGTTTTTTGAAGAGTCTCCACACTGATTTCCACAGTGGCTGCACCAGTCGACACTCCCACCAACAGTGGAGAAGGGGTCCTTTTTCCCCACAGCCCCTCCAGCATTTGTTATTAGTTGACTTCTTGATAATAGCCATTCTTTCTGGGGTGAGATGGAATCTCAGTGTTGTTTTCATTTGCATCTCTCGAATGACTAATGATGTTGAACATTTTTTCATATATTTATTTGCCATTTGTATTTCTTCATCTGAGAAGTGTTTATTCATCTCAGATGCCCATTTTTGGAGTGGGTCTTTAAATTTGGGAGGTCTGATTTTTTTGAGTTCTTTGTATGTTCTCAATAGTAATCCTTTGTCTGAGGAACAGCTGGCAAACATTTTTTCCCACGTTGTGGGTTGTCTCTTCACTCTGTTGGTGGTTTCTCTTGCTGTGCAAAAGCTTTTTAATAACATGAGATCCCAGTTGTTGATTCTTTGTGATACTTCCTGTGCGATGGGGGTTTTATTTATAAAGTCTTTGCCTACATCAGTGTCTTCAAGAGTTTTACCTATTCTATTTTCCAGGACTGTTAATCTTAAGTATTTTGTGGCTTAGTTTTAAAATGACAATGCTAGTTTCTTTTCTGAGCACTGATATCTAAATGTCATTATGAATGAAGATTCATATGACTCTTCATTTTGGAAGAATTCTGAAGATAATTCTTCAAAAATATTAATACCTAAGAGTTGGTAACTGACAGCCTATTCCTTTAAGCTTCAGTGAAATTATATTTATTAATTAGATGATAACAGAAAAAATTACTTCAGAACTAGGTGTAGTGGACAGTTGTCCTCTTTCATGGTTGTGTTTTTTGGTTTTTGAGTCTCGCTGTGTTGTCCAGGCTAGCCATGAACTTTCTGTGTAGTCCAGGCTGGCCTCCAGCTCACAGTCCTCCTGCCTCAGCCTTCTGAGTGCTAGGATTATAGGTATGTGTCACAATGCCCAGCTTCTACAGTGGGCAGTTTTTTTTTATTTTTTGTTTTTTGTGTGTGTGTGGGTACCGGGGGTCGACCTCAGGACCTCGCGTGCCGCTGAGCGATATCACCGGCCCTTTTTCATATGTGGGTTCCAGGAGTTGAACTCAGGACCTCACGCTTGCCAGGCAGGCGCTTATGCCGCTGAGCTATCTCACCGGCCGAGTGGACAGTTTTAAAATATAAAATCCTTCTTTTTGTAAGAGAATATGCCTGTATTAGCCAATTCAAGATTCCATGTCCAGTTTGTAAAATTTTATATCTCTTATCATCAGGAAAAACAAAGTGGCTATCACAGAAATGTATGACTGGTTTCTTGTTGTTTTGTTTTTGGGGGGATTTTGGTTTGGGTTTTCTTCTTTGTTTTTCTTAGGAATTGGGGTTTATGTTCTGAGATTGAACCCAGGGTGTTCACACTTAGCTGCATCCCCAGCTCCCCACCCCCTTTTTTTTTTTGAGACGGGGTCTCATTAAGTCACCATGTTGCCCAGGCTGTGTTCAAACAATCCCCCTGCCTCAGCCTCCCAGTGTGCTGAAATACAGGGATGTACCCTCACTCCCAGCTGATAAATACTGACTTTGTGTACTTTTTACTCATCCTGTTACACTGAATAATTCTGAGTTGCAGATTCTGTCCTAATGAATGAATTGTTAATAAGTTCTCTCTCATGCACATGAACGCACACATAGTGGCCTGGGAACCCCTGGATTTCACAGACTGGTCAATCATTGGCCACCGGAAGTAGCAATGGACAGTGGGGTGAGGCCCGCTGTGTATGCAGAGGTGACGATGATGATCTGAGGGACACAGGAGGAGGGAGGAGCTTTGTCCTTGGCTGCTGGGGGGCTGTTTCTGAATGTGCAGGGGTAGGGCCAAGCGTATCAGTGTGGAAGAGGAGCTAGTGGAGACACGGTAGGGGCAGAGTGCTGGTCAGGAGTGCAGGACCACAGGAGAGAAGAGGGTATGGAGTCCAGGATCCAAATGAGGTGGTTTTAGCCAGATGAAATAGTCCATCCTTGGGCACAGGCAGAAAGGAGAGGGTGTAGACTGCCAGCTGTTCACCACCATTAGAACACCTGAGATAATCCACTTAGACTGAGAAAAGGATTATTTTTGGCTCACAAGTTGTAGGGGCTGTAGTGCATGATTAGTTGGCCCGGGTGCTTTGGCCTGGAGCCCACGAGGTGGCTAAACACGGCCCACCTGGTGACCAGAGGCGAGAGGAAAGGGCCCAGCAGGCCCCACCTCTAGGCACCGTGCTGCAAGGGGGTCAGCACTTGGCACCCGGCGTCCTGTGAGGTGGCCATGCGCCTGGAATCCCACTGCTCAGGCTGTGGATGGAGACGGTGGCTTGAGCCCACGAGTTCAAGACCAGCCTGGGCCACAGAGCAAGGCCCCATCTCAGAAAAAATCAAACTGTAGCAGAGAGGAACTGGAAATGGCAGCACTTGACGCAGTGGAAGGAAATGAGGGCAAAAGGGAAATTCACACCAGCTGGGAGCCGGCAGAGGCGGTAGGAGGGCGGGAGCGCGGGAGCAGCAGATTCCCTGCCAAGCGATGTCTTTCAGCGAGTTCTACGAGCCTGAGGCGCTGCTGATGGAGGAAGAAGGGTCGGTGCTCGTCGGGCTGCTGGTGGGACTCAATGTTCTTGATGCTAACCTCTGTCTAAAAGGAGAAGACTTGGATTCCCAGGTAAACGTGGATTCCGGCTCCAGGTGGATGCATTGGGCCAGGGCTTTTACACGGGGTCTGCAGGGAGGTGGCGAGCTAAGGAAGAGATCTGGGTGGGAGCCCTCTGACAGGACTGTGTGGTGCTGTACCGGCTAGAGAGGGGTGTTGGGACAGGCTCTGGGATTCGCCCTCACCCTGGGAGCTTGGAGAGGCTCCTGCCCTTTTAAGCACTGCACTGAAATGGTCGTGTCTGGGTTGAAGAGAGATCAGCCCAGCAGCTGTGCAAGCCATGAGTTAGAAGTAGCCGCAGAGGAGACAGTAGAAGCTTTGAGGAGACTCAAGTCCCGAAGAGATGGATGGAGGTGGCAGGCTGGAGTCTCAGTGCTGAGATGGGGCAGGCGCCCCACAGGGAGGGATGGCCCTCAGGGATCTTTCTTCCTAAGGAACCAGCCATCAGGGCTGAGGCCCTCGACTCCTGGGGCAAGGGACCAGGAGTGTGTGAGAGGTTAGACGCCGGGCCCCATTCAGGTCACCAGTAGCCATGGGTTTGATGTTGGGTATTTTGTCTCAGCAACCGAGAAAAGTAACCAAGACAAGTACTTTCTCAGCATGAGAAAGAGTGTCCTCAGACACCAACAGTGACACAGGACCGGCACTGCCTTCTGATGAGAGGTTACGGTGTTGATGCACAGCTATCGTTTATACAAATCTCAGTGGGATTCCTATCTTGGAGTTTGACAAAATGATGTCCAAATACCCCAGGCAGAATGGACAGCCTAGAAACATCTGAAGAAGAGGTACAGCAACGCTATAGAAGGTCAGCTGCCATGGTGTGGAATACGCTAATGATATTCCCAAGAAGGGGCGCAGGAACAAAGAGGTCCGGGAACTAAACAGAGACCAGGGGTAACCATAGCAGGCTGTGGACAACTCCTTTGGATGTAGCAGTGGTATTGAGTACCCTGAACTGCAAGGCTTGTAGAAAATGAGAAATGCTGACTTTTACTAAACCTGTGCATTTCATTTCTGTCAGGTTGGAGTAATCGATTTCTCCCTCTACCTTAAGGATGTGCAGGATCTTGATGGTGGCAAAGAGTAAGTACTACATGGTACACTGTTGTTCTTTTCCATTTTAATGAAATTCTGGCAAAGCACGCTATTGTTTTTGCTTTGAAAACTCTAATACAGACTTCATGTTTTAATTATGAATCGTATGCATATTAATAATGGGTTGCCTGAGAAAGCTATGTAAAGTGTAGAACAGGTAAAAGAAAAAAGAACTGCACAGAAAAATTGTACATACCCGTAATCTTAGCTTCTCAGGAGGCTGAGGGAAAAGGATTGTGAGTTCAAGGCCAGGCAGGGCAGCTTAACAACTCGCCAAGACCCTGTCTCAAAATATGAAAGATAAAAAACAAATCCAGCAGCTATGGCATGAACGGTATAGGATGATTCCGTTTCTGTACATTGCAAACGTACAAGTTTAGAAACTCTAGGGAGAGCCAGGGGTGGTGGTGCATGCCCGCAGTCCCAGCACCGGAGAAGTTGAGGCAAGAGGATCATCGAGAGTTCAAGGCTAATCTAGGCTACATAGTGAGTTCAAGACCAGCCTGGACTACATAACGAGGCTCTTGTCTCTAAAAAGGAAAAGAAATTATAGAGAGAGCCTGTCAAACGTTAAAAGTCTAAACTCTGGCTTTTAGACTGCTTAGCTTTGTATTTTGAAAAGTCTCTTGGTCCTCTCTGGAGTGAGTCGACCCCTTTCCTTCAGTGTAATAGTAAGGGCTGGGTGCTGCTTGCAGAGCTGTTTGCGCAGCAGGCTGGAGTTCGCCATGCATGCATGCCCACGGCCCCTTCCTCACCTTGGAGCCCATGCTCCAGGGCGCCCCTGTCCAGGTCCTGCCTCCAAGTCCCCGGCCAGCAAGCCTTGCATGCTGCTTGCTGCAGGACCCTGCGGACATTGCCCAGCAGTGATCAGAAGACTGCAGAGTAGTTAATAGTCTTAACTGTAAACTTAAAAACTTTCTCCTTTTCTATGCTCTTTTTATAAGGCACGAAAGAATTACTGATGTCCTTGATCAAAAAAATTACGTGGAAGAACTCAACCGGCACTTGAGGTGGGACTCGTTCCTTTTGTCCAGCACTACTCAGTGTCCTGTCACCATTTTATTTTATAGAACTCATTTTAGTGTCCACATATTTATAACTGGCTTTTTTCCAAACCAAGGCAGAAGACTATACTCACCCAAGCAGCACTGGTGGGTACAGACTGGAGAAGTGGGCTTTCTTCTTGGTAGCCGGCTTTGGGAAGCCCTTGTTTCTCTGTACAGGAGCACAGCGTAGAGCGGTGAGGACACTTGGCCTCTCTCGCAGCCTGCGGCTGGCAGCCTTGCTGCAGGGGCCGGCACCCAGCCTCCTGAGACAGTTGGCAGGAAATCACCATGCAAGCCTGGCTGGACCTTCCAGACCCATGTGGTCGTGAACACAGGCAAATGTTTTGTGATTTTTTTGATTTTTTTAAATTTATTTTATTTACTTATTTATTTATTTAATTTTAGCTGGGAAGCTACTTATGTGCTTCTTGGAACACTAGTCCTTGGAGGTTTTGGTAGGGAAGTGGGTAGACTCTTGGCCTAATGATTTTGGAAGGCATATTATTCTCTCTCTGAACCCCCTTCTAGAAAGTATGTTGCATATTAGCTCCCCTGGGAAGGCTCCATGACCCCAGAAGCCAGCAAAATGAACAAGCTGGCATGTTTTTCCCAGTAGACTTAAGGAGAGCCAGGCGTGGTGGCAGGCCTATAATCCTAGCACTCAGGAGGCTGAGGCAAGAGGATCGCATGAGTTTGAAGCCAGCCTAGGCAACATAGTTCAAGGTCAGCCTGAATTTCAGAGCAAGACCCTGTCTCAAAAAACAACAACCAAAAAAAAAAAAACCGAACAGGCTTATGATGTACTGTCTCACGGGTGTTGCCATGGTGAGCCATGCTCACATCATAGTGACGAACTCCTCGATGAGACTGTGGTCATTACC
Organism: Erethizon dorsatum; assembly: GCA_028451465.1. NCBI lineage: Eukaryota > Metazoa > Chordata > Mammalia > Rodentia > Erethizontidae > Erethizon > Erethizon dorsatum. Next base: position 1,246,629 of record CM051836.1, on the reverse strand, counting down.
TTCATAACCTCTAACCCACCCTATGTGTCCCACAGTTTTTCTTTGAAGCCCTTGCCTGTTTCTGTGGCTGGGAACTGCTCGAAGGTCCTGGGCATTACGTGCTCTTCAGAAATGGAGCTCAGAGCCTGTGGGAGGCACTGCCTCTCTGGCACCTGGGTTTTTCTTTAGTTGCTTGTTCACCCAGGTTTCCTCTTCTGGAGGACATGTCTTTTTGCTGCTGTTGTAATTTACAGTTTTCATAGAAAAAATATTGTTGCTATTGTTAATATAAAATAATTAAGTATAATAAGTTACTGATATTTTCTAAGTTATATAGTTGATGTTCAACTGGATATTCTTAAAATATTTCAATCCTTTCACATCTTTCGGGTTTTTTCCTGTTTTCATTTTGCATGTGATTTTTTTTTTCCCGTACAGTTCCTGATCCTTGATTCATTGGCTCTACTGGTTTGCTTCATGCTGGCAGAGGGACTAGTATGATGTGTTGCCTGAATTACAGGCTCTGGGGCCAGAGCCCTTGGGTTCAGATGCTCACAGCCCTTCATAAATGTGTGAACTTGAAAAGAATTTAGGGCTGGTGAGATAGCTCAGCGGCATAAGCACTTGCAGCAAGTGCGACGTCCTGAGTTCCACTCCCAGAACCCACATAAAGGAAAAAAAGGGCCGGTGATATCGCTCATGGGCACAAGCACTTGCTGGCAAGTGCGAGGTCCTGAGGTCGATTCCTGGTACCCACATTAAAAAAAAAAAAAAAAAGAAAAGAAAAGAATTTAAAATGGGGGAGGGGGAGATGAAATAAAAATTACAAATAAAGTTTAAAACTAAAGAAGTACACCTGGAAGATACCTCAGAGAAGTAGTCATTTCCTAAGGGTTTTAAATAGTAGCAATAAAGCAATCCACCATAGGCAATTTATAAGCATCACCCCAGGAATTAAACTAAAAAAAGAAAATGAGAAGACACTTAAACAAGATGCAACCCCAGACATCCAGTTCACCAAAGGCAAACCCAGGGGGCAATGAAGTGGGACAATCTGAAAGCCACCCACCTGGCCTCTCTGAAGTGGTAACAATAAAGCAGTTGAATGAGGCTCTAGAAAAAATCAAATCAGAAATAATTTCTCAAATAACTGCAGAGATGGTGTCCACAATGAAAACCATGCTTAGTGACTCTAGAGCAGATACAGACAGAAAAATAGAAGAGCTTAAGAAAATTATGGAAGCCATGAATGCTCAGCATAGGAAAGAAATGGAGTCCATAAGGCAGATTCAAGCAGATATCCAGGAGAATAAAAATCCCACTGAAAGTGTCCACAGCAGATTAAGCCAATGTGAGGACAGGATCTCAGATATATATAGAAGACAGGCTTGTGGTTAGTGATCATGAAAAGAAAGATTTTGTAAAAACAGCAAGGGAGGGCCGGTGAGATGGCTCAGCGGCTTAAGCGCCTGCCTGGCAAGCGCGAGGGCCCGAGTTCGACTCCCAGAACCCACATACGAAAAAGGGGCTGGTGATATCGCTCAGTGGCACGGGCGCCTGCTGGCGGGCGAGGTCCTAAGGTCGACCCCCCGGTGCCCACAAAAAAAAAAAAACAGCAAGGGACAATGAAAAATCAATCCAGCAGCTGCTAGATGAGGCAAAGAAGAATAACTTAAGATTGATTGGAGTTAATGAAAACACAGGAGATAGCACAAATGATATTAAAAAAAACTGTTCATAGACGTCATGGCAGAAAACTTCCCTGGTAGAGAAAAAGAATTTGACGTACAGATAAGTGAGGCATAGATAACGCCAATTAGCCACGATCAAAAAAAAAAAAAATCTACAGCCAGACATATCATAGTCAAGATTCCAGAAATTTAACACAAGAATTAGAATCTTAAAAGCTGTTAGGGAAAAGAAACAAATCACCAATAAAAGAAAGCCCATCAGAATCACAACTGACTTCTCAGCACAAACCCTCAAGTCAAGGAGAGCTTGGAGTGAAGTATTTCAAGTTCTAAAGGAAAACAACCTTCAACCCAGATTGATGTACCCCACAAAACTGTCTTTCAAAATTGGTAGAGAAATAAAATACTTCCATGAAAGATGTCCACTGTCTCCACTCTTATTCAGCATAGTCCTGGGAACTTTATTTTTTTTATTTTTTTTTTTTTTTGTGGGTACCGGGGGGTCGACCTCAGGACCTCACGCGCCAGCAGGCGCCCGTGCCGCTGAGCGATATCACCGGTCCCTTTTTCGTATGTGGGATCCGGGAGTCGAACTCGGGCCCTTGCGCTTGCCGGGCAGGCGCTTAAGCCGCTGAGCCGTCTCACCGGCCCAGTCCTGGGAACTTTAGCCAGAGCAATTAGACAAGAGAAAGAAATAAAAGGAATAAAGATAGGAAAGGAAGAAGTTAAATTACCATTATTTGCAGATGACATGATACTCTACATAGAAGACCCCAAAAACTCCACTGAAAACTTGCCAGATTTAATAACCAAATTCAGTAGTGTAGCTGGATACAAAGTCAGCACTCAAAAATCAATAGCCTTAGGTGCCTGCCTGGCAAGCACGAGATCCTGAGTTCAATTTCCGGTTCCAAAAAAAAAATAGCCTTCCTGTCCACAAGTAACAAACTTACTGAGAGAGAAATTAGGGAAATAATACCTTTCACAATAGCATCCAAAAAGATGAAATACCTAGGAATCAATCTAATGAAGGATGTAAAAGACCTCTACATTGAAAACTACAGTACTCTGAAAAAAGAGATAGGGCCGGTGATATAGCTCAGCAGCATAAGCGCCTGCCTGGCAAGCATGAGGTCCTGAGTTTGACTCCTGGTACCCACATAAAAAAAAAAAAAAGATGGGCGAGGATATCAGAAAATGGAAAGATATCCCTTGCTCTTAGGTAGGAAGACCCAATATAGTGAAAATGGCCATACTTCCAAAACTGTTACACAGATTTAATGCAATTCTGATCAAAACTCCAACAACATATCTCACAGAATTAGAGAAGACAATCCTAAAAAAGAATAGCAAAGGCAATTCTGGGCAACAAAGGCAAGGCAGGGGACATCACAATCCCTGATCTGAAATTATACAATAAAGCAACTGTGATAAAAACAGTGTGGTACTGGCAAAAAAAAACAGACCTGAAGATCAGTGGAACAGATTAGAAGATGCAGAAACAACTCCAGACATACTAAGCCACCTTATCTTTTTTTTTTTTTTTTTTTTGTGGGTACGGGGGGTCGACCTCAGGACCTTGCGCACCAACAGGCACCCGTGCCGCTGAGCGATATCACCGGCCCCTTTTTCGTATGTGGGATCCGGGAGTCGAACTCAGGCCCTCGTGCTTGCAAGGCAGGCGCTTACGCCGCTGAGCCATCTCACCGGCCCCCACCTTATCTTTGACAAAGGTGCCAAACACATTCACTGGAAGAAAGATAACCTCTTTAATAAATGCTGCTGTAAAAACTGGCTCTGCACATTCCGAAGATTAAAATTAGACCCATATCTTTCACCATGCACTAAACTAAATTCGAAATGGATCAAAGAATATTAAATATTAAAACGGAAACATTAAATCTGCTGGAAGATAGAATAGGTAAAACTCTTGAAGACATTGGTGTAGGCAAAGACTTTATAAGTAAAACCCCGATCGCACAGGAACCATCGCAAAGAATCAACAACTGGGATCTCATTAAAAAAACTTTTTTTTTTTTTTGTGGGTACCGGGGGGTCGACCTCAGGACCTCGCACGCCAGCAGGCGCCCGTGCCGCTGAGCGATATCACCGGCCCCTTTTTTCGTATGTGGGATCCGGGAGTCGAACTCGGCCCCTTGCGCCTGCCGGGCAGGCGCTTAAGCCGCTGAGCCATCTCACCGGCCCTCATTAAAAAAACTTTTGCGCACAGCAAGAGAAACCACCAACAGAGTGAAGAGAAAACCCACAGTGTGGGAAAAAATGTTTGCCAGCTGTTCTTCAGGCAAAGGATTAGTATCGAGAACATATAAAGAACTCAAAAAAATCAGACCTCCCAGATCTAAGGCCCAGTCCAAAACCGGGCATCTGAGATGAATACACACTTCTTAGATGAAGAAATACAAACAGCAAATAAATATATGAAAAAATGTTCAGCATCACTGGGCATTCAAGAGATGCAAATTAAAACAGCACTGAGATTCCATCTCACCCCAGAAAGAATGACTGTTATCAAGAAATCAACCCAATAACGAATGCTGGAGGGGCTGTGGGGAAAAAGGAACCCTTTTCCACTCTTGGTGGGAGTATAGACTGGTACAGCCATTGTGGAAGTCAGTGTGGAGATTCCTTAAAAAACTAGGATTGGGGGGCCGGTGAGATGGCTCAGCATTGTAAGCGCCTGCCTGGCAAGCTCGAGGGCCCGAGTTCGACTCCCAGAACCCACATACAAAAAAGGGCTGGTGATATTGCTCAGCGGCACGGGCGCCTGCTGGCGTGCGAGGTCCTGAGGTCAACCCCCGGTACCCACAAAAAGAAAAAAGAAAAAAAAAAAAAAAACTAGAATTGGAGGTCCTATTTGACCCAGCTATTCCCCTTCTGGGTATCTTCCCAGAAAAATTAAAAACATCGTACCACAGCAATATATGTACACCCATGTTTACAGCAGCACAATTTGTAATAGCTAGATCTTGGAAACAACCCAAATGCCCATCAACTGAGGAATGGATAAAAAAGATGTGGTCTTTTTATACAATGGAGTACTACTCAGCCATAAAGAAGGACAAACTTGAGACTTTTACAGGTAAATGGATGCAACTCAAGACCATACTCACAAGTGAAATAAACCAGACACATCTGTAAACATATTGTCTCTCTAGTGTGAGAAGCTGAAAGAATAAATAAGATCCAAAAAGTACAATAGATACTGTAAAATGGGAAGAAACTTCAAAAGGAAGGAGAAACTGGGATGGGGGAATGGAGAAAGAAGGAAGGAAAAATAAAAGAAATATATATACATATATGTATATATATATGTATATATATATGTATATATATATATGTATACGTGTATGTATGAAAGACACTTAAGATGGTTATACTACTAATTTGTCTTAGTTCGTTGAAAAGAAATGTTTGTACTGGTACTTTTCGGACAATTGAGTGCCGATATCTTGTACTCTAAGTAACTAATTTAAAGATAACGATATGTAATGTATTAGTCATTGTTACCCTCCTATTATCTTGTTTTGAAAATTTTTTTTTTTCTCTTTAAAAGAAAAAAAAATTTAAGAAGCCAGGTATGGTGGGGCACACCTGTAATCCCAGCACTCGGGAGGCTGGGGCAGGAGGGTTGCAGTGAGTTCGAAGCCAGCCTGGGCTACATAGTGAGTGCAAGGCCAGCCTGAACTTCAGAGACTGTGTCTCAGAAAACCAAAAAAAAAAAAAAAAAAGATGGGAGGGGAGCTGCGGGAGCCTGAGTGAGCAGCGTGGTAGGTTAGGGCTTCGGTGTGAAAACAGCAGCAGTAGGGTCTACCGCGCCACATGAGTGAGGGAGGCGTGAGCTGACACGTTTAAAGTGCGCGGGGCACACGGAGCGGCACGAGGTCCGTGGAGTGAGGGCTGCTGTCACCGTGGGGATTATTTATTAAATCTGTTTCCCTGGTTTTTGATGTATTACGTTAGCTTTTTACATTTTCAATATAAAAGTAGCACTTTTAAGGAATATTTCAAAACTGAAAGTATAAAAAGGATCAGAAAATCACCTTAGATTGAGCTTTGTGAACAGGGAGAAGGGGGTTTGAAAGGAAGGGATGGAAATGGGAAGAAAAGAGGAATAAAGACATCATGTGCAGGTACAAATTCCCTATGATGAATGTACTCATTATGTATACCTAAATTGTACCAATAAACTTAAACAAACCACCTTAGATTCTACCGTATAAAAGTACCGGTATCTTTGTTATGAACATTATTTAAACACATGAATCCCAACACATTTTGGCTCTCATCATCTGTGGGATTGAAGGGAAAATGTTTTCTTTCAAATTGGCTGAAATAGGATTGATTAACATATTTTAGGGATCAAATTTATTACAAACTTACCGAAATACATGTGCGAAAGTATTTAGGATTCTCACCTACACTGAGAACTGTGTATCGTTACTTTTCAATTTCATACAGGAAATATAGGAATCTCTTGTTGTTCACTGGTCACGGAAACAATCGGCTTCTCTAAGTTCAGGTTTACCTGATATTTGTGTTTTTTATAGCTGCACAGTTGGGGATCTTCAGACCAAGATAGATGGCTTGGAAAAGATGAATTCAAAGCTTCAAGAAGAGGTTTGTAAATTGAAATTCTTAAGCAAAACCGAAGGACCCAAGGTTAAGAGAAACGGTGTAGCTGATAATGTGACCAGAGCTGCTGGTTGCCAGGAAGGTGACCTGGTGACCTCGGCCAGCTGCTGGGCCCCGGCAGGGCTCCGGTGAGACGCTGCAGCGGGTCAGGAGCCAGTCTCAGGGACAGGTTCTGTCACCTCAGGGACAGGGTCTATACCTCAGAGTCGCTCCTCGTTGGAGCCGCCCAGCCCACCAGCGGACGCGCAGCCTCTTCCTCTTTGCCACTTTCCTCACAGTGCTCTATGCCTCCCTGCCACCCTGGAGCCAGGCTCTGTGGCGAGGCACCCAACCCACCCCTTGTGTTTGGGCTGCTCAGGAGTGTGGACCAGTCTCCCCACAGCCTGCTCTTCCTCTGCTTTCTCACTAGGAAGAGAGGGTGAGAGGACAGGAAGAAGGAGGGCTGGGGCCGAGGAACACAGCTTGCTGCCAGCTGCCCGGCAGTCTCCTTGGCCTGTCTCCCGTTAGCTGAGGGGGGTTGCTCGGCCTCTCTGAGGCTTTCTGCAGGTAGTGGTCCCTGGCTGCTCAGGCGCCCTCGCTAGTTCCATTAGGAAGGACCAGGGCTTTGAGAGGGGCTCGGAAAGGCTCACTCCATTGCATGGAGGCAGGAGACGGCCTGAGAGGACAGCGGGAAGCACACCTTTGTGACAACGGCCCACTATACGCCACACTTAGGCCAACTTCTCTTCTGAGGGCTGGCTTCCAGGGGAGCAGCTGAGATTCGTGAGTAGTAGAAGGTTCAGAGACAGTATCCAGAGGCGAGGGCCTCACCAGAGAGGTACCCTTGAGCTCAGCCTGAGAGGGCTCACATGGCCTTGGAAGGTGGCCCTGCCAGCCTCCATTCAGTAGGTAGGCGGGCCTTTGCCTCCAAGGCAGGTGATAACGCATACTTCATGGTCTGTGAAGTGAAATCAGGTACCAGCCCCTGAGGGGACCCTGCGAGGAGGCCGCTTGGACCAGGTGGCCACTTTGACTGGAGGTCTGGCTTCTCTGTGAAGCCAGGCAGAAGCCAGACCGTGGGGTTTCCTTAGACTGATTGTGAGAGAAGTGCCTCAGGGCAAGTGCTCCTCCCCGCCTGGCTTTCCTGAGTCTTCCAGAGGGCAGTGGACAGTCCCTGAGGCTTGGCCTGCTTCTTCCCTTTTGACAGCTAACACTGCCTTTCAAGCAGCTGCTTAGAAACCCCAGCCGGTTCCGGTGTGAGTGGGTTCCGGTGTGGGTGGAAGGCCGTTCTGATGGGCGTTAGATACTGTCGCCACAAGCGGAGAGGCCTTGAGTGGCTCACGGCGCCTCTGTCCACGGGGGATAAGCCAAGAGCAGGCCACGTACTGAGACTGAGGTGGTTGTCTTGCTGCTCTCCAGCCTCCCCTTGTCTCTGGGCCACGTTCCGAGGCCGGAAGACGGAGGGCTGGCTGCTGTGTATCTCTATCCCCTGGGCCGCTCACGGTGGCCTCTCGTTAGGCAGGCCCATGAGAACGTTGAGCTGCTGTGTGCTTTTCATCAGCCGCAATAATATATCCCGGGAGAAGAGGGTTCTGCTCAGCCCGGTCTCTGATGATCTGTGTTCCTCGCCCCGCCCCAGAGTCTTTCATTCTCTGGCTAATGATAAAAATACTTTTCCTCTTCAAAAAAAAACGAAAAAGAGTAGCTAATCGAAGAAAGCCCATAACCCTTTTGCTAAGTGACAGTTTTTCTATCATTTGTATAGCTAGTCTGCCTCTGTCCTTAACTATTTTCGTTCTAATTGACTTTCTAAAAATTATACATGAGAGCATACTCTATTGCCTGCTTTTTTTTCTCTATGTAATCATCATAAGTATGTTCTCAGGTCACCAAAAGTTTTTGTAAATATTTATATAATTACGTGTTTCTGTTTTTGCTTCCATTGGAATCTGTGTTACCATTTCTCTAATGACATTCAGGCAGTTTCTAACTTTTGTTTTTGTTTTTTGTTTGTTTTTTCACTGAGACAGGGTCTCGTTACGTAGTTCAGGCTAGCCTTGAACTCACTGTGGAGCCCAGGCTGGCCTCAAACCCGAGGCAGTCCTCCTGCCTCAGCCTTCTGAGTGCTGAGATTGCAGACGTGGGCTACATGCCTGGCTGTTTCTGACTTTTGCGTGTCCCTAAATCATTACCCATATGAAGTAGTATATTACTGTTTTTGTAAATGCAAGAGATTCTGGGGAGGGCAGAGATGGCAAGGGGCAGGGTTGATGGGAGAGAGATTTTAGTTTATACAATTTTTGGACTGTGTATTCCCTGTTCAAAATAAGGAAACAAAGTAAATTGTCAGACATGGGAAGGTATGTAGTGAATCCTCACAATGCCAGGTAGTTCATATTTAATTTGAATGGTAAGAATAATTGTGATGTTAAGAAATGTAAAAACCTTTCTTTATCAGCTTTCAGCTGCAACAGACCGGATCTGTTCACTTCAGGAAGAGCAGCAGCAGTTGAGAGAACAGAATGAGTTGATCCGGGAGAGGAGTGAGAAGAGCGTGGAGGTGAGAGCCCTGGGTGCCGGGGGAGCTCCCTCTCGTCCCCTCCTGCGCTCGCTGGCCACCTGCTCCGCAGTTCGTGCTGCATGGTGCAGGGCCCCCCCAGGGTGCAGAGGGCATCCCCCCAGATACCCCACGTCGCCTCCAGGCTGCCCATGACCTCAAACGCAACACAGACGCTGCGTGGGCCGTTGCAGGGCTCTGTTGCCTGGGAAGTGGTGATAAGGACAGTGTCCGTGTCCCTGAAGACATTGCTTCAGATTCTTCCAGTCTGCAGTCCATCGAGTCCCCTGATACAAAACCTGCGAGTCCAGGGTGTCTGTGGTTCATAACAAGCCCGGCCCCAGGGTGTGCAGTCGGCCCTGTGGGGTCAGACAGCCCCACTCTGCCCCCACCTGTGTCCCTCAGGCCCTCCCCCAGCCCAGGCCATCCTGTGCTGAGCCCTGCAGTGCCATGCCTGGTGGTGTAGAGGGGCGTGGGCCCCCTTCTCCTCCATTCCTGCAGCTTTTCATCTGCCCTCCATCATGATCCATGCGCTGTCAGCGTTGCCAGCTGCAGTGCTGACTCCCCAACAACTGAAGGCCGAATTAGAGTCACACGTACACCCAGTGCTAAGTGAAAGCATGGTCAGTGAACGCTGAGGGTGGGTTGAACAAGAGTGATTCCTGCTAGGAATCTTTGTCTTATTTTAAAGAAAATTAAATTGCTACACAAACCTAACTTTTTCTTTCAAAAATCTATTGACTTGCCGAGCATGGTGGTGCACACCTGTAATCCCAGCACTTGGGAGGCTGAGGCAGGAGGATCACCATGAGTTCGAGACCAGGCTGGGCTACAAAGTGAGTTCAAGGCCAGCCTGTACTGCATAGTGAGACCCTGTCTCAAAAAAACAATAAAAAAAAGTTGACTCGCTCTCATTCTTCATCTCCAAGTTATAATCGCTTTAAAATTTTAAGCTTTCCCTATTACTCTTGAAAGGTAGAAGTCATCCTACATTTTCAGAAGTGTTGCATATTTTTCAGTACTGTACTGTGTAGCTAGTTTGCTGTCTATAAGAAAACCATTGCTCCCGGTGTTCTTATTTCACACAGATAACCAAACAGGACACCAAAGTGGAGCTGGAGACTTACAAGCAGACCCGGCAAGGGCTGGATGAGATGTACAGCGACGTGTGGAAGCAGCTGAAGGAGGAGAAGAAAGTGCGACTGGTGAGCGACACTGCTGCGTCCTGGGGTGGGGGTCCCCGGCAGCCCTCCAAGCAGCGCGTGTTGCAGCCCAGACACTTGCCGCGAGCCAGAAGCAGCCTTTTTTTACAACTCTTTTTTTTTTTTTTTAAATTCAGTTTTGCATTGTTACTTACATTTTGTTCTTATTTTATAAACCTTTGTAGAGGCCACTGTGAAGCTGACGGAGGGTTTCTTCGGCAATACCGTTCTCTTAGTGTAACCTCTGGCCTGTTTATTTCCATGCAGTCTGTGGGTCAGCGGCCCAGGTTCTTCATTAAGCCCAGTTCTTAAGCCTGCTTCATTCCTTTGCTTCTTCGAGCAAGTGGAGCAGTGTGTCCTGAGTCACTGGGGACACACAGAACCACTTCCGAATGGTGGTCCTTTGTTGCTGTAAGCTGGACCTGGTCACGTCACACTCTCAGGGCTCTTCCCGCTCAAGCACAAAACAGTCTGACCTGGGCAGGGGACTGGGGCTGCACTCGGGCCTTGTGTTCCCAGATCTGCTTCTACTGATGATGCGGAGCCAGCTGTCACTGTCTGATGAGGAAAGAGAGAAAACTTACTCTAGTGAGGCTGAAGACCATTCAGCCTCCCAAACCTGTCCTCCCCTGCCACGTGTCCTTTAGTTGTGGCCCAAGATACAAGATCAGTTTAATACACATCTGAAGCCCACTTTAATAGCATTTTACTTGCAAATGTCCTTTAAAGGAACTAGAAAAAGAACTGGAGTTACAAATAGGAATGAAAACTGAAATGGAGATCGCCATGAAGTTACTGGAAAAGGACACCCACGAGAAGCAGGACACGCTCGTCGCCCTGCGCCAGCAGCTGGAAGAGGTCAAAGCGATTAATCTACAGATGTTCCACAAAGTCCAGGTAGGGCTTGGCTTCACATCGTGTTGCAGCCCAGTGTCCTGTTGCTTTCCACGAGCCGCCTCCTGGTCTCCTGTTGCCCTCGTGCAGGAGATGTTGGCCGGGTCCTGAGCCCACGTCTGCAGTAGCGTTTATTTCATTGATCCTCACAGTGACAGCTGAGAAATGGAGGAAATGGAAGTGGCAGGCTAGGACCGAGGGCTCAGTTGCGTGCCCCTGGTGGCACAGCTGGTAGGGACAGCCAAAAGCTGGGCTGCCTGTCATTTTAATCCGAGCCTGAACTTTGCCCTTGCTGTTTTCTATTTCAGTGAGTAACTGTGTACAAGAGAATGGAGAGGGAACTAAGGGTGGCATTTAGTGTCATCTTTCCATATTTTGCCATGAAGTTAATCTGGCTGAGTCTCTAGAGCCACACAGCTGGCCACTTGCCTGTCCTGTGTCATTTCACAGGGGAACGAGCCCAGAGAGACTGACTCTGAAAAGTAGCATCTAAAAACTATAAATCTTCCTTCTCAGAAGCTACCCAGAAAAGCACCATTCTGTGTCCTCCTCAAAACATTTTTTTTGTTTGTTTGTTTTTTTGAGACAGGGTCTTGCTATGCAGTTCAGGCTGGCCTTCAGCTCACTTTGTAGCCCAGGCTGGTCTCGAACTTGCAACAATCCTCCTGCCTCAGCCTCCTGAGTGCTGGAATTACAGGCATGCGTCACCATGCCTGGCTAAAACATTTTTTTTTTAAGTTCTGTTTTCTCATTAACCGAGGAATGGATAAAAAAGATGTGGTACTTTTATACAATGGAGTACTACTCAGCCATAAAGAAAGATAAACTAGAGACTTTTATAGGTAAATGGACGCAACTCGAGAAAACACTCAGAAGCGAAATAAACCGGATGCACATTTGTAAACATCGTATTGTCTCCCTAGTATGAAAATGCAATTTCACTGTGACTATTCCATTCCTTAGTCTTCTATTTTTACCTAGCTTTTACATGGCTTAATCCTATACTGAGTAATGTTTTTCTCCAAAAGGTATTTGTACATTCTCTAATTCTTGAGTTTGTTAATACATAAGAATGTTTACTTGTTGTCTTTAAAAAAAATTAATTATTAAAAAATAAATAAATAAAAAATAAAGATCCTGTCTCAAAAAAAAATAAAATAAAATAAAAAAATAAAGTTCTGTTTCCTATTTTATTGCCAAAACAGACATAGTTCATTCCCATGGACACAGTTATACTCTTACTACTTCCAGTAATATCTGTGTCAAAAATAATGTGACAGGACTAAGTACTAAGATAGTGTGACAGTACCAAGTATAGTACTAAGTACTAAGATAGTAACAGTACCAAGTACTAAGATAATGTGACAGTGTTAAGTACTAAGATGGTGTGACAGTACTACCTAGATAATGTGATAGTACTAACTACCTAGATAGTGTGACAGTACTAACTACCTAAATAGTGTGACAGTACTAAGTACTAGATGGTGTGATGGTACTAAGAAACTGTAATTCTGTGTTTTAAAACACTGTTACATAGTCCGTGGGAGTCGGGAGGACCTGGAGGCGCGTTCTGTTCGTCCCGTGTCCTGCGGGGCTCCCGTGCGCTCGTCTCCACTGCACGCTCTTCCTCTCCGGCTGAGTCCGTCAGAACCCTGTGAAGCATGGAGATGAAGGTGCCTCGCGTTTGTTCCCTTTCATCCCCTGCCCTCCATCCATCCTCTTCCCTGTAGGCCAGCACCTTAAGCTTTTTTTTTTTTCTTTTTGAATACATACTTTTTAATTTTTTGTTGACACACAGTGATTGAACATATTTATGGGTATAGCGTGACTTTCATTACAGGTATGCAGTGTGTAATGTCAGGTCAGAGTAACTGGCACATCCAGCAAGTTTACCTTTCAATTTGTAATTGTCCTTCTAAAACATGTTGTTCATTCTGAGTTCATAAAGTCCTGATTTTACATGGGTGGAATCCTGGCACCATCCCCTCGGGTTTCTCTCTGTGCCCATGCAGCGCCACACAGTCCATGTGTTCCCAAGTGGGGCTCAGTCCGCGCTCGGCGAGCACTGGCCATTCCCGTCACGGACAGTCTTTCTGCATCTGCGCGGGCACAGGTAGCCCTGGCCAAACTTTAGTGCTGTCCCCATCAGAACCTGAGGCCTCCCCTGGCTGTGTCAGCTGGTGTCCAGCCCCCGATCCAGCAGCCTCCTTTGCGACCTCCTGCAGGGCTGAGCTCCCCTGGAAGCCGGTGCCCAGAGGCCGTGGGCGTGCCACAGTAGGAGAGCCCACCGGCCTCCATTAACGCCTCAGGCCGGTTAGTGAAGCCCTTGTCCTTCATAGCCCTTTTCATGATTTGCCTACTCCCATTGTTTGGTCTGTTTACCTTTTGAGTTTCCCATCTTCCTCGCTGGTGAGCAGAGATTCCAGTGTCAGTTGCAGCCGCTTGCAGGTTTGGGTTTGCGTACTGTGAGTGTCTTCTGGTCTGTCCTGTAGTAACCTCAGTCCTCATCCTTGTGGCCAGTTGTGTTGGCTTTCGGAGGTGGTCTGCAGTTCAGGGCTTTGTCTGGGATGCTTTCCTCATGCCCAGGGGTCAGAGATGTTCTGTGCTAGTTTTACCTTCTGTATGCAGGGGTAAGAATTTTGTTTTCATTTTTTAAATTGCAGTGCTGGGGGTTGAGCCCGGGGCTTGTGCGTGCTGGGCAGGTGCTGTACCCCCGAGCTGCGCCCCGGCCAGGCAGGTGGGCTTTTAATGTCACTGAAGCTTGCCTTGCGTGTGGGCTTACCTAGAGGCCTGGTTTTATTCTTCTGTGTGTAGCAAGTCACCACCGCCAGCCCATTCTTCCTCACTGATACGTGGTGCTGCCGCTGTCATTTATTAGGAGTCTAAAGGATCGAAGCCCTGTCTGCTCCTGTCTCCTGCTGATGGGCCATCACTTCAACACCTGTGGCTTCGTATTCACGTGGCAGGTTGTAGCAGGTCGCTAGGGTGGCTGTAACAAGACACCACACACTGGGGACTTAGAGAAAGGTCCAAGATCAAGGGCTCAGCAGAGTTGTTTCCTCTGAGGCCGTAGGAGCGTTGGCCCGGTTGCTCTGCCCTGCCTTCATGCCTCCGTGCTCTCTGTGCACGCCTTGCCTGCCGAGCAGCGCCCCTTCCCAGACACCGTCTTCAGGCAGCATTCTCAGACGATCAGCTCAGTCCGTGGAAGTATGGGGTGGTGACAGTGGACTCCCCACTGGTGCCAGAAGTGAGGGCAGTCTGGGTGTAGTGGCACACACTGGTAATTCCAGCACTTGGGAGGCTGAGGCAGGAGGATTCCCACGAGTTTGAAGCCAGCCTGGTCTACATAGTGAGACCCTGTCTCAAAAAAAAAAGAAGTGAGGGCAGGCGATGGCACTACCCTTCACTGTGCGTCTGCACTGACCCCTCATAATTCATGTGGGAATTGAACTGAACTGTGGGCCACACAGTTGCTGTCATAATTGGTTGTTGGTATGGAAAACACGCACACACTTGGTGTCCAAAGGATTGTGAGTAAACACAGGCCACCTGAGCTCTGCTCTGCGGCTCACTTTCAGCTTGTGAGATGTATGCTGGTTAGCTCTTTGTCTTTCCTTTTTCATACAAAAACCATTTATTTAAAGTTAATTAGCCACAGAACCACTGTAGGAGGATGAAGTACACGTGTAGCTTAGTGTTAGAGTGATTGCCTGACATGTGAGGCCCTGGGTTTGAGCCCCAGCACCATGAAAAACATACACACACCCGTAAATATCTAACGCAGACTCACACGCATACATACGTGTCGGTAGACACGTTGGCTGTGCCCCAGAACGCTGAGGAAAGTACTGCACCAGCAAGAAGCACGTTTGCCACGTCCTGACGCCTCTGAGCAGCCAGCGGCGCGTCCCTGTCTGAGTGGCAGCATGCCTTCTTCCGGCCGTGTGAAGTTGCGTATCTCCAGTGCAGGGAAATATCACTGGTGTCTTTTAACATGGTATTTCACAGTTTCTTTCTGGTTTGTTTTAGTTTTGTTTTTCTGAGGCAGGGTCTCACTATGTAGTTCAGGCTGGTCTTGAACTCGCTATGTAGCACAGGCTGGCCTTGAAGTTTCGGCGATCCTCCTGCCTCAGCCTCCCAAGCACTGGGATCACATACATGCCCCACCACACCCAGCTTTTACTTTTTTTTAGCTCAGTAGTTTTTAGTAATACGCTGTTTACTTTCCAGGTATGATATCTTTTAGTAGTTATTTTGTTGCTAATGTCTAAGTTTATTGTATTAAGGCCAGAGAATTCAGCTTGGATGAATCTCTTAGGAATTCACTGAAACTTCCCTCTGTGTTCAGCTTGTCTACCCAGGTGAGGGTGTCCCTTGTGAACACAGTGCCCTTCCTGGTCATTCAGCCTCTGTTACGGTTAAAAATCTGGACTGAAAACTCACACAGGCATGGGGTGACCCCCGGCCCCTCATCTGTTCTCCAAGCGCATTCAGCCGCTTTCTCTCTGAGCCTGCGCCCAGCGGGGAGAAGCAGGCTGCCCTGAGAACGCTGCAGGGGCCGAGTGCACGCAGGGACAGCACAGGAGGAGCAGGAGGATGCTTGGGGCAGAGTCTGCCTGCGTCTGCAGCAGCCCCCAGCTCCAGGGCCCAGCTCTTGCCACAGAGCTGGGCGTCTCTCCGCTCTGTCCTGCAGGACTCAGGAAGAGCAGCGATGACTGAAATACCCTGGGTGCCAAAAGCACAACTGTAGCAGTTGTGCCCTGTTCGTGATGCACAGCAGCTTGGAGGGAAGCATGTGAATCCCTTTCCTTGCTTTTGTAGAATGCAGAGAGCAGTTTACAGCAGAAGAACGAAGCCATCACATCTTTTGAAGGAAAAACCAGTCAAGTTCTGTCCAGCATGAAACAGATGGAGGAACGGTAATCACTTCCCCGACAGCTAGGCTGTCCCTAGGGTGCAGGCGCTTCCAGGCCCGGAGACCTGCCCAGAGTCCCTCTGGGTGCTGATCCTTTGGGCAGAATCTTGCCCAGCAGGAGGGCGAGGTGCGGCAGTTCTGTCCTGCTGTGTTTTGCAGCTGCGGCCCTCGTGTCAGGCTGTACTCGCAGGGGGTGGGACCATTCAGCCAGTGCTTCTCAGGCTGAGCGTAAGCATCTGGCCCACAGCTGTGGTGGCACACACTTGGGATGCCAGTAGTTGGGAGGCTGCAGCCAGAGGGTTTCAAATTCAAAGCCAGCCCGGACTATGTAGTGAGACTCTACCCCAAAAACGATGGAACAAAAAATAATCAGGCCAGCAGTGGACCAGAATAGACTCCAAACATAGAAACAGACTTACACAGACAGTGTCAGCTGGTGTTGACAGAGTTCCAGTGCAGTTCAGTGGAGGAAGGAGCGTTGTCTTTCAATATAGTGTTGGAACAACTAGACATCCGTGATTAAAAAAACCAGAAACCGGGCCGGTGAGATGGCTCAGCGGCTTAAGCGCCTGCCTGGCAAGCGCGAGGGCCCGAGTTCGACTCCCGGAACCCACATACGAAAAAGGGGCCGGTGATATCGCTCAGCGGCATGGGCGCCTCCTGGTGCGTGAGGTCCTGAGGTCGACCCCCCAGTACCCACAAAAAAAAAAAAAAAAAAAAAAATACCAGAAACCTCAGGCTTTACAGCTCATCCAATTAACTAAACAGGTCATCAGTGTCATGTAACACTAAAAACTACCCAACTGTTAGAAGAAAACATAGGCTGGCCGTGGTGGTGCACGCCTATAATCCCAGCACTCGGGAGGCTGAGGCAGGAGGATTGCCATGAGGTCAAGGCCAGCCTGAACTATATAGCAAGATTCCATCTCAAAAAAAGAAGAAAACAAAATGAAAAAAAAAGAAAACAGTAGAAAATCTTGGTGACCTTGGGGCAGGCAAAGAGATAACAACATCATCCATAGAGAAAAACATAATAAGTCTTTATCACAATCTTATAGCTGAGCATCATGGCGCATGACTATAATTCTAGCACTTGGCAGGATGAGGCAGGAGGATCTCCGTGAGTTCTAGGTCAGCCTGGCCTACATAATGAGTTCAAGGCCAGGCTGAGCTACATAGCAAGACACTGTCTCAAAACAGTTTTTACGTTTTTTTACTTTTTTTTTTTGGTGGGCTGGGAATCAAACCCAGGATATCATGCAAGCTAGGCAAATGCTGTACCAACCACTGAGCCACACAGCCCAAGCCCCCAAAATTTTAAATGTATGAACTGGGTGCAGTGGCACCCTGTAATCCCATTTGCTTGGGAGACTGAGGCAGGAGGATCATAAGTTTGAGGCCAGCCTGGGCAACTTAGCATGACACTGTCTCATAATAAATATTTCTAATGTATTAACCATTGTTACCCTCCCATTATGTTGTTTTGAAATTTTGTTCTATTTTTTTCTCTTTAAAATAATAATAAAAAATAAATAAATTAAAAAATAATAATAAATATTTCTAAAAGGGATGGGGCTGTAGCTTAGCAGTAGAGTGCCCCATGTTCAAACTCCAGTACCAAAAAAAAGTATTCTATGACAGGCTTAGTTAAGAGAATAAGAAGTTATGAATTTGGAGAAAATCTGCAGATCCTAGGTCTGACAGATTGTATGCCTGACAAAGAACTTGTATCCAGAATATATAGTGAACTCTCAGAACTGAACTCAAGCGATCCAATTTTAAAATGAGCAACAGATTTGGCCACTCAACCGAGAGGGCCGTATGGATGGAGAATAGAACACGTGAAGATCACGGCACCAGGAGCCGCTGGAGAACTGCACGTGTCGCAGCAGCAAAGCTCCCTTCTGCCCTCCCAGGTGGGCTCTCCCTGCGCGGCCCAGGCTGGCCTCCTTCCTGCCTCTGTCTTCTGCGTAGCTGGGCTGCAGGCAGGCGCCACTGCCGCCAGCTGGTTGGTTTTTTAATTACAGTACCAAATGTCGAGGATACAGAGCAGTTGGAACGCATGCATTACCAGTGGGAAGGCAGGATGGTGCGATGGTTTCGGAAAAGTGTCTGTTTTTGTTTGTTTGTTTTTGTGGGTACCGGGACTCAAACTCAGGACCTCACGCTTGCCGGCAGGTGCTTGTGCCGCTGAGCGATATCACTGGCTCTTTTTTTCCTTTATGTGGGTTCTGGAAGTCGAACTCAGGACCTCGCGCTTGCCAGGCAAGCGCTTATGCCACTGAGCCATCTCACCAGTCCCAGAAAAGTGTCTTAAAAAACACTGTCTTCACCACAGAGCTCTACAGGGCCACTCCTGGATATTTGCCACAGAGAAATGAAGCTTACCTCCACACACAAAAAAGCAGTACGCAGATCATTATAGCAGCTCTACTCATAACTGCCCAAAATTAGAGTCGGTGCCAGCGTCCTTGTGGAGTGAACCGGTGAACCGTGGCACATCTGTGCCGTCAAATCCAACTCAGTCATGGGAAGGAGTGAACTGCTGACGCACACAAGCGCAGGCTGGTGCCAGAGGCGCTGTTATGAAAGAAATAAGCCCGTCTCCAAGGTTCTATGACATGTAACCCCACTAACGTGGCCTTCTGACATACATAAAGCTGTAGCAACCCAAGACAAGTCGGAGTTTGCTGGGGGCTGAGGGTGTGTGACCCTGGCAGGGCACAGAGGGTGCCGTGGGGCTGGAGGAGCTGTTCTGTTCCTCGTCGGGGTGTCTCAAGTATGTACATGGACTGAGGAAGACGCCCAGAACTGGAGTGTGGCTCAGCGATAGAGCGCTTGCCTAGCATGCACGAAGTGAGGGATTCAATCCCCAGCGCTACAAAAAGAAGGAAAACAAGAACTTCAGGGAGATACACAACACAAGTCAGTCTTAGTTGTCAGAGCTGACCCTTCCCTCACAAAGATGACTCCACACGTGTGCTCGCCCCTGTCGCCTCTAGGTTACAGCACTCGGAAAAGGCGAGGCAGGGGGCTGAGGAGCGGAGCCACAAGCTGCAGCAGGAGCTCGGCAGGAGGGTCGGTGCCCTGCAGCTGCAGCTGTCGCAGCTGCACGAACAATGGTAGGAGCAGTGGTAGGAGCCAGGCCAAGCTGGGTGGGCAGATGACCTGAGGGGAGTGAGGAGGGATGCCTGGGGTGCAAAGGGTGCAGCTGCATCCCAGGACTACTTGGCTGACCCTGGCCACTTCCTTCCCTCCCTGCCTGACTCCAGTGTCCTCCGGGGTGGGCCGGCTGTGGTGTGCAAGGCACGACCACTTCTGACCCTTGGGCCTCTGTCTCAGAGCCTGAGCATTCTCCTTGCTGTTGGCACAGCTGCCGAGTGTCCCCAGCATGGCCCTGTCTTCCTCTCCGGGGTGTGGGTGGGTAGGGTGACCTCACTGCCCATTGAGGGCTGCAGGTGTCCGTGAAGGCTTCAGATGACCTTTCAGATGGTTCCCTCACGTCTCAGGTGGTGGGTTGTGGATTGTGGGTCTTCCATGAAAATCGCCCTTTGAGACTAATTCCAGTTCATTTTGGGAAAACAGTTCAAGTTTAGAGAAAGAGTTGAAATCAGAAAAAGAGCAAAGACAAGCTCTTCAGCGAGAATTACAGCATGAGAAAGATACCTCCTCTTTGCTCCGGACAGAGCTACAACAAGTAGAAGGACTAAAGAAGGTAAGCAGACTACATGGGAGAGGCAGCGCCTGCATCTGCAGAAGCCGCTGCCAGCGAGCTGCCCATGCAGGCTCCTCTCTGAGCAGCGCTACCCCGTGCTGGGGCTTGGGGTCCATTCCCACACCCATGGGACACCTGCCCTAGGAGAAGAAGGCAGAGACAGATGGTGAGCCACTCGGCAACCAGAGGAACTTAGAGAGAAGTGCTGTGAAAGGAGTGAAGGAGGAAGGTGTCCTCGCGGTGGATGCAGGGTCTGAGCAGGTGACGCTAGGCAGAGGCTGGGATGAGGAGCAGGCCCAGGTGTTTGGCCCTGTGAGAGCCGCTAATGTGGAGAACTGCCATAGGTTCCCAGGAGAGGAATCAGCTTGTCCTTGGGAAGCCCTGGGCTAGGCCTGAGGCCTCCGTTCTCCCCGGTATTACTGCTGTCCTCTGAGAGCCACCTTACTGGTGCAACCTGGACCTGTGGACTTTGAGAGGCACGGGTGCTGCCTGGCATCCCCTGTGCTTGTAGAATTGGCCCTCCCAGGAACAGAGGCCGCTGGGAACTTTCCCTCAGTGACATCACTTGCTACCTTCCACCACTCGGGACAGGGTGACAGCAGCTGGGGCCTCCGTCATGGGGCACTGTGTCCGGGCCGGCCAGTGTGAGGACCCTGCTGGCAGAAGGTGCCATGCAGCAGAAGCTAAGCAGGCAGCGGGGCCAGACAACGCTTCTAGTGCAGTGGGAAGGGCCTGGAGCCCTGGGCAGGGAGGGCTTCTCACAGGCCAGGTGGGGCCGGGCGAGTCCTGGGGGAGCTGTCATGTTGTGGATGTTCCCTCAGTTCTGCTCCAAGACTCTGGTGTATGTTCAAATTCCCACCATGCCTCCCCTAGCGAAAGAAACAGTGCAGGGCTGGACACCACCAGTGAGACCCACAGGTGCCTGGACACGCCCCTGGCAGGCTCTGGACCAGCAGGCATCGTGGAGCACAGAGAAGCCGCCCGGGAGCCAGGGTCACTTCCTGTCTCCATCCTGCCTTGCAGCCCTGCCAGCCCCGTGGTGACAGCCATGTCCCAGTGAGCGGTCCCCCCCTTTGTGGCCACTTGCATGCTCTCGCAGCCCTCCTGGGGTCTGGCCACTCCAGGCTGTGGATGAAGTCCCGGTCCTGGCCGTCCTTGTCCTGGACAAGCCCTTCCCAGAGCACAGCTTTGCTGAGCATAGCCTGGCCGTCCACCCGAGACCCACCTGTGTTTAGAACATCTGCCTTTCAGAGAGGCATGGGTGGCAGCCCTTGCTGCCCTGTGGGCCGGGCTGTTCACCACGCCTACTGGACGCAGCTGCTCCCATCCCTGCCTGAGAGCTGCTGTGCTGCTCACCTCCCACTGCCCATTCCTAGCAATGAGCTGTCAAGAAGTAATCTATGGGGGCAGGTGAGATAGCTCAGCAGCATAAGTGCCTGCCTGGCAAGCGCAAGGTCCTGAGTTCGACTCCTGGTACCCGCATATTAAAAAAAAAATCTACGAAAGAAGATGACATTACAAAACCACATTTTGCTTTTGTAAAACATTCTGATTGGTTGTCACTCTGATTACAAAACTTGGAAAAATAAAAATAAGCCAGGCATGGTGGCACACACCTGTCTGTTATTAATCCCAGGTCTTGGGAGGCTGAGGCAGGAGGATTGCCTAAAGCCCAGCCTGGGCTCCATAGTGAGTTCAAGGCCAGCCTGAACTAGAGACCCTATATCAAAAACAAACAAACAAATGAAACATGGGATTCTGTGTCAGATGTCTGGTTTCTCCCTTTCAGGAGCTGCGGAAGCTCCAGGAGGAGAAGACAGAATTACAGAAGGTCTGTGACGAGCAGGAACAAGCCCTCCAGGAAATGGGCCTGCACCTCAGCCAGTAAGCAATGTTCCTTGTGGCCTTGGGGGTGGGGCCTCCTCTCCACGGGAAGCATCACACCTGTCCCTGCTGTTGGAGGAGGCAGGCCAGAGCCATGGCAGGCCAGCCGCAGCTCCAGGAGCCTCCCATGAAGTCACTGAGGACCAAACCCTGGGTGTGAATCTGGTACCAGGTGATTCCCTTGAGGATGTTCTTCTCCAGCAACCAGGACACCGTGCTCAGTGACGAGGGGAGCCGGTGCTGGGCCAGAGGAGAACGCCAGGCTGCTGTGCCCATGAGCGAGGCCAGCCCTGCTGCGGCATGGCCACCTGCCTTTCTGGGGACTGACCCTGGGAGCCACTGGGTTTCTCGCTGGCTGGGGTGGTGGAGAGATTCTGCCGCCCGTGGTTTGATAGCTCCATGCCATGTCCCAGCCTGGACAGGTTGCTATGGTCACCCCGTAGCGGGTGGCCCTCATCCCTCTCTATGACTGTTGCATATCACTTCCTCAGTACCCACATTGTGCGAAGGGGGCTTTATTTTGGCCCACAGTTACAGGCTGTGCTCAGCCTGCAACAGGCCAGAGCATAGGAAAGCTGCTTAAGTTCTGGTGACAGGAAGCAGGGAGCAGGGGGGTGCTTGGGAGAGGCACCCTTTTGGGTCACAGCCCATGACTGCCTCCCCCCAGCCCCCAGCACCAGCCTGCTGTAAGCCCCATGGTTCCATTGTCCTCAGTGAGCACACGAGGGACGTTCCTGATTAAACTGAGGCGTGCTGGCTGGGCAGATTTTTCTCCTTGAGTCGGGACTTTTCTGGTTGCAAGTGACAAAACCAACTCAAACTGCCTTAAAAAAAGCCACCAGGAGTCAGTCTGCCCTGCAGAGCAAGCTGGTACTAGTAAGTCCCCCTCTGCATGGCCCCCAGAAACCCAAGGTGACGCTGCACCCGGAGTCCTGCCCTCTGTGTGATGCGACTCTGACACCAGAGACAGGGTCCTTGGCCTGGGCCCCGGTGGGTGTGTGCAGCCAGGAGTCCAGGGCTGGGACCCTGAAAGTAACCTGGGCCAGCCAGGCAGCGAGCAGATGGGTGGACACCTGGGCCTGCTCAATCTCTGAGGTTGGAAGGTCACCTGCTAAGAAAAGAAAGGGAAATCGTGGCCCTGGCGGGAACAGGCAGGGCAGGTAAAGGTACTGCCTGTCTGCCACCTTCCCTCACTTGTGTCTCTCCAGACCAGCTCAGGGCTGCTGCCCCCCAAGTGCCCACCCCAGGGTGGGGGCGATGCCAGGTGTCTTTCCAGGCACCCAGTGCTCCCAGCACCGCACTCAGAGCCTGAGGCTGGGCAGGAGCTGCCACCCTGCACCACATGTGTGCCCGCTCCACTGTGCCTGTGGTCTCCCGGCAGACGCAGGCAGGGCTCCCTCCTGTGCTGCGCCCAGACCTGGAAAAGGCCCACACTCTGACCTCCACACTGTCCCTTCACCGTCGCTGACCTAGTGTCGGCGTGGCAGCTTGGCCACAGAAGCTGACAGAAGGCAGCAGTCGTGCGACGTTCCATTTCTGTGGCGCGCTGCCTCGGTGCCTCCTACGCTGTGTTCGGAGAGGCTTGGGTCTCAGCTGCCATCATGCCCGGTGCTGTCCGCGCTGTCCCATCAGCCCGCTGGCCTGTGTCTGCAGCGGAGGAGGAGGAAGGAATGCCTGCCGGGCACTGGGCAACCCTGAGGCCAAGCTTTCTAATCACCCCTAGCAGTCTGGCCTCTGTGTTGCAGAGCCCTGCGTGTTGACTTTTAGATGAATTAATGATAGTGCAGACTAACCCAGTGTTAACAAAGGCTCCAGCTGCTCAAGTCAGATGGCATTTGAAGTAGTTCCACCAGTGACGCCAAGTTCAGTCTCCTGTGCCACCTGCGTTGGAGGATGAACGGAGCAAGGGCGTGGGTAGGGAGGCCACGCGGCGAGGGCTGTGATGCGAGAGCCCTGCCCACGGTGAGCACACGGCCCGGGCAGCGACGCGGCCTGGAGAGGCCACGCTTCTGAGCCCGTGCGCCGAACAGGCTGTTGCCAGTGGCTGCAGCCCCAGGCTCCGTCTTGGCCCTCGGCAGACGTGAGCCAGTGTGATGAGGTGACTCTGGGGTGATGTAGGTGACAGTCCTCCTTCCTCACTCTGGTGTCCTCGCAAAGCCACAGTCACTTCAGTCAGCTGGGTGGCAGTTTTAAGCTTTTCTCACTGCTGTGAATTGTCTTTTTTTTAGGTCCAAGCTGAAGATGGAAGACATAAAAGAAGTAAACAAGGCCCTGAAGGTACGAGCTTACTGTTATTAGTGTAAATGCTCCCCCACACCCAGCACTGTGGTGAGCCCAGGGCCTTTGCCCTGAGCTCTATCTCCAGCCCTTTTTTATTTTTATCTTGAGACAGGGTCTCCCAAGTCACTAAGTTGCCCAGGCTGGGCTCAAACTTGCCATCCTCCTGCCTCAGCCTGAAGAGTGCTGGGATTCCAGGGTCCCCACCAGTACGAGCCTCCCGTGTGCTCACGTATTCCCCCCGACAGTGGGGACAGTGTGGTGGCCCTTGGCTGAGCTGGCAGCTGCATCTGTGAGCTGGAGCCCTGGATTGACGGCATCTCCTCTGCTGTTAGCTGTAGTTGGAAGATAAGCCCAGATGACAGGCGCCCTAGGGGAGGAAGGAGGAACAGAGACCTGGGATTTTGTCAAATGGTCACAGGGAGACCCTTCCCTCCAGCAAAGGGACCAGCATATCAGCAAGCCCCACCGCAGTGCCCTGTGCAAGGCATGTCAGAACTGGGCCAGGTTTCGGGAGCATTTGGGGAGAGGCCAAGACCCTTTCCCCTTGGGAGCAGCAGAAGGCACCAGGGGAGCCCTGTGGGCACCGGGCTGCCACCAGATCCCGGATGTCATCACAGCTGGCTGGCTGTCTTCACGTCCCCACCCTGCACAGAAGCGTGCACACAAGGCAGTGACAGCTGACAGCCCCGGAGGGAGGGCCGGGCTATGGAGCCACTGAGCACTGACTCGGACGAGCACCCGGGTGTGTGGCAGGAGCCCCAGGGGTCTGCTCCCTGCTGCCACGAGGACCAGTGTCATCTAGAAAGTTACACCCCACAGACTCCAGGGGCTGGAAAAGCACATCACACCTTTGACCTGACCCCTCTGGACACCAACCACAACTCCTGTCCCAGTGTTCACAGCCTGTGACCTGGGGGAAGGAGCTAAACTGCTTCCAGGGCTGCGTGGGCCCCAGGGGCCAGCATGGGTGGTTTCTGTCTCTCTATAGCAGGCCAGGTCGCCACGTGCCCGGGCTCACTCAGATGGGTCCTCCCTCACTCCCGCTGGCTCAGCGAGTCTCTCTGGGTGTCATCTTAGGCCAGGTCTGGTGTTGCAGGCGCCAGCCCCTGACCCTGGATGGCTCACCAAAGAGGTTTATTGAAGGGCTGAGGGGGCTCTGGCTGGCAGGGCAGGCGCTGCTGGGGCGCAGGAAGCCTGGCTGTGGATGGGTTGGGGGGCTTTCCTCCAAGTCCCACGAGGCCACCTAGTGGAGAGCCGCCACAGCACCTCGAAGGAAACCGGGTGTCACTAGGAAAGGACAGGTGCGTGGGAATAGCTTCGGACTGCTCATCAGGGCTGACATGACAGCGTCTGTGGTGTTCTTCCCTCCCCAGGGCCACACCTGGCTGAAAGATGATGAAGCAACACACTGCAAGCAGTGTGAAAAGGAGTTCTCCATTTCCCGGAGAAAGGTATGCAGGGTGCAGCACTGCCGCAGTGTCACCACTGGGATTCCTTCTCATTGTGCAGAGAAAAGCCCTTGTCGGCCAGGTGCATGGCCTCCCCCTGGAGCTGGCCCTCAGCCTGGCTCCCCTTCTGGGCTGCTGGTCCTTTCTGGGGGGGATGGAGTGCTTACCCTTGAAAATCTTGTGTGCGCAGCAGAAAAAAATCTGGCCTTTTGCCAAAATAGAATCCACAGGGGAGCTGTGGGGTAGCAGGTCGCTGAAGTTGCAGGTGACTTGGGCAGGCCCAGTCTGTATGTGCTGGTGTGGCCCACTCCAGGTTCTGGGAACAGGGTGGGTAGGCCTCTGGCAGCCCTGCCAAGACCAGCTGGGACGTGAAGGGATGTTAGAGAAGGCGGCGACCTGTGTCGTCTCACCCGCCCCACAACCTTGGGAACCCCCATCCCCATCTGTTCCCACTGATGGTCCTCTGGAGAAGGAGGGGGCCAAAGTTGCAAGTGTGGTCGGTGCCTGGCGGCAGGGTGCGTGGAGTGACTCTGCTGAGGCACCTGCGAGCTGGCATCGTGCTCAGAGCCTGGCTGTCCTTGCGTAAACAGTGCAGCTCTAGGTTTGAAGAGCGGACGTGGAACATGGAGGTGCCCCAGGGGAGCGTGCACCCCCCACAGGGAGCAGCCAGAGCATTCGGTCTGACTCTGGAATGCAGCAAAGGACGGGCTCTGTACGTCGCAGGGGTCACTAGATAGGGCAGGGTAGGTGTGGGCCACTTCCCTAGGGTCTGTTGCCTTTTTCCTTAGCACCACTGCCGAAACTGTGGTCACATCTTCTGCAACACCTGCTCCAGCAGTGAGCTGGCCCTGCCCTCCTACCCGAAGCCTGTGCGGGTGTGCGACAGCTGCCACACCCTCCTGCTGCAGCGCTGTTCCTCCACCGCCTCCTGAGGCCACCCTGCCCCGCCCACCTGCTGCCTGTCCCGGGGCAGCCTCTGGTACTGTGCCACACTCTCTGGGTCTCCAGGCTTGCCAGGGCGTGGGACGTGCTCCCAGGATAGCCAAGTGGACTCAGCCTCGCCTGGCCGCCAGTGCCCTGGAAGGCAGCACGCAGGCGGGAGCAGCGCCTCCCTGTGACTCGTAGGGAACTCACTCCTCTGGGCTGCACCGCTCCCCTCTGCTTAGTTACAGCACTGGCTCTGGTCCAGATGTGACTGTATGGTTTTGCTACTATCATTTTCAGATAATTAACCTATTTTGCAGCAGGTGAACTAGTATATAGTCAGATTTTCTCTTCCCCACCCCGTGTTACAACTTGCAGTGCTTTATAGCACATCTGGTCTATCGAGGCCTTGTCTGTCTCTGAGGCAAGAGATTTGACCTTTCATGTTCTTGAGCCCCTGCCCCAGGCCCTGAAATAAAATCCTTTATTTTTCACTCCAGCGTGTGGTGTCTCCCAGAGCTGGCTGTTGCAGGTGGGTAGCAGCTCAGGCTGCACACCACTGAGTGAGCTGGAGCTCAAGTGTTCACTTACACAGAAGCTCCTGGACTACAGTGGGGTTGTGTCCACATAAATTATCTTAAATCAACCCACTCAGGACCCCTTCTGTCTTAGAAACTTTCTTTCCCCAATAAATATATTCTGCTCTTTAAAAAAAAAAATACATCGAAGGCTGGGTGTGGTGGCACACCCCTGTAATCCCAGCACTCAGGAGGCTGAGGCAGGAGGATCGCTGAGAATTCAAGGCCAGGCTGAACCACACAGTGAGACCCTGTCTCAAAACACAAAGTTCCCTCCACTCTACCTACCAGGTAAGTTCAGAGTTCTTTTTCTGTTAGCTGCTGCTCTCATTGTAGCCTCAACTGTATCCCAAGCAGCAGTGTTTACCGTGGACGCCTGGACCAAGGTCACCAGTATTTAGCTGCCAGCAGCCAAGGTAACTTTCCTAGCCAGAGCTCAAACACACCTGAACTTGAACCCTCAGTTCCTAATCTGGCACACCACCTCCTGACAACCCCACAAACAGGAACGTGTCATGCAGAAGCTTCAAGCTCGCAGTGCAGGCTGGTTAAGGAGATGGGTTAGAGGTCAGGGTTGGGTGCTGGGCCAGGGGCTGTGGTAGCAGTCCCCAGCATGCAGAACCCCCGGTTAGCACTTCAGCATGCGTGGGGGTAGGGGTCAGGAACCACTGCTGTGCCATCCCAGGTGACAGGGCTGGTCACGGACAGGAGGATCCCAAGAACCATGATGGTCCTGGATTCACCCAAGTCAAATGGCATTATCTTAGTTTACTGTAGCCCCTTTTCTTCCTGTAACAGGCCACGCTTTGATGTATTAAGTTACCTTAAGGAGACAGGAAGAACCCTCAAGCCCTCAAAACCAGTTCTGGGTTCTAGACTGACTCACCAAGACTGTAAGAGCACACAGGTGCAGTGCCCCTCCTCACTGCCCCTAGCAGCTTTCTTGCCAGACCCGTTTAAGGCAAAAGCTCCAACACACCCAGACCTTCCCCTCCGCTGGTGGGGAACTCACACACTTCTGGGATAGGGCCAAGCCAGGCAAGACATGCAGAACACACTGTGCGAGGGCTACGGATTTAGCTCAGTGGTGCAGTGCCTGCCTGGCAAGCATGAGGTCCTGAGTTTGACTCCTGGTACCAAAAAACTAAAGCACACATCGTGCGAGTCTTCCACATAGTGCTGCCACCGATGGACCTAGAAGTGGCTAGCACTTCTGCTCATCACACTACCTCAGACACGGTCAGGAGTTGACTTACACACGTGGCTTTCAGCACAGCGCACATCACTGCAGCTTGCTGCATATTCTCATCTTGAGTACCACTTGAGCATGAGAGGGCTGAGTGGCCACTCCTGAACTGCAGCGCCCTAAGGGTCCACTCGGCATTCCTGGCCTACATCCTCAAGAACGCCCTTCTTCCAGCTTGTGTATGCAGGAATTTTTGTAGCAAATTTCATGGAGTTCAACCTAGCAGAACATTATTTCAGTAACTGATTAAAGCTAGTCAGGTTTGCTCTGAAATACTTTGGCAGGAGGGTCATGGAGTTCTGCCATCCACGTACTCCACTTTTAGAAATGCAGCAAAAAACAAGCTCAAAATGTCAATTCCAAACCATCTGAAAACAGTGTAGCTCATTATTAGCAGAATGCCTAGCATGGGCGAGGCCCTGGGTTCACACACCCCACCCCACACACAATCCCAAAACGTGCATCAGAGCAACAGGCAGCGTCCAGGCGCCCTCACTGACTTCACGGCCATGCAAGGCCTCCCGCCGCCCTGCATGCCCGCTCGTCCTGCCTCGAGGGCCCCTGGGCCAAGTTTACCTGCAGCTGACAAGCTGAAGACATCTAACGGCAGACTGCTGAGCCTCTGGCAGCCAGAGATGCAGCCCTATGCCTGGGCAGGGCCGAGCACCAGGACAGCCACTCGACACTGAAGCACAGGCAAGACAAAGTGCAGTTTTTAAAAGATTTATTTGACAAGTTTCACTTAGCGCAATACACCTAAAAGGAAATCACAATACAATGAGATTGAAATCAAGGCCTCAGAATTTCATACAAACGCCAAGACCAAATCCTAAGGTACTGGTATTGCGTCTCAAAAATTCCCCATTAACTTAAAAAAAAAAAAGCTTAAACTTACGTGCCTTACAGGTTATTAAATGAAACTAGAATTAACATGCCAAATGTTTCACTTTTAATTGTAGACACAGCTCCTATATTGAATTTTACAAAACAGCATGTCTTTCAACATGCATCCGAACAGTGTTTCATATAATGTATAAGAACAACATTTAACGTAATTCAACTGCTTTAACCTAAATACACTTACTGCTGAAGTACGTCCTACAATATAACTAACTTGAGAAAAGCTGAAAATCGTTTAACAGTTATATAGTCTACCCAACTTCGATGTTACATCCTGGATAACTTGTGTTCAAAAATACTGAACCTTGAGTCTTTAAAACAATCCTGATTTCCAATGATAGGAGTAAGCATAAATCACAAGCTTGGATTGCGAAAACTGTTAAACTGAATGAAGATTTTTTTTTCCCTTTAAAAAAGCTGACCAAGAGTCAGTGATCAGGATCAGTTACATTCCCCAGCCACCACTCATACTGGACATGCTAGACATCCCTCCCATGCCGTTCACGCCCACAGATGCATGGCTTCCACTACTGTAGTAGCTGCTGTCCACTGCTCCTTGGCTGCCTGCAGAGAGATCAATTTGATAAGTCAGGAGTAGTGTCAGTCAGTCAGTCAAATAAAATACAACATTCCAAGAAAAAGTTTAAAAGGTATACGAGTACAAATGGCTGCTGTCCAAGTGGCGAGAAGCATGTTTGGGAAAGGGGGATCCCGACTCCAAACCCGACTCCAAACAAGTCCCGATTAACCCCTTTCTCTCCAGTACCAACTTGCCAGATTCTTGTGCTACCATTTAAATGGATTCTTCAGGATCAACGTGAAAAATTAAGTTTAAAGGAAAACTAGTGTTTTTCAAAAATTGCAAAATTACTTCATGTTTTTAAAGCTAAACAAGGCGTTTTAAAAAAAATTTACCGTAACATTCACAATGTCCATCCAATGGCACATATGAGTAGGGAGCACAGGGGAGGTCTCTTGCTTTTCCTATTCACGGTGGGCAACAAGTGAGCGGACAAAGCGGGACTAAAGGCCACTCACTGTGCCCACGGGCAGCCTCCAAGGAATTAAGTCAGAGCCACTGACTGCTAGAGATAGTGGTTTACAACATATCAGTATCTGCTACTGGGAATTTATATTTTTTGAGAAAATATTTACCTATGCAATGTTTGATTGAAAATCACTGGAGTTTTCCTGTAAAACTTGGTCTGCAAAAGGATTTTGTAGGGTAAGACTATCATACCAAAATCACCATTCTTTAGACCAATTGAAAAAAATAATAAATAAAACCATCCCTAGGTTAACTGACTAGTGTTAAAATACGGTCCTGAACCCAACCACCATTCTACTATCTAAAAATCTTCAAAAATCGATTTAATGCTAACCAACGTAGAAAAAAAACTATTTAACATCTTAACAAATAAAGGCAGATGTTTTCTGGCTCAACAGTATGCCAAAGTTCCAATGACTACTTTTTAATTTTTGTAACACTTCCCCCCATGACTAGTTAAGCTATTAAGAACAATTAGGATTAAATACATTTAAATAACCCAATCTCACCAAAAAGAACCCTGCATATTCCCAACTAAAGAAACCTACCTACAACTTATTCTAGGTGTGTAAAAACACACGCTTACCATATCCACTCATGCTGCTCTGGCCGCCATAGCCGCCTCCGTAGCCACCACTCAGCTGCTGGCTGGCTGGGCCACCGTAACTGGACTGGTTTGCTGTTAAGTTAAGAGAACATTAGAGCCTTGTTCCTCATGTACTGTGGTACCTGGTGGTACCGGGCTTGTCACTCTATGTCTATGATTTCCAGTCTCAATCTTCTATTACTATAACCCTCTGCCTCCTTATGCCTATTGCCTATAATCAGACTAACCCTTCTATTCACTTCAGCTAGTCAGACATCTACAAACCAACTGGTTAACAGAATACACTTCAGCAGGACTAAATCCACGACTCCACAGTAGAGGCCTTGTGAAGATCTTAAACAGCTTGATTGGATTTAGTGGAGCAGCCCTTTAGTTTGATATATTAAGTTATGTCAATACACAGGTATCAATCCACACCTAATTATGCCCAGCTAGTTATGCCCCCAAAGTTAAATTTATTTTAAGCCTGTGTTTTTGCTATTTATTTTACATTTAAACTATGTACTCAATTTAACTATTTCCATTCTGTAGTCCCCTCCCCCAAAGCACTTAAATGCAATTTGATTTATCCTAAGCAGTTTTATATAACAAGATTTAAGTATTAAGACAGTACTAATTACAAAATTCATTCAAGTTAAGAAACTATTCTTTGCCTAACTTAAATTGTTAAGCTAACAAAATTATTACACTAAACTCATTAACTTATAATTGACTTATACAGATAAAATGTTTTGGTTTTTAAAAAAACTAACGATATTTACACAAGCCCATGCCTCCCATCATTTGGCTACCATAAGCACCACCGCTTGCTCCTGCTGTAGAATTCAAGAAGAGTTCTACATATCTGTGTTCTGAAATGAGAGAAAAGGCATACAAGGTTAGCTTAAAAAAAGACACTAAAGTGATATTTACACAAACCCATGCCTCCTAGCATTTGGCTACCATAAGCACCACCGCTTGCTCCTGCTGTAGAATTCAAGAAGAGCTCTACATATCTGTGTTCTGAAATGACAAAAAAAGAAAGTTTGAAAATGCATGTTGATGAAGTACAACATAAGCACTTCAAAAGTTCTGATACAAGTTGATTTGTGAACTTCAAATACTTTCCGGTAAAAAATAAAAAAATTTCTAGCTGCTCATTTATAAACACTAGTTTTTAAACATTCATCTGAATTATCAATGAAAGACAAACTTCACAATATAATCATATTACAAATCCCCTTCTGCATTTTTTTGGTTTTTTGAGACAGGGTCTCACTATGTAGCCCAGACTGGCCTTGAACTTTGCAACAATCCTCCCGTCTCAGCTTCCCAAGTGCTGGGATTACAGGCATGTGTCACCATGCCCAGCTCTGCATACTAACTTTAAAAACCTACAAACTTCTAACACATCCAAACCAACCCCCACCAGTGGAAATCAAATTTCTTATGCATCCTTAAAGTACTGTAGTCACACTTACGCATATTTGCTTTGTCTTTTGACATAGCTGCAACAGCATCTTCGTGAGTTGCAAATTCAACATCTGCCTCACCAGTTACTCTCCCATCAGGGCCAATCTCAATGTGAACTCTCACGGGGTTGAGCGGTGAAAAAAACTAAAACACAGACACAATAAAAAATTCTTTTGCAGTGCTGGGACTGAGCCCTGGACTCAGGCTTGCCAAGCAAGCACTCTAACAGTAAGCTACACCCCAGCTCAACTTTCTAATGTTATGAAAAATCTCATTACATGATGTTCACTTAGAGTGAGGAGGCTTAGTTTATTTAACTCCCGTACTGACATGCCCGACTGTGTATCCACCTGACACTTACGTTATAAATGTCATTTTCGGTAGCTCGGTAAGGTAATCCCCGCATGTGTACGCAATGTCCAGTTGTGCTCTGGAAAGTAGAACCACCATCGCCATATCTGTGATCTGACATTCCTGAAAAACAGTAATTGAGGTCTAGATGAACAAAAGTGTAAGTATCCTTCCAGTGGGAAATTTAATTCTTACCTTACCTCTTCCAAATCTATCTGAACCAAATCCGTAGCCATCATTATAGCCATTATAGTCATCATAGCCTCCATAGCCTGAAAAACAAAAAGTGCTATTAAGCAAATGCTAATACCGAGACAAAGGAGAAGTGACCTGGGCCAGCCCTGTAGAGAACATCGCTTACCTCCACCGTAAGCACCACGCCTCATCCTCTCAAAGCCAGCTCCTCTGCCAATGCTGTTATACCCTCTGCCAGCCCCAGGTCTGTCATAGGGACCTGGCCGCTGCATGGCCATAAGCTTTCGCGGTGGGTCATAATGAGTTCTAACTTCAGCCCGACTGCTCTTAAAGATCTCAATATACCTAAAGCATTGTCCAAGAGGAAGGGAGTGGGGAGGGGAGAGAAAACATTAGTTCATTTCATAGAGGCACTTAGTTATACAAGAAAACAATCTAGTCATAGCCATGAAACTGACTAATATTTAAAGCCAATTTCTTATATTTGCATAGGCAATGACCAGAAATTCACTCAACAGTAAAACAACTTAATGTAAACTTTATAGGAAAATAAAGTCACTCCTCTGAGGCAAAGCCCAACCTTAGGGGTAGCGAGGAGCACTACAAATAAACGGTTCAGGAGGGAAAGAATTCCACTCAACTTTCAACATTTCAACTCAAATCCATTGGCAGCATGTATAGCAAGTGGGCTCAAAAGCCAGCCTTCGCCAGCAGTCCAGCCCACACTACACACTTCCTGTCGCCAAGAAATACCCCAGCCTATGCTTTTAGTAGGAATCAGCATAGGTAAGCGCATGCTTCAATGAAAAATAGTCACAAGCAAAGAGAATAAAACCTTTTGTGACAATTTCTTGAAAGCTATGCTTATTAATACATATGCAGAATATTTATACAGCAAGAAAAAGTTCGTTGCATTTCAACTTTAAAAACAAGATCAGAAAGTATCACATTTTCTTATGGTAATATTAATTTACTAGTCAGATGTTATTACAGCTAAAGCCAGGTTTGCATTAATTTTTTAAAGCCATAGTCTCTCAACTCCATTGACTGGGGCTAATAAAGAACCTTACAAAATCCTGAAGTAAATCAAATAGGTGACAATTTAAAAAGCTCAAATTTAGTTTGAATGTAATATGGGACACTTTGACAGAAGTTTGAAATTGTGGCAAAAGATCAATTAACAGGGACTAGGAAATAGACAGATTTCCTCCTCTTAAGCAGAGAGAATATGGATTTAACTGTTTACCATAAGAAAAGTGACAAATCCACCAGCCATCCATCCCCACCTGTGCCCTATTCTTTCCTTGTGTTTCTTTAGAGCCTTTTCAGCTATTTCCTGTGAAGCAAACTGCACGAAGGCCTCCCCCGTACTCCTCCCCTGGAAGTCCACCGGCAATGTTATCCCATTTGGCACGATTTCCAACCCTTCAACCCAAGGACAAATAACCCCAGTAGGGGGGCAATATTAACATCACAAGCCCAGAAATGATTCTTCTTATAGCTTTAAATAAACCAGAACTTTAACTTTAGGTGAACGGTATGCTTTCAACAAGTACTCTTTAAATATGCATTGCAATAATATGAAGTTCCACTATTAAAAGTACAACACAATTCTTAACACATCCCATGGGGCCAGTATGCATTTATATTTTTAAAAACTTGCTGCTTCACATAGGGTGCATTAAGAATTCAACAGTAACATATCTATGCAATCAATGTACTGCTGAGAATTACACAATTTAATAAACTTTCAAGCATTAAAACAACAGTTTTACTAAGTTCAAGACACACCTTTTACCTCATTCTATATTTCAATGCTTTAAGTTATAGGAACTTCACGTTTTTTAAAAGTACACATTTAAACAGTTTATGTAAAAATTCAAACAATATATCATATAATCAACAAACATACAATCTAAAACTTTGAACAAACTATCTACACAGCACAGTCATGCATTCTTATGTTCTAACAGTAGTTATGATTCACTTCTGGAAATTCCGTTTATGAAAAATCCTTTCCGTGGATACATTCCCAAGCTTACAAAAAGGGCTTAAAGCACTTTCCTAGAAGATATGAAATTATGTTCATATTTAACGTTGACAGCATTCAATTCTCACCAATTTAGATAAAACAAAACAGACTCGATTTCAAAAATTCTGACAAAATATTAGGACTTGATACATTATCATCTAATAGTCAAGGTTTTCATACATACTGTATAAACCATGAAAGGATTTCTTGCTTAATTCCAGCTTATCACATCAAAAGTATTAATGATACTTAAAATATATGATGTAACATTCTGCTAAACATGCAATCTTATCAGCTCTTCAGCATAAAAACATTCAAATACTTTAGGCCCAGAATAATTTCAAAATACTTTCTATGCTGTTATTCCTGAGACAAGCATCCTACCTACACTCGCTGAATTTGACTTTCAGTTAACATTTCATACAGGCTGGCTAAACTAAGCTCTCTGCATGTTATTTTTTTTGTGGGGGGGCCACTATACAGACAATTAAACCATTAGAAATATTTCTAGTTCCATGACCTAAGTGTCTTATAATAGACACCATAAAAGTTACAGCTCATACTAATCTAACAGTACAGGAGCTTACCTTTAACTTGAAGTACTCTGCTAAACAGCATGTGAGAAAAGTAGTTAAAACTGTTGAGGACAGTCCTCAAAAGATCTACTCTGAACTAAGACACTAAATATAGGCAAAATTAACATTTTGGAAGTACTTCTCATTTCCACCTTTAAGATGGGCTTAAGTTATTTGAAGGTCTCCAGGAAGACAACAAACTCATCAGCATATACTCACAACCTATTTAGTACCTAGACTACTCAACTATAACATCTACTCAATCAAGTTGCCAGAAGCTAGCCAGAACTCACAGCTCAGCAACAAGACCACATACCTGAGAAGAACTGAACAATTTCTTCCTTGCTACATCCAAAGGGGAGTCCTCTAAGCCGTACAAAGCCATCATTGGCCGTGTCAGGACTATTTGGACCAGTATGCTTCAACACCCAATCCATTTCAACGTTGTTTGACTTGAATACTGAAAGAGGTGCTTAGAATTAGTCAATTTTGGAAAGTTAGAGAACAAAGTTCAGATTTCCTGGGTCTTTAGATAAGCTAGGAAGAGCTGCCATAAACTCCCTTAGATGACCATTTCCATGCGGTCAAATACCTAAAATTCAGAAGGGTAAGATCTCTGTATGTTTAACATTTTATTTATTGTTACTAGGGCAACATAAATCAAACCTTCAACATATCTGTGTCCCATAGTTTCTCTGTCTTTTTTCAGGGCCAATTTGACTTCATCTTCTGATTCAAGTTCAACAAAAGCCTCGCCACTCGGTCTGCCTTCTCTGGTGTAGATGAAACGAATACCTTGAGCCCCATTTTGAATTTTGCAGTCTGGAAAGAAAACAACCGTTAATACAGAATTTAAAACCTAAAACCACCTCTGGGTGATACAAATGAGAGTATTTTCACCGGGCGTGGTAACACACGCCTGTAATTCAGCGCTCAGGAGGCTGAGGCAGGATTGCCACTGTTTGAGGACGGCGTGGGCTACATAGTGGGTTGAAGGCCAGCCTGAACTACAGACCCTGTATCAAAAAACAAAAAAAAAAAACTTTCACATCACCAGTAAAAAGTAGGTCTTTTGTAAAGCCAAAAACGACCAACATACTACCAACTTTTAGCATGTCTCTTCAGCATTTAAGCTGCCATTCTCTCACCACCAAACAATCTTATTCCCTAAATGGCACGCTGCCCAAGAAAATCCAGTATTCAAAGCACTTTAAGTATCTCTCAGTCCTTACTACTTAAGTTTCCACCTTATTTTTTTTTTTTTTAAAGCCTGGACACTGGCCTTAACTCAGGGAGGTTATCCTGCCTCAGCCTCTTGAGTGCTGGGTTTACAGGCATATGCCAACACACCCAGCATAAATGCTTTTTTCTAACTTCTCGGGAAAAAAACACATCTGCATGTCATGACTTTACAGCACTTTCTTAACACAGTTTTGATCTGGGTAATCTTTCAGATTTCCCTCACCAGCAGCCACATTACATTATCTCACCCAATCCAAACTGCAGGCTTCATACTCACCTGAGAGGGGATCAGTGTTACCAAGCTAAAATGCTCTAAGTTGCACAGCTGAAGCAAAACCCAGTCTTGCCCCCCTGCAAAAGTGGCTTCCAGTGTAACTTAGTTCTTGTACTACAGATTTTCCCTTACCACAGCTAATTCAGATAGTCTAATACTACTAGTGCCTTTCCCCTAACCTGTAATTTTCAAAATACAACTTTTTTCTGTCTACTCCTACACTAACAAAGGGGACAAGTAGATTCCTGTAGAAGTTATTCAGGGAACTTACACGATGCAAAAAGAAAAAGAAAAAAAAAACAGGTGAGAAAAGCCCTGCTCCAGTGTCCTCAGATGTAAAGTGAGTCACATCAAGAACTCGATAAGCAAGAACTCTTCAATTATGGAGGCTTGATTAAGAAAACTCAAAGTGTGAAATGACCCTGTAACTTCCCGAAGCAAATGCCAAGTACCACACTTGGTACAAACTATTACTCCGCAACGTTCTCAAAGATGGAGAGGATAACGTTCGTCAATTCCAACGAATCCTCCCGATACGACATCCGCAGAGCCGGCTGGCTTTAACAATGAACCAGGGGCCAGGAGGGCGGGCGCGGCTCTCGCAATTTCCATTGCGTAACCGGCTGCAGGCGGCGCGAACGGCTGGGGAGCGGCTCCGCCTGCGCCCGACAGGGGGCGCCCCGGGCCGCCCCGCCCGCCCGCCGCCCGCGGCCCCGCCGGGCGCCTCCCGCCGTACTCACCGGAGAAGAACCGCTGTACCTCGTCCGCCGAGCAAGACCAGGGCAAGCCCCGCACCTTCACCACGAACCCCTCTCCGCCTTCGGTGCCCAACATCATCGTCTCGTGGAGAATCCCGGCGTCCGAACAGACTGCAAGGTGAGTTTGACGATCGGACCCGGGAAACGTTACCGCAACAGCCTCCGCCGTCGACGCGCCCCGCGGCCCCCGGCGCCAAGACGGGAGCCCCACGCGCGGACGCCCTGACCGTGGCGACCGCGACGGCTGTCAGCTCCTCGGCCCGCGACCCGCCAAGGCCGCTCCGAGAACCAGGGGCCGAGGCCCCAAGCCGAGGGGGCCTCAGGCCAGGGCCGGCGCGGAGGCGAGGAAATGGCGGCGGCCGCTTCCGCTCCGCCTCCTCCGACATCTCACACAATAGAGTCGGCGCGGCCTGCAGGCCTCGGCGGCGCCGCCAAAGTGCAGCGAGCCCCTCGCAGCTCCCAGTGGCAGCCCGCAGCTTGCCAAGACCCTTTAGGCTCTACCAGAGGCTCCGGGGCAAGCGATCCTCCCAAAAACCGCATCCTCCGAGGTCGCTGGGGGACAAACAAGGACCTAGGAGCACTCACCCACACAGACAAGTCCGCCGCGGCTGAGAAGAAATGGCCAACGGGCGCCTGCGCAACCTAAATAAGGCCTTTTCAGCGCGCTCTGCGCACGCGCAGCCAGGTGCCTGCGCCACCCCCCCCCGCGTCACACAGAGCTGAGGCGCATGCGTAATATCAAAAGCCGTTCCCTCCCACCTGCCGACGCTTTCGCGCTTGCGTTTCGGACTCAGCTGTCCCCACCTCCATAAACCCGCGGGACTTTTTTTGCGCCTGCGCCTTCCCGCTAATATTGAACTTGGATCCTCGACGGTTTATAATTTAGTTTTGTGCGCATGCGTCTTCCTTACAACGGGTCTTCCCGCCCGCCGGAGTGGGGGAGGGGCGTGGCAGCGGTCAGTTTCTTGAAGGAACTCCGGAGTTCAGGGTCAGGCTGAGGCGCCTTGCTCCTACCCTGGCCGACCGGGAGGGACGGGCACGGCCCGACTCGCCTCGTCGCCTGGCCCCTTCCTACAGCAGCCCAAGCTGACCGGCGCTGGGGGCCGCCGACCTCCGCGGGGACCTCGAGGTGCGCGAGCGGCCCCACCTCGGGGCTCGCAGAAGCCAGCAGGGGCCGCCCGCGCTCGCGCCTTCGGGCCCCGGCGACGGCCCAGCCGGTCCGACCCCCGCGGGGTGCGGCGCCGGGCGGCTCGGGGAAGCGGGAGTCGGCGGGGCCGCGCCGCGCGCAGAGCCCGGCCCGAAGGGCTCGGTCCGGGGGGTCTGAGGACGGAGCCGCGGAGACGCGGCGGGGCGGCGCGAAGGACGCCTGCGCCGAGCTGCCTCCCTCGGCCGGCGTCGCGAGCTCTGGGTCTGCTGCGGGGCGGGATTCCCTTGGATTAGTTCCTTTTGTGGGGGGAGACAGGGTCTCGCTACGTAATCCAGGCTGGCTTTTTTTTTTTTTTTGGGTACCGGGAACTCCGGACCTCGTGCTTGCCAGGCAGGCGCCGTGCCGCTGAGCTGTATCCCCCGGCCCTCCAGGCTGGCCTCGAACTCGCGGCTATCCTGCCTCAGCCTCCGGGATGCGGGATGGCAGGCGTGCACCAGCACGCCCGGCTTAGTGCCTTTTTTTTTGTTTGTTTGTTCCTTAAAGTCATCTTTCGGGCCGGGGATAACAGCTCAGGGGAACAGCGCCTGCCTCGCAAGCACGAGGTCTGAGTTCGATTCCCGGTACCGAAAAAATAAAGTCATCTTTCACCCTACGTGCTTCTGTAGTGCCTGTAGTCCCAACTACCTAGGAGATAACAGGCGGAGCAAGACCAGCCTGGACAACACAGCGTTGTCTCAAGGAAAATAGTGAATCCCAGCACTGTAGGAGGCTGAAGCAGGAAAATCCCAAATTCCAGACCAGCCGGCAATTTACGGACTTAGACTCTGTCTCAAAATAATGAAAATAGTAATCTGAGGATGTACGAGGGCCCTGTATTCAATCGCCAGTACCGCCCAAAAATTTCTTTTCCCCTTCTAGCAAAATGACTGCACTCCTAAAATGTTTTATTTTTCCTAACTCTTCTCTAAAAATTTGCTTGAATTCTCTTCCATAAAGAGAGGAAAGTTGTTTGTTTGTTTTAGGGTGTTTTGCTTTTTGAGACAGGGTCTTGCTATGTAGTTGAGGCTGGCCTTGAACTCACTGTGTAGCCCAGGCCTCAGAATTATGGCGTTTCTGCCTCGGCCTACCAAGTGCTGGGGTTACAGGTGTGAGCCACCACACTCAGCTAACGAGGAAATATAATGTATAATTACCATAGAAGGATAAGATGATTTCCTTGAAGTAGATTTCTAGAAGTCAGTTATTCAGTAAAAGGCTCTGAGTATTTTTACTGCTAGTAATAATAAAAGTTTCTCACTCCTGACAGTCTTCGGGCGTTTGAGCATTCCATGACTCCCTTTCAGCCAGCACAGAATTTCCTTCTTTCTAA
Organism: Erethizon dorsatum; assembly: GCA_028451465.1. Lineage (NCBI taxonomy): Eukaryota > Metazoa > Chordata > Mammalia > Rodentia > Erethizontidae > Erethizon > Erethizon dorsatum. Next base: position 1,206,734 of record CM051836.1, on the reverse strand, counting down.
TTTCTGCTAATACTAAAGGAAAAAACCATATCTCATTTGCCCTTATTTGATAAACAGTGAAGTAAAATAAATTTAATATAACCAATTTTCTCATATAAGTTGTCAAAATATTTAAAAGTTTTCTTATGTAAAAGTTCAGCTTCTTTCCTCAGTGATCCTTGGTCTTGGTGCACTTCTCATTGTATAGGGAACGTGTGCATGTGCATAGTACTGAGCATTCACCCAGGGCCTTTGCACAGAGCTATATCCCCAGCCTGTTTTTCTTTTATTTATTTATTTATTTATTTTCTGTATGTGGGTACCGGAAACCGAACTCAGGACCTTGCACTTGCCAGGCAGGTGCTTATGCCACTGAGCTATATCACCGGCCCCGTTCTTTTATTTTTTATTAATTGATTTTTAAAACAGGATCTCAGTCTCCAAATTGCCCAGGTGGGGCTCAAATTTCCTGCCTCAGCCTCCCAAAGTTCTGGGATTTCAGGTGTGCACCACCACACCCAGGTTGAATTTAGGTGGTATCAGTAGTGGCAGATAGATCAGCTGACACACAGTAGCTATCAAGAACTAATTGCTGGGGCAGGTGCTATGGCATGTGCCCATAATCCCAAATACTCAGGAGGCTGATGCAGGAAGAGCGTAAGTTTGAGGCCAGCCTGAGCAACACAGTGAGATCCTGTCTCAAAAAGTAAAATTTAGAGGTGCCGGGCATGGTCGTGCATGCCTGTAATCCTAGCACTCAGGAAGCTGAGGCAAGAGGATCGCCATGAGTTCGAGGCCAACCTGGGCTACATAGTGAGACCCTGTCTCCAAAAAAAAAAAGTGACATTGTGTCCTCATCCACCTGATTGACTGGATGTGGCATGTGTGATTTTCCCAAAGTCAAAATGACCATGAGAGCCAGGCGTGGTGGCGCACACCTGTAATCACATCACTCGGAGGCATAGGCAGGAGGATCTCGGAGAGTTCGAGGCCAGTCAGAAGTACATGTGAGTTCAAGACCAGCCTGGACATAGTGAGACCCTAAAAACTCCAAAAAAAAAAGACCATGGAGGGTAAATGTTTTGAATCAATTCAGGACATTGAGACAGCCAGAACAGCACAACTAAAGACAGTCACAAAAGAGGACTTCCACACCTGCTTCAGAAAGTGGCAAGAATGGGGGCCGGTGAGATGGCTCAGCGGCTTAAGCGCCTGCCCGGCAAGCGCGAGGGCCCGAGTTCCACTCCCGGAACCCACATACGGAAAAAGGGGCCGGTGATATTGCTCAGTGGCACGGGCGCCTGCTGGCGCGCGAGGTCCTGAGGTCGACCCCCCGGTACCCACAAAAAAAAAAAAAGTGGCAAGAATGGATTAAGATACATTATGTACTATACCAATTCCCCACAATGAATGTAATCATTATGTATGGCAAATGTGTACAATAAAACAATACAACAGGACTGGTGAGATAGCTCAGCGGCATAAGCGCCTGCCTGGCAAGCACGAGGTCCTGAATTCGACTCCCGGAACCCATATATGAAAAAAGGGCCAGTGATATCGCTCAGCAGCACAGGCGCCTGCTGGCGCACAAGGTTCTGAGGTCGACTCCCGGTACCCACACACACACACACAAAAAAGCAACAATGAAACAAGTACAATAAAAATTAAAAACAAGCAAATCCATTAAGAAAAAAGTAAGCCAGATGTGGTAGTACATGCCTTTAATCCCAGGACTTGGGAGGCTGAGGGAGGAGGATCGACTTATTCAAGGCCAGCGTGAGCTACATAGCAAGACCCTGTCTCAAAAAACAAAACAAAAAGTAAAAATATGAGTAAATTTTTTTTAAAAAGTGATAAGAATGATGGGATAAGTATATTCAAAAAGCCAGGGGGAGAATTTTGAGGGGGATTAATGGCAGTGTATCTTTTACTGTAATAAAACTTTTAAACTTAAATACTGTATCATGCTTTGTAGTTTGTTTGGATTTTTGAGTTCTTGGTTTTTGTTTTTAGATTTTGGGGGGGTGTATTTTGTTTTTTTTTTTTTTTTTTTTTTTTTTTTTTTTTTGAGACAGGGTCTCACCATGCAGCCCAGGCTGGCCTCGAACTCACTATGCAGCACAGGCTGGCCTCGAACTCACTATGTAGCCCAGGCTGGCCTCGAACTTGTGGTGATCCTCCTGCCTCAGCCTTGTTTTTAAGACGGGGTCTCTCTGTGTAGGCCAGGATCATGGAGGTCTTCCTGCTTCAGCCTCCCGCATACTGGGATTACATGCAGGCCTGCACCACTACACTGGTACCTTGGTTCATGACCTTAATTCTTTCCGTGATTCTGGTTGCAAACCAGATTGTACAAGAGCCGAATCAAATTCATTGGTTAGGTTCACTGTTGACCTCATGGGAAAATTTGCACTTCTGGCTCTGCTTGCAGATTTGATTCATTTTCTGAGTGAGAATATTCTTAGATTTTTGCCATAGAATCATTAATGAATGTTTCATGAGGAGGTGCTGCATGCACCGGGGCCCCATGGGGATGTGATACAACTTCCTAAGATCCAAAAAGCTCTGCATTCTGCAATGTGCAATGTTTTAAATTTAGGTTGCACACACATTTCGAGTTTGTAGACTTGCCGTGCAGGAGCTGGTGATGCAGGATGAGGGGAGCAAGCGCTGGCGGAGTCTGAGCTTGTAAGGAGATGGCCGTCCTAGCTTAGCTTGCACTGCTGTTACAGATGCTGCAGGCCACGCAGTTGATAAAAATAAGATGCCTGCAGCTCACATCCTGGAGGCTCTGCAACCCAAGGCTGCAGGCTGCGTCCATGAGGGCTTCCTTGTTATGCCACAGGGTGGCAGAAGGCCTCGCGTGGTGAGAAAGCGCAGAAAGACATGCAGGAGGACCAAGCTGACTTCTGTAACAAATCCCCTTGATAGGGAGCCCACTCCCGAGATAGTGACATGAATTCATTCTTGAGGGCAAAGCCCTCAGGACTTAATTGCTGCCGTTGGTTTTTTCGCTACTGAGGATTGAAGCCAGGATCTGCACACTGAGCTACATCCCCAGCACTTTTTTAAAAAATGTATTTTGGGGCTGGTGAGATGGCTCAGTGGCGTAAGCGCCTGCCTTGCAAGCGCGAGGGCCCGAGTTCGACTCCCGGATCCCACATACGGAAAAGGGGCCGGTGATATCGCTCAGCGGCACGGGCGCCTGTTGGCGCGCGAGGTCCTGAGGTCGACCCCCCGGTACCCACCAAAAAAAAAAAAAAAAAAAATGTATTTTGAAGCTGGGTGTGGTGCCACACACCTGCAATCCCAGTACTCGGGAGGCTGAGGCAGGAGGATCGCTGTGATTTCGAGGCCACCCTGATCTAGATAGTTCAGAGCCATCCTGGATTACATAGTGAGACCCTGTCTCAAAAACCAAACAAACAAAAAGATTTATTTTAAGATAGGGTCTCACTAAATTGCCCAAGCTGGGCTCCGATTTGTGATTGTCCTGATTCAGCTTCCTGAGTAGCTGGGATTACAAGCCTGAACTACATAGTGAGACCCTGTCTCAAAAAAATAAAAAGTTGTACCTCCAGGATTGCATTGGCAATTAAATTGGCAACATAGGAACTTTGCTGGTCAAACTGAAACCAGAGCGACAGTCCCAGTGAACAGTGAGGCAGGAGGCAGTCAGGAAGAGGCTGCAGACTGAGCGAGGGCAGTTCCAGCCACCTTGTTGCTCGCTTCCTGGGCCATACCTGAGGCATCAGGTGACCAAAGCCACAGCTGGGGAAAGGGCCTGGCCCAGAGCCCCGCTTTCCAGGGGCTGGACCCCCTCTGTGTCAAACATCAGCCTAGGGCCAGGGTGCCCAGGTCTAGACACGACCAAAAACGGTACCGGGGTGAGAGCTTTCACACAATCCCCCCCTTGGGCGCCCAGGGAACCTCTGATGAGCCAGACCTAGCCACAGGCGAGGGGCTGAGACCAGCCACTCAGTGGCAAGAGTGGAACCTCAGCCCGGAACCCCAGGTTAAAACCCTCCATGCCAAGCCCCCAGCACTGAGCTCCTCGCTGCCTGTCCCCACTGCACAGAGGCATCTCCCTCACATAAACCCTGGATCTCGCTGCGGCTCTTGGGTGCCTGCATAATTCTGTGCTCGGGACATCAGGGACCTGGACAAGGCCCTGACCGGGAACACTAGGGCGGACCCTGCGCCTCCTGATGTACTGTCTTTATACATAAACTTGCATTTGGTTTGCTAAGGAGCTCTAAATCTAGGTCTAGGTGTGGCTGAGTGGTAGAGCACTTGCCTAGCATGCACACAACCCTGCATGTGGCCCCAGCGCCCCTCCCCCAAACTGTACCTATAAGACTTCTTGGTTTGCAGTTTTGCAGTGCATTGTTATTGTTTATGGTACTGAAGCGCGAACTCAGGGCCTGGTGCGTGCTAACCAAGCACTCTGTTTTGTTTTGTTTTGTTTTCTGAGACAGGGTCTCAGGGTTCAGGTTAGCTTTGAACTCACTACATAGCCCAGGGTAGCCTCTTGGTGATCCCCCTGCCTTGGTTTTGCAAATGCTGGGGTTATAGGCATGAGCCACCACATCTGGCTTTAGCCACATATTCCGCCATAAAACTATACTCCTGGACTTCTCCAGGTAATGTCTTTATCAGTTTGGTTGTTTTTTGAGGGGGAGGCAGGGTCTCGCTATATAGTTCAGGCTGACCTTGAACTCACCATGTAGCCCAGGCTGGGCTCAAACTCGTGACAATCTTCCTGCCTCAGCCTTCCAAGTGGTGGGATTACATGGATGTGCACCATGCCCAGCCTGTCAGGTTTTTGTGAAAGTTAAACTGGGCTCATAAAAGGAACTGAGCTCCTCCTTTGTTTTGTACATGAGATTGGCACTTATTTTAATTGAACATTTGATAAAATTGACCAGTGAAACTATCCAGGCCCTACTTTTCTTCTGAGGAAGGTCTAAGTGACAGGTTTGGTTTCTCTACCTGCTCCTTTCCCAGTCCCAGCCTTGAGGCAATGTCCTTGTGTCTGCACGGGGACAACATTACCACGTACTGGCCCTCAGCAAGCACCTTGAGGGAGCTGGCCCTACAGTGCCCGGTGAGGCCAGTCAGGGTCACCGCTGGCCCAGGACAGGGTTCTCCCTGAGCGTGAGCTGGACAGAGCCTGCGATTCACTGCCGACAACGCCCTGTGTAAACACAGCCTCCACGAGCTCTGCGGTGCAGGAACTCGGCCCTCAAGTGGCAGCGAAGAAGACGCAGCACTCAGGAAGAGACTGGGTCAAAGCCTTAATGGATGGATTAATCCACTGGCGGACTAATGGGTTATCGCAGTAGTGGACTTACTGTAAAAGCAAGCTCTGGAGCTGGGCACGGTGGCGTACACATCTGATCCCAGCATTTGGGAGGCAGCGGCAGGAGGACTGCAAGTTCAAGGCTAACCTGGGCTACACAGTGAGACTTCCTCTCAAAAACAAAACAAACAAAAACCAAGCTGTCCATGGCACGCTGGGCTCTTGCATGGGGTGCCCCCCAAGCTCTGAAGCAGTGAGGTAACAGCGGGCACCAGGTGCTGGGCAGAGCCCCGGCTCAGGACTTTCCCTTTGTGCGTGGTGTTCAGATCCCCAACAGCAAACAGCAGAGACAGCAAGGGGAGCCGGGGCTTTGCGGCAACTCCATGTCTGCTATAGAAGGAGAGCGGGAGAAAGCAATAACTCTGAGGAATTACCCGAAAGACAATAAATTAATTCCAGAGGGCCTGGCACCATTAAAGACCAAACTCGTCCTGTTCACCCATCAGCAGGAATTGGGGCTTGGGCAGAGCACACTCACAAATGGAAAATAAAGCTACCTTTTTCTCATTTGAGCTGTCATATGTATATTTTACCCCACTCCAGCCTGCCTCCTTCCCTCACACACATAGCTGTTAAAAGAAAAACTTTTTTTGAGGCAAGGACTCACTGTGTACCTCAGGCTGGCTTTGAACTCACGGAGATCCTCCTGCCTCAGCCCCTGGAGTGCTGGGATCTTAAAGCACCACATATGGCTTAAAAGAAAAACTTTAGACAAATTAGATTTAATAGAGTATTTGAGCGAAGAACGATTCACGAGTGAGAGTACTTCGAACCAGAAGAGACTCGCCTGGCTGGACCGCAGAGCGGAGCAGTCGCCGCAGCGAGGTGTGCGCTTTCGGGTCTGCGGGGTGAGCGGTGGCCGGTTCGGGTTCGGGGCGGTCTGTGACAGAACCCAGCCTGGGGGGCACGAGCGCTTCCCTGGGGCTCGGGGCACGAGCGGGCCGGACAAAGGGGAGGACCCGAGCAGCAGAGGCCGCGCCTGGCTCGGAGCAGGCAGGAGCGGGTCCTCCCGCGTGGCCGGCCCGCGGCCCGCAGCCCCCAGCCCGCAGCCCGCAGCCCGCAGGGTCAGCGCCGGGTCGGGCCGCGTCGGGGGCAGCGCCGGCTGCGGCCAGCAGGGGGCGCCAGAATCCGCCTTACCTGTGCATCCCGCGGCTGCAGCCTCAGATCCCCTCTGGGGCCGCGCCCAGGAGCAGACACTTAACTTTCCACCGGAACTTGTCTTATTTCATTTCTATTTTATTTTATTTCACTTCATTTCATTATTTCATTTCATATTTTTTGGCCCAGGGCCTCACACACGCTAGGGGAGCCTCTACCATTCAGCGACACCCCCAGCCCTTATTTATTTTTAATTCTCTCTCTCTTTTTTCTTTTTGTGGGTACCGGGAGTCGA